>CP137666.1:51249484-51677672 GCA_037976565.1 Mesocentrotus franciscanus
CAAATTTCTTATCATTTTGATGATTCCAGAACCTTGTAGTACACACCAATACTTATATGCTAGATGATCAACCTTTTCTGATCGATTCCACAACGTTTCTTTCACAATGCAATCGAATGACCAGAACTGGCCTTTATCTTTAAGAAAAAAATTGCATTTGCACCAGTTGACTGGGCTGATAGTGGTAGATTTGTGTTTACTTTAGTTCAGAATAATTATCTCTAGAGTGGGGGCTGGTCCTACCTTGAGATTGCAGGGGAGGGCACAGTGTTCCAACTGTCAACATCCCTGCCCCTCTCACACACACCCACACACACAAAGACCTGCATAAGAGGTTATTTAAATCTCAAAGCAAAGGAAATCATCATGTAGGCTTACTCTCCATGTCTCTTTGCTTTTTTACAAAGAGGATTTGTGAAAGGTGACATTTTAAGTTGGAGAGATTATGCAGAGAGATCTCCTTTAGCTGGGGTAGAAAAGAAAGCAGCTTTTGGTTGGCAAACAGACATCGTGACTCAATGGATGAGAAAACATAGGATTGGATTGCGCAAGGGATTAAGTGAGGTGAAGTACTTAAGATTTAGGTGAGCACGCCAAAGGCAAGATATATATACAACTCCATTAGACAAAATTAGAATTGGTTTAAAACTCACAGCAATGGCAAACATGTAGTACTGCATTTGAAATCAGTGCATTATATAGGCCTGTACAACCTTTGAAATCAGTAGGCCTACTGCATGAAGCCTACAATATGAAACCTTAACTATCAAGACATTTTTCAGAAAGCATAACATGCTGTAGCTGCTGGTTCAGAATGATTATTGCCAAACAGTGCTGAGGACTATAAACTCCTCGTACTGACTGCAAGGATCATATCAATCATTAGCTGAGAGCCAAAGGGCAGTAACTCTCATCATCCAACATGGAGTAAATGCCCTTCTAGCTCTCAATGGACAATACCTTGCCCTTTCATTCCTCCCCTGATCTCTTTCTTGATCGGCTTCTCCATTTTCCTCAGAATCATATCACTTTCCGATAATATGCAGAGTAAACATCGTGGTACCTTGACACGTACATGTACGCATAGAATCTGGTATACCAAGGAGTTCATGCACTATCCTAATGATTGGTTGAGGCCTGTATCAAGGGTAGGGCCGTATAGGTCCATGCTGTAAGTCATCGCAGTTGTATTGTGCAGCTGTAATGGATTTATGAATAATATATAAACCATACAGCAGAGAGAAAGAGATCATGTTCAGAAAGCAAAATTTGTATTAAAAAAAAAAGGCTTTAACCCTTTGGCGACTCAAGTCCTCATTCCCATTGGGTTAACCCTAGTTAACATAGAAGGATGCCAGGATCCAGTATGGGGTTCTCAGATTGTTTCCTAGTTGACAGACTTGTAGCAGGGCTGTCCATCAAGTATTTTGATTTGGTTATACTACCGGTAAAATGAAGAGAACATGATCTACCGAGTTTGAAGAAACAATTCATCATTATGACCAATTTTGCAGAATAATGGAGGAGAACTGGTCTGCTGGTATGATCATATAGGACATTAACATATCTTTTACATCAGAGTCATCGCCCTTCTGTTTCCCAGTCGACATCATTTTATTTTGATCATGATCTCCGTCTAGATAAACTTGAAAGTGAACTTCTTCATGACTTTGAGCATGGATCCCTCAAAAGTTTTTCCAAATATAATCTGATCTGAAATTTCGGCTGTCAGTTTACCCTTCCATCCTATTTTCTTCAATATTTCCATTTAGGAAGTTGATATGAATGTGATGCTAGCCAAGATCTTTTTAAAATAATTAATCTTTCCTCAAGAATGTACTTCACAGCTTGTGTTTGGTGAAGTGATGAAAGACTTAGTCTAGCTGGACAGCTAGGTACTAGTCTTTATTTCAAGTTGAGCCAGAAGCAGAAGGGATGTTGAAGACCTGTTGGTTGTATCCTAGCCACTGTCTTTGTGGCAGCAGAGACTGAGATAGGTTATTTCGAATGAGATTGTTTCTGGATCAAGCCTTTATTATGAAGCTTTGATAATATTGAGAAAAAAATATAATGGTCATTATGCTCTCCATCTTCAGTTCAAATTGTAACACTGGTGTAAAGCATGAGCACATGAGATCTGTATGATTGATTTTTTGAATATCAATATCATGTAGAAGTCCGGTCGTTTCAGGAAATATCTTGATAAATACTGCAGTCTGCATTTTATCCAGTTCCATTCTGTAGGAGTAAGTGTCTGTAGAAGACTGATTATAATATTCATACACAACCAAGTAGATGTTGGAGCATACTGTACATTACACACACTTGTGATGTGAGGAGAGGAGAGTAAGTGTAAGTCATTGAACTCGGTCAGCCTGTTATGTTTTCATTTCTCATGCATTTCTTCTGAGATTATAACTGTAAGCTATTCTCTTGATATATTTTTGAAAGGGATTAAATGAGTAAGAAGCAGTGGTGGATTGTGGAGGGTTGTAGCTTGCTTACAGGCATAACTTTATGGAGTTGTTGTTTGCCATGAAATTTGAGAGGTTGTGCTGGTGAATTTAATTCTCCAAGAGCTGAATAGGTGAAATCATAAACCCCTTGCATTATGCACAAAGCTAAAACGTCATCTGTTCTGAAATTTATGAGGGATTTGGGAAAAGTATTTTCAGATAAAAATTAAATTCCTGTATCAGTTCAGTATTTCAGTGAGTAGGTTTGCAGAGAAATTATTTGAAGAAAGTTTAAAATATCTTCAGAATAGATATATTATTAAAGATGTCCAAAGAGTTGGAAAGAAAGACCTGTCTGGATTAATATAATAACCAGAAGAATAGAGTAGAAATTGCGAGTGCAGTCAACTAGTATGTGATTAAAGCATGAAATCATTACATTAGCATAGATTACTTGACCTAAACCAATGATGCAATGACGTGTGTCTTCATAGGGTGTTTGTAATGAATTCTGATCACTGGTCTCTGCGATGCTCAGTATTGCTCACTCATCTCAGTGATGCTCACTCAGGTATCAGATCAGGGGGTGTTTCTTAAAGGGCCACATCAAGTTCATCCACAAGTAGGTCACTTATACTTAGTTTACCAATGACGATGACCAGTGTTAGAGTTGGCTTATGCATTTATGATACTCACAATTCAAGATTGATATCTCAGACTAAATTTAAATGAAAGGGTACTCCTAAATTATTATTTTTTAATCATTGTTTTTGCTTTTGTTTTGTTTAAGTAGGGAACTATTGGTGGCCTAACCTTTTACTATATTTTGTAATGTTTAATCATGTAAAGCATCTCTGTCATTTAGACCTGCGTAGCAGAATAGATATGGCCTTGGACACCTTTTAAATTTAAATAGTACCTTTCCTCCTTAGAGTAGTTGTTCCTTTTTTGTTACTATGAATGTATAGTTGCAAGCAACAAGGTACAGATTTCATTGATTGTATAACATTTAGAATACTGTGGGCAAGGCAGGTTTATTTCAAACGATGTAAAATAAGAATACAATTTTCTTTGAAAGCACAATGAAGGTTCACCAGTTACAGGTTCATGTTTCTAATTGAGCAGAGATAATTAGAATTTAACACATCTTCATAAAATTGTGATTACGCACAAACGGTTAGAATTTAACACCACTTCATAAAATTGTAATTAAGCAGAAACAATTAGAAATTGTCACCAATAAAATTAATTGTGCACTTGCCCAAGCAAACACCCAATCACATATATAGTATTGCTCTATAGTTGCTGGTAACACTATTATACCAAGGAGTTATAACTCCTTGATTATACTCATTACTTTCTGATAGTCAAGTGAGTTCATATTTCAAGCATCTATAGGTATGTATGCCTTGGAGTTGAACCCTCGCTGTCACTTCCAATACTGCCTCAGCGTGACATTTCTAACTCCGCCATTGCCACTGGCGAGCAAAGTTTGCTCATCGCATCGGGGTCTGAGCATCTGTCATTCAAATCTAAGGACTTCATTTCGGTGTTGTGCAATGCTTAGCTCAGAATGCAGGAGAATTCCGATCTCAGCTAGACTTAGCTACCAGGAGTTCCTTTGAGGCTACTGAACTTTGTTGTCTTTGACTAGCTTCTGCAAGGAGGAACTGGCCGCACTGCGAATCTCTGCAGCACATGCAGTTTGTCAATCACAACAGATCGTCAACAACAACATTGACGATCAGACTTGTGGCGAGATAGGTAATGTCCACTGTCATTATGAGATCCGCCGTCTGCCAAGTGAGATCTAGGAAAATTGTGTCATGTCTCCATCATTTTGCCCTAAGAGTATGCAATATATTTGATTTTTATAACATATTTCAAACAAAGCAATGTATCATCATGTCTTGCATGATGAATGTATATTTTTAATGCAGTGCATTGTCAATTGCAAGTGAATTAACATTTTTTTATCTTTAGCTGTTCACATTATTTTATTTTATTTCGAATTTTTTTAACTTGGTATTCCAATTAATCCGCTGTAACTTGTCTTTCCTTTGTTTTGATCAAGTTTGAGTTACATTTCTTGAAACATAAAAGACATTGCGTCTTGTTAAGAGAATAGGTGGCAAGGGAAGAGATTTTTTTCTGTAATTCATATAGAAGCAAACAAACTTGTATACCAGGCCGTTTCAATTTATATGATTGGTTTAATGAATTCCCACCATTATAGGTCATCACACTGTCTGTAGATCTTACCTGCAATCACTTTACAGGATCTAGATCAAGAAAATTGGTTGTACTGGGAAGTGTGAGAAACCTGGAAGGAAGGCCCGTAGAAATGATCCAATTTCCTCAACCATATCATTTATTAAAAGCTCTGATGCTATTAGGGTAGATTGGAATAGTTCAGAGAGGGTGTGTTTGTTTGTGTGTGTGTTCGACTATTCATAGTTCAAATCAAGTTCACTCCTTACAGTTTTCATTATTTTCTTTTATAATGGGGACTGTTTGTAAGGTCTAGTGAACATTGAGTAGGGATATTTCATTCTTGAGTTAATACATCAATAACATCATGGATATATTCTATTCTTTGATATTTTTTTCCTAGCTGTTGAGTGTTTATGATATATGGATGTTCACAGACATTCTGTTAGCAGCCATTCTGTTCTAGATTTATCCATATTTTCTTGTTCCCTTGTTTGTTAGTATTGGTTCGGCATGTTGGTATCTGTTTTGTGAGTCACGTTTCAATTAATTCGCTCTTGTTAAGCGAAAAAAAATCAATTAGCCAAAACATGTTTTTATTTTAATGGAAATCAATTCATGTAAATAACATTCCTGAGATGATGCAAAGTGATTTATAAAATGTGTTTCTTTTGTGTAGGAGTCTCTCCGGTCCATATCTGTGTTGTACTATATCAGGCTGCCCCCACAATGGCACAATCGATTCCACCACAATGTGTATTTAGACGACACAAGAACAAGAATCAATATAGTAGTGGTCACACGATTGAAGTAGTTTATTGGCTGGCTTTTATTCTGTGTTAAGTGAGAGAGAGCTATATTGGGAGGCAATATATAGTCATGTTGTCATTTGGTGGAGGTGTAATATCAAGAAATGGAAGTGGACTGAGGAATTGCGGTCGTGGCGTGGGAGCTGAAGATGAGCTGAAAAGCGAGGTGGCAGAAAGGAGTCGAGAGTCAGGTGTGAGATGTGGCCAAGGGAAGTGTTTGTCAAGAAATGAAACACTGGGAAGTGATACTAGTCTGTGCCTGTGTGTATCGTGGCTTTCACAAGAGAAAACAATCTGTGATAAAGAGCCAGTTTCAGAAGTCTGCTTCAAGAATTTGAACCAACTTGCATTTTGGAACTTCTATGTGTATCATGTCAGTGTATGGATGTAGGATGGAATTATGGGAATGGAAAGAAAGACATGCAGTAATATGGTATACTTTTTCCCAAAGATAGCCGTACAAGATTCCTGATAAAATCTGTTCCCTCATACATACATACCTGGTTCGGAAGAGTGCGTGTAAAGGTCATTATATTCACTCGTAATCTTCTCATTAGTGGACATTTGTCTTTAATAGCCTTGTCAGGAAGCCAACAGGGCAATTAATCTTCTCATTTATCACACACTGCAGCAATTGATTTATGTTATACCAATCAATCACCATTTCTGAATTAATATTAGATTTTTTTTTTCATTTTTTTCTTTTCTTGTCAACCATCATTAATGGAAAATGTAATTGACCCACTCTGAAACATATTTACCTGTTAATTACATGGTTAAGTCTGTGGCCATAGCATCTTCCTCATTTACCCTTAAAGACAAAGGGGTCATTGGTGGTAAGGGCAGGAATGTGACAGGGACTATTCTATTTGATTGATAAATGAGGTAACAATTACCTTGTCATTAGTGAAATACCTCCGATGACCTTTCATTGTTGTTAGCCTGAGTTAGGCTGAATTTGTTGCATTGCATCGCCATGAGTATAATACACTGTTAGGTGTTGGTCACCTAGGCATAGATGTTGTGATGTTCTCAATGGTTTGGGTAGATGGTCTTAGGTTCTTCTGGTCAACCGCATTGCATAGTAGTAAAACTTTTCCTACATTGGTGTGCATTTAACTATTCTCAACTTTGAACCACTTCCCCACTCTCCTATTTCCTTGCTTCATTCATTCATGTGATCCCACCCACAATAGCACTACCTGTACTGGATTATGCCAGAGAGAGGTGGGAAATTCTTGAGGACAAAAGAGGCCCTTGAGAGCATGGAAAGGGAACAATGTGTTGATACAACAATAGATGTATTCATACCCCTCCCCCTCTCTGTTCACATTCTGGCTGTCTGCATAGACCACCTCCCAACATGGAGAAGAAGTGTTACAATGTACCTCTTTAAAAAAAGGCCTCCATTTTCCATCATGGATGGGTTTATCTTCTTGCTGACACTATAGCAGCACTACAAGTTCCACCCCCTCACAATAGAATACTGTACCCCCTCCCCATTTCTCCTCTAATATGCCCAGTCTTCGATATGTGAGGTTCTGGTAACACACCCCTCCTGAATTCCATCTTTAGTGTTGCCAGCTTTGGAGTAAACTGAACCAGTCCATCCCCAGCCCTCCATTGTAGATTGTTACTGTTAATTAGTACACTGATGACTTTAATTAGTGTTTGTAGACGAGGAGAAAAGAAAACACAAAAAGGCAGACATGCATGTTTGACTGGGGGATCATGAGTACCCCATTTGTGATTCCATGGCTCAAGAATAGTAGGCGTATTGATTGCCGACAAGACATTGGATGTTCAGCAGAGCGTATCAGTCTGCGCAGGATCTTTCTACTTTCTTTCTTGTTCAGCTGTATTGTTCATGGTCAGTAGCTGAGCTGTGAGTCAGTGGACGAAGAGCTATTTGATTTAAGCCTTTTAATTAAGGCCTTTTGAGCTACTGAGGTAGAATTCATTTGATCATGGTTTGTCAGTATTAGCAATATGAAGATCAATGCTTCATGGAAATACTGAGCAGTATGACATCATCATTTTCTCCAAATATTGATCATAAACTCTGATACAGGCTTCATATAATGCATGGATACAGCTATCAAGGTATTACTATTTCTTTTATGAATTTTTTTTTTCTTTCTGAGCAGATGGTATTTCTGTGCAAATTTCTTGTTTTATTCATAAGGAATTTAAAAGTCAATCTCAATATTTAAAGTATTTTTGTTTTCTTTGATCTTATTACAGGTGAGGAACCACACAGTCCTGCGACCTGATCAGTACTGACCAGCAGCACAATGCCCGCTATCAACAAGGTGACCAGTGACAGAGGTCTGATCAAGACAAGAACCATTTCCCAAGAACTTCACACCGAGGACTACCCCTCATCCATCTCCATCTTCCCTCTGTAAATGAGGTGACAGAAACAGTATTCTGACAGCTGGGAAAACAGTCCCCCAGATATTCCCCCTACAACATCTCTCTCTGCTTCTGTTCACATTGGAGGGTACTTGGGAACAAGAAAGCTTTGTTGTATTTCCGTGCTGCATCAGAGAAGGAAATAATTGGAAGAAGAAGAGGAGGGGAAAAAGAGGATTAGCATTGACTTGTTAAAGTTGTTTTGCAGCTCACTGAATCCAGAGCTTTTTTTTGTACTTCTTAACATTGGGCATAAGAAGGAAGGCAAACACAGAACTTTTTAGTGTTTGCTCGCTGATCTCTGTAAGAGGTGTTAGAGAAGGAATTATTACAACTCAAGCTGGAATTATTGTTGTTCGAGAGGAGGAGGTGAAGGGAAAACATCAGAAAAGATGGAGTCTCACTCAGGACCACACACATTTTTAACAGTACTAGTGATGTTTACTGTACTAGCAGTAATGCTTGTATCCCTTGGACAAGCGCAGGAAATCAATGCTGTGTATAGGGATTGGTATGAACCCCAAAGCAGAGACAATCTTGGAGAAGAATCCGATGCCCTGGAGCCCAGCTTTGGAGTCTGGAAACCGGTTTCACCAGGGTGGGGTATACCCGATACCACAGCAACGGTGGGAGTGGCATTCAGTCATAAGATACCCAAAGAGGCTTTCAGGGAGGCGTAGATAAGTACACGGTGAGTATTGTGAAGAACAGTTGAGATGGTTTCAAATCAATCGCAACTTGATAATCATAACTCTGTACTTGAGTTTGTAAGTTTTCAATTGATTGGACTTGCGGTCAATCTGGATCAACTACAACTCTGTATAAGACAGGAGTAAGGGCTGGAGAGTTGCCAATTTGGAAGTCTTCTGATTTATCTTTGATAAACAGTACCGTAGGCCTGTACATATTTTTTGTACAATTCAGAATGTAATATTTTAAAGAAGGTGAAGCCTGATATAAGAAATATATCCTTGTGATTTACTTGGGTCTTAAATATTACAGTGCTCCATTTGGTCAATGTGTTATTGATGCCAATGTTTCAAAACAAGAACATACCTGTATGTGAAACAAGAGGAAATGCACCAGCATCCATCAGTATAAACAACAACAACCAAACTTGTTTCAGTTTCGTATGCATGATAGTTAGACCCTGCCAATAGGCAGACAAGGAGTATACAGACTGGTGAATTGATCCCAATACATGTACATCTTTGATGGGGCAATATATTATCACCATCTCCATTCCAATAGTTCCTTTGCTTGGTTATATAGTGGTACTTCCATTTGAATTGGCTGACTTGATGCAGCAGTTTGGCAATCATTCTATTACTGATAACGATGCACCTGTGATATTGCACAAGCAGAGATGAGATGCTTGTGGAGGATTGATGCGGTATGCCTTAGGGAAGGAGGAAAGCGATAGTGCTATGCTAGAGTCTAATGGTTTGGCTTCTGGAAGGGTTTACTGCTTGAATGCTTTCTTTTCATGTGATTGGACTGACACGATCAATGTCTCTCAGGAATGTTTGTCGGAAATGCAATCTTACCATTCCCTTGAAAGTTGAGTTGACTGTCAAATGAATATGAGAGTGGATATATGTTTACTTCTTCCTTGAATTTTAGCTCCTCAAATTTATTGTATATTTGGAATTTGGACTGGTGAAAGGCACTACCTTCATCTGTAATTGCAAATTGTTTCAATATAGTAAGTAGGTTAGCTCTCCTGTTTAAGAAATTTAAAATGGGAGTGAAAAGGGTTGTTGGCACTGGAAATATTTACCCCTTCAATCCAAAGGAAGTCTTTTTGAGTATTTATATAGGCCTATTGCTGTATATTTCTCATGGTAAAGAGTGGGTGAAGACTGGAGAGAGTGTATATGATGCTTTTTATATCTTTTTATTTTGTTGAAGTTTAGGTGATATAAGTACTCTTGCCTTCTCATTCTGCATTCCTATGAGGTTACGCACCAGGCCATCCCAGTCTTACAATCCCCTAATGCCTGTTATCCCTCAATACAACTACCCACTGGCCTATAATGAAACAATAGCCTACCATCAAACGATCTTTCTTACTCCAGAGCCCAATTGATTACGACCCATTGATTCTCTATTCCTGGTTGTCCTCCTGGTTGTCCTCCCTGATAAACCTTGCCTTTTATTCATGCTCTCCTAGTGTCACAAGAAGAAAGGAAAAGAAAGTGAATGGAACACGTGTTAATACCAGGTCCAGGCTCTGAATGGGGTGTGTTGTTATTACTCTCTCACCCTCTTAGCCCAAACAGTGTTAAGCTAGTGAATGAGAGGATTTGCGCCTGGTAGCCCAGTTGACTCCATTCATACTGTGATCCACTTGGACCGATTCCAAACTTCCAATACATCCATAGACAACCATTCTAATTACTGCATTTTGAGTTGACATCATCTGTATGAATCACACGGACATTGCCCAAACTATAATATAACTAAAAATAGATCAAGTTAGATAATGGTTGTAGTTACCACAAGTCCCATTTTTATTACCATCACTACAAAACACATTCGGATTTATATAGCAATTCATTTGTTGATGGAGAGATACATTGCTGTGATATGGATGAAAAGACTGGTAAGTGGTAACAAATCCTGTCTGAGCGCCAAAGGAAGTATTAGTGAATGGGGTGAACATAATAATAATAACACCTTTCTGTATCCTACAGAGGCTTAATCTGAAGAGGATTTTGCAGATAAATGTAAATGTTACGCCTCTCTTGTTAAGAATGTAAGTAGACATCATGGAGTCAGCATTTGTAATCCTTTAGTTATGAAATATATCACTTAAACTCTTTTCTTTTCTGTTATATAACTACTTTTCCCTAACTTCCGTTTAAGGAGATAAAAGAGATTTACAATTACTCCCAATTATCAAGCGGTAATCATTGAAGGTGCAAGAGAATGTAGAAAGGCAGTCAGCTCAGGTATTTTAGTCAGTTTCATGGTTATTAAAAAGGAAAAGAAATAGTTTGGAAAGATAACTATTTTTTGTTTCTGTAAAATCAAACAAACATATACATGTATGCAATGATTGGTTTGATGGAGAGGGGGTACACTCTTATTTATTTATTTTTTTTTTTTATGAATGTTAAATTCAGTGTGTGCATTATGCATAAATGTTTACAATTATTTTAGGAAGGTATTTTATGATCAGTAAGATTGTCACAGAAACAAATTAATGCAAGAAATTCATTTATTCATTTGATCAAAGTCCAGCTAAGACCCTACTTAGCATGTCCACTCGTCATTCCACATTACTGACCCATTCAATATATATCATTATGCACAACTCCTGTTCATTGTTTAAACAAGCTTGTTATGTACACATAGCGCACAGTCCAGTTATGAGAGTTCTCTCCTTCGAATGCTTGCAAGTTGCAACATAGCCATCCTCGCTTGGTCTTGGTGAATGGCGGTCTATGGCCTCTACATGAAACAGCCATGCCGGTTTCATTTACGTTCGTCCTTCGGAAATGAAACAAAAGGATGTCATATTTCGCCTGCAATAGTGTTTCTCTTTTCAAGAATATTGCCAGTGGATAGGGATGGTGGTTTTACAGCCAATCAGTTGAGATGGTGTGGGGGAGATTTTCTGATAGATAGGATGCTTGGGTGTTTTTCTCCTGGGAATTGATGTTCTCTTGTTACAGCAAAAATTAGGTAATTCATGCTTAGGCCTTTATTTTTTCTTTGATTGTTATGTTGGCAGCCATGTCACTTTAATAGCATAGACTGTGTGATATGTGATTTAAATTATTAAATGCATTTTCACATATGTTTGGACGATACTTTAGATGAGAAAATTGAAAGGAGGCACACACTTTCTGGATATGAAAAATAAAAGCAGCTTACCGTTTATGAAAAAAGTAGGGTAAAGGAAATTGAAAGTCAAGTTCAAGTCAAGATCCTATAGGGCCTATTAACTTGAATTTTTAGTTACCAAAATTTACAGTTAAGAAATCATATTTCAAGAAAAGTAATGAATTGAAAAATAAAGAATTGAGTCAGCAAGAGAGGGGGTACATGTAGTTTACATTGAAATACAAGCAAATACAAATTTAACCAATGGGAGTGATGCATGTCTAAATGTGTTTTCCTTGAGAAAATATAATATGTGAAAAAAACATGTATTTTCTCATGCAAACAAATCTCATTAGCTATTAAAATACAATCAAATTCACCGCGAAATTGACTAATAGTAATACAAATTGTGTTGCAGAGAACCTATGTCGCCTAAGGGGATTTTATTTCCTCTTCTCCATTTCAAGCCTCAGGCACTGAGGCAGGCATATGAAAACATATTTTTCCCTTCAGTAGTTAAACCTATTATTTCATTACCAATTCACTTATTGAGGTTTTACCCATTTCCAGTACTATGAGTCATGCGAAAGTGGATAAGGTGGAAGATGTAGTCAGTGTGTTTGACTCACGCTGAGTTGGTGGGACGACTGCAGGACAAATCTTAAGAGATCGATACTACCTCATAGTGTCTTCCTCTTACCTGAAGCAGAGTGGAGATTTTAGGGTTTTGTTGAGGGTGCAGTACTTTAACCCTTTCTCTGCCATAGGCGGCAGGTCCTGTGTAAGATTTGGAGCTGGTTTTCCATATTGTTTTGCAAAATTAGCCATGAGTAGCCTGGTATTCCATTGAAGTATATTGTACTCAGATTTACAGTGAAATTGGGAATTAATTTTAAAGATTATGATTATGATGCATATTTGTAAACTTTATTAATTATTATGCAGTTTTTGAAGTTTTTGAATTCTTATACGATAAAAGGAGGTACAGAGTGGGAGAAAGCCGCTTATTTTTTGTCATTTTGCAGCAATTTATACTCTCATATCATACACTGGGTCGTCCTAGAATCCTACTTTCTTCAACTGTCTAGGGAAAACCAGGAGGATTCTGTTCTTTTGTACTAGTTATGTGTAATATAATATTCCACCAATCTGTTTAGTCAATCTGCCTGCCAATAGAAGTTATTAAAGCAATATTTCATATACTTTGTTTTGGTTTTGTATGAATAGAACCATTATACCACCCATGTCATGACGCATAGCTTTTGGAAAAATCTCAACAAGTAATTCTCAAATTTTGAAGGAATGGAACGATTTGTTTAAATGTGCGGGGCCTTGTTAGGCATATTTTATGCAGAAGGCTATTTTTTATGTAAAATACGATAACATCAGGAAAATATGAAATTATGAATAGTTTTGGCTATTTTTGCAACCATTGAAGAGGCATACATGTACCCAACATAATTATCTAGTAATCAAATGTAAATTTCCCTTGCACCTTCCACCTTCAAGTAATCTTAAATTATTATAATGGGAGGAAAACAAAATTCATTTTCATTTTTTTTCCACATTAAAAATAGAAATAATTTTGATTTGTTTTTGACCCACTATACTTTGGATACATTTAATGTTGGATTTATTAATTCATTCCTGCTCTCCGGAAATGAAGAAAATCTTTATAATTTATTAATGACACTGGGAAAGTTTACGTCCCGACATACACTGGATAATATGGACATGGGAAAGAACGCTCTTTCTATAAACTGAATACAGATGTGCCACACATGTGGAAAGAAAGTCACAAAGTTCAGTCAAAATTCAGGAATCAAGAGTCTACACAGATTTATCCAGTATGGGCATCTGACATCTAATGTTATTCACAGATGTTCAGATTGAATTACAAAACCGTACTTAAAGACTGACAAACAAGGACTGATTTTGTTGTGAATATAAAAAAAATCTTGTAACTACACATGTTAGTGTACTTGTCAAAGGCACTATCTTGTCACTTTTCACTAACAAGTCGAGGGGGGGGGGGATTGGAATACGCAATTTAATTTGGTCGAGGGTCGTTAGGTGTTGACAAAGTGGTTGTCATCCCTGCGGAAGCGTAACTCAACTACCAGATTGTGGAGAAAATATCAGTCTCCAATGGCGGCCATTGTTTGCGGTAGATCGTGGATGTATGCTGGGCACTTGAAATGAAATGAAGGGAAAGTTAGTGAGCAGGATGATGAGAATGATTGTACATCTTCAACCTTGAAAACTTAAAGGTTAATATCGTGAGAATATTTTTATTTTTATTGGAGAGACTCTCTTCTCTTTCATGTTTTTTCCTGCCAGTAATCATGCTTTTCATTGTCTATTGTCAATGAATTTTCAGTAAACTCAAGGTTAATATCTCATTGAAGGCCATGCCTTGTAATTGTAGTTGTGGTAAATTAGCAGAATTAAATATTGTACAGAATTATACAGGGAAAGGGATTTTTAGTTCAACTGTACATTTAGGTCTGTATCTCAAACGTGAATTTTTTCGCTATAGAGTTGGGAGTAGAATTTATATTTCCTTCAAAGGTACAGCCAGATATCATACCCGATCCAATCAAATCCAGTCTTCCATATGCTAAACCTTCCCCATGCTAAACCTTCCCCTTAAGCACTTTGAAGCAGGTTGTGATAGATAAATGAAATAATCAGCTTTTTGCTTTCTGCATTATGCATAGTGATTCAGGGAAGATTGTGCTTTCCAATCCTTGCCTATTTTTGGAGCATCGGTGCTCAACTATTACATGCTTGTGTTCTGGATTTTCAGATGTTTTGGGTCTTCGATGTGGCTTGTTCATAGAATTTTCTCCAGGCTTTGGAGAAAATAGCATACAAAGCTCGTTTTGACAATTTTGATGTAGTCACGTTATTGTTTAGTAATGTTGGAGGTGCCTACTCTAGCAGTATTGGAATCATGATGTGAGTGTATGATGGACCATTGTATTTAATTTGGAAATATTAGCCAGATATCAGATGCATTTTCTTTTTGCTGGGGGTGGGGGAGTTACATGTAGTTCAATGCTGCAATATCTTGACATTATACCATTATGGAATGTAGTCACTGTATTTTGTGATCTTTAGTTGCAGAATGAGCTACATGTAATTTCATCTGGATCATGCTCCCTTCAGTAAGTTTTGTAGAAGAACAAAAAAGGCAGTTCACCGTTCTACATGTCTGAAGGTTAAGGTATAGGTTAAGACAAATAATTCAAATGTGACGTGAGAGCAGGAAATATTGTTTCATTAATGTGCCATGAAGGCATGATCAAACGATTCTTGCTCCTTTGTCATTCATGTCTCTCAAAGGAGCTTCATAGTTTCTTGGTCTCTACCAACCACCCTTTGTGTGTCTGTCTCTCTGGCTCTCTCTCTCTGTCTCTCTCTCTCTCTCTGTCTCTCCATCTTACTCTCTCCCCCCACCCCTCTCTCTCTCTCCCTCTCTCCCTCTCTCCCCTCTTTCTTCTCTCTCTCTCTCTCTCTCTCTCTCTCCCCTCTTTCTTCTCTGTCTCTCTTTCTCCCCCCTCTACCCTTTCTCTCCCCTCTACCATCTCTCTGCTCCCCTCCCCTACCCTTCCTCTCACCCATATTTCCTCTCTGCCCCTTCTTTGTTTCTTTCGCATATCACCATATTTTTGTGGTTTAAATGCCAAGGTCAAAAGATGAAAGCATTTATAAAATAGCATTCCCACCTTCACACGTCACTGCCAAGCATGGAATACACCAGCTAATTATCACTCTCTTACCAGTATTTGAAATTGGTGTTTGAACACTACCTATTGTAGTCATACTCCGATACATGTGGTAAACCAACCACAAACATCTATCTTTTATGTATCTTTGTAAAGGAGAACAGAGGAGTGTAATCTGCTCATTTGCATAATAATTCAATCATTTGATAGAGTAAAGGCTTACATAGCATCAACAATATGTTATTCTGGCTAAAAAGCTTGGAGAAATTACACATACAGCATCACAACTTGCAAATGTAAATATGTGTTATGGAATGCAAAGGAAGTGAGTTTCTCCATTGTTTTAATTTTGTGTTGCCAGCTTGCCACAGATCTCCTTCCAAATCATGTGATACCATTTCCAAATCAAAATCCGCATATGTCCTTGGTTCTCTATTTTCATTCAAATCCACTAAATCCAAAAAAGTCTAGGATTCAAAAGTAATATGGGCCTACATGGTGCTGGGCATGGGCATGGATTGGATTTGGTGAAAGCCTGTGGTCTCAGACCAAATCAAATCGATAATCAGTTTTTTTAACAATTTGAAAGCTTTTAGCAGAAAAATAGATTTTCAGAAAATTTATCGCATGATACAGTAAATTTATCTGTGGTGAGAATAGATCCTTAAAATGTGTGTTAAGCATGATTTCTTGAAAATACTTGCATTACAAAGCAAACGGGGTTTTGATCTACCATCCTTAGAGTGCCCTCTACCACCACCACCCCTTGAAGAAAACTGCTTTGATCCTTGACTGTTACTGGGACTAAAGCCTATACAGTATACTGTACTATATTCCATTTACATGGAGAGCAGTTGGGATAAACAAGTACCTGACAATGACAACAAATTACAGTTCACATATAGTCTAGGCCTATAGTTTGTCGGAAATTATATTTATTAATGTCCCCTTCAGGAATTCTACAAACGACTGGTCCTGATGGTATGGTACAATTCATATTACACCTTGGAGGTTTGAGTATCTAAATTTGATTTCAGTCAAGCAAGACTAAAAGAAAAGAAATGTCTGTCCTTGAGAATGTGATGTTACAGTAATTTTTCTTTTTAATTAAAACTTTTGCACATCTTTGAATATTTTCCCACATGGGGAGTTGAACTTAAAGTAGGAATGTAGACTTGCTGTTTTGTTTAGTAGTAATATTTTTCTTTCCAAATAGTGTCCTCTGGGTGTTGAATCCCACACAAGATGTATTTCAACCAGTAGCCAAATGCTTCATCAGACCAGTCATCAGACCAGTCATCAGACCGGTCATCACAATTTGGATGCATTTTTTCCTCTAACTTTTGCTAACTCTTTGTATATCTTATGGTCATTTATATGAAGTCTTGGGAAGAAGCGTTAAAAAACATCAGCATTCTGGAAGAAGACCAGCTTGTTTTTCATGAGGAATGTGACGTTTTGAGTAGTTTTGCATTCTGCACCAATGAATCATGTCTGTCTAAACTTGTGGAGTGGCCCTGGCATGACCTTACAGAAAGCTGGTGGACTTTATGAATTCCACCTGTGCTCCTCTCTCTCTCCTCCCTCTCTGAGGAGTTGTAAAGTTGTTTCTGTTCCTTTTTTTAAACCCTGCCATGGAGTTGTAACTACATGCTGAACCCTCTGTACGTTTACGCTATCTAGCTCTCCTTTTCTCTTTTCCACCTCCTGTGTTTTTTCCCCACTGCCCCCTCTCTCTCTCTCTCTCTCTCTTTCTCTCTGTCTCTCTGTCTCTCACCCTAAATCTTTGTCTCTTGTTTTCCATCCTCTCTGTTTTATCATTCTTCCTAAGAGTAAGAGCATATCCTTCCTAATCGTAGAAGTGTTTGGTTTCTCACAAATTAAAGAAATGAATATCATGGCTGTATTTTGTTACTTTTCACAATACACACAGAAGATACCAAAAATAATCCCAGTTTCCTCTGGTTGCATACAAGTACATCTCTCAGCAGGTGTTTATGTCACTTTTATTGAAATATATGGATTACCTTGGAAATAGCATATGAGAGGATTGAGTATTGATAGGACTCCAGAGGGCAGCATACCACTTCTGGTTGTGGTACACTTGCACTTAAAGATTTTGCCAGGGTAGTAGTATTCAGGGTTGTTAAAACCATAGCATATCGTTTTTAAAATAAACTGTTTTTAATTTCAATTTTCCGTTCTATTTTTGTTCTTCTTCTTGTTACAGTTGAGAGAAGTTGGAGCCCAATCACTTCCATCATGGCTGAACTTCAGCAACAAGACAAATACACTTCAAGGAATCCCAGGAAAGGAAGACCTGCATCAGTACTACATCTCAGTAACTGCATTAGGAAAGTGTCCAACCTCACCAAGGACAGTTCTAACACAAAGGATGTCTTCAGCATCAATGTACTCCCTCAAGACACACCACAGACAAAGAACACAGATGAATCCACATCCAAGCACAAAGACGGAGTGGTGGTTTGTCCACCAGAGAAGCCGGCTGTTCGAGCAACTATCATCCTAGATGCTGACTGGTCGCTATTAACACCACAAGAGAGAATCAATATGGTATCCAAGTTGTCCAAGTATTCCAGAATACCCATGACTGCCTTCAAGCTTCTCCCAGAGAAGGATGACATCAAGGGTTACCAGGCCTTAGCTGCAGGCAGTGGGAATGTTGCCTCTGCCAAACATGAAGGGTTGTCACTGAGTTGGGTGGTTGGCTGTGGACGGAATATTGACCAGCTTCCAGTTGTTACCATCTTAGAGGGCGCTTCTAAGGATGGCTCCATGGCCGAAAAGTTAAACTATGACATTAAGGGCTGGCATGTCAGCAGTAATACCCCAATCATCAAGAATAGAGTCAGAAGACAGGCCCCTCTGATGGGAACCCCTGTTCCCACTCCCCTCCCGACAGGTGCACCTAAACCTACAGAAGTTCTTTCCACTTATACCCCTTCTACTCACATCGTCCCCACAGAGAGCTCACCAGTTCTGAGCAGTATGATCAGAACAGCAGGTACCCAAGACCCAATGACCATGACTGTCAAAGAAACTTCAACCAAAACAGGGAAGGTGTCTATCTCCCCAACAGTGAAAGCATCAAAGACATCTTTCTACAAAACACCTGTAATAACTCCTACACCAACACCTGTTGCAACAACGCAGGTCACAACTGAAGCACCTACTCGCACATTCAGTCCACCAGTTCCTTCAATGACAGCTACAGAGAGCCTAGTGGTTATGCCTACAGTGACATCAACACCTGTAGCGAGCATTCCTGTTGACACAATGGCACCTACAACAGTTGTCATCATGCCTACTCCAACTAAACCTGTCACAACTCCATCAGACACTATACCAGAAACGACAACACCACCAGAACCAGCAACTCCATACGTCAACAAAGGACCTGAGATAGTCCACCCTATTGAAAGAATAGATGTCATAGTTGGAGTTCCTTTTGTGTTTGTAGTCCCTGCAGACACCTACATGGATCCCGAAGATGGTAATACCCGTGAGCTGTCACTAATGCTGGTGGATGCAGATGGTATGCTCCTGAGCTCTGAATTCTGGCTAAAGTTTGACAAGCAGAAGCAGACGATATTTGCTTACACCGAGAAGGTTTTCGACGTGGGCACATACATCATGATATCTCAAGATAAAGAAGGTGTTGAATTACGAGATGCCTTTGAGGTTCATGTCTTGAATTCCAATGCAGTACAAGAAGATCCACCTCCAGTTGCCATGGGAGCTACACTTAATATTGACTTTGATGAGTTTATCAACAATCCTGAGCTGCAGCTTGATATCCTGAATAGAATAGCCAGTATCTTTGGCGATCCTGATGCTAGTGCCCTGACGATAACCGGTATACGACGCGGCTCAGTCATTCTCTCTTTCACCAATAATACCATTCCAAAGGATACCTGTCCTCTCGAGTTGATAGAAGAACTCATGAAGAAGCTAGTGACACCTGATGGCAAGCCAACTCAAGCCCTTATTGATGCTTTTGCTCCTAATTACACCATTTCTGGTGTTGAGGCAGCTCCTCAAGGCACTTGTGATGCTACCACTCCAGCACCTACAACTCCTGCCACCAAGGCTTTCGTACCTCCTTTAGATGGCAATACAAAAGCTAATGATGCATGGATTACCAATGTCCTTCCTGGTGTAATAGTAGCATTCATCATCATCCTGGCAGGTATTGTGGTGTTCATACTCTACCGCAGGAATCGAAAGGGGAAACTGTCAGACGAGGACCAGAATACGTTCATCAACAAAGGAATCCCTATCATATTCACCGAAGAGTTGGACGAGGCTGACAAGCACCCTTCATCAACACCACTGATCATGAAGAATGAGAAGCCACCTTTACCACCACCAGAGTACTCTGCAGAAGACGGGACGAGACAACCTTTGATGAGTGATCACAGATCTACAGATGATGCAAACAAGCCATCGATGCCCATGGTGGATCTAGGGGGGTCCCCTCCCTACGAGCCTCCACCACCAATAACACCATCACCACCAGAAAGTAGGAATCCTCATGCCCCAAGCACGACACGATTTCAATCACCACCTGCCTACGTTCCCCCTTAACCTCCTGTGCGTGCTGTCAGTCTGTTGATCCTAGGATCCCGGTACCACTTTCTATCTAACCAATGCCTTGATGATGTATCCTGATATCGTCAGTCTCGTCATGCAGTCTGAAGAGTCCACTTATATAAGGGAAAAAGAGACAATAATGACTTAAGAAAAGCCTCCTTTCTCTAATTTTGTACATGACCTGAATTGTTCACATCAAACAAAGACACTATTGATCTTGATATATTTGTCAAACTGTCAAACAAAATTAAAATTAGTAGGTCTGGCTTGGGCTTCACAGGCCATGTGTATAGTATACCAAGAGCATCCCTTGAGATATGTACTATAGTGAGTTTTATATTTAACTTGTTTATTTAATGATCATTAAATAAGTAATGTGTTCCTTCAAATGTTAAAGCCATATACATGTGCGATTGTGCTATGAAAATGAAAGCTTGATAACATTGGATGACTCGAGTAGTCACAATGTTCATAGTTGTGCTTGCTTTCATTACTAGAGGGCAGTCTTTACTTGAAAGTCCAATTCAAGTACAAGAGTTTCTAAGCTGTAAAAATATTCTTCCATTGGTCTGACATGAAAATAAAGGTGTTGTATTCAATCAAATATGATGCAATTTTTTTTTCAAAGCCTTTGCTTGTAAGAAGAAGGGAAAAAAAGGCAAGTTTTGGTTTTCCTGCATTTAGTTAGCATTTACCTGTACTTCCTTGGCATAAATGATATGTCATTTGCAATATTGACTTTCTGATTTTTGATATGTATATACCTGTACAGGTGTAAGAAAGATGTGATAGAATACAAAAACTTGGACGTGTCGACGTGATGGAACAATGTTGTCTACATGCTGTTCATGTTTCTGATACCTTTAGTTCTTTCATTAATTATCACCCATGAAAAAATAGCATCATGATTGCATCAGCAAATTCTCTCATCTTATTTTGTACACTATGCATTATGTATTTATGTATAATTGACATGAAGTCATATATTATATTTTTGTCTCATCTCTCCGTTGCTTTACAGTTAGATATGTGAAGTGTTCAGGCATGCATAGTACAGAGTTCTTGTGGTAGTGTATTTTCTGAACATGGGGATCAGAAAATCAGTTTTTTGGCTGATGATGTAAGGGAGCAAACTTGATTGCATGATGCACAACTCATTCCTGCATTATCGTATGTATGCAAATGAGATGGAATAGTCCTTTCTATTTGTATATTATTTTGTCATCTATACAACTAAATGACATTGTTTTTATTTCTTTTTTATTTGGCATCGACTGAAGTTAACATGTCCAAACGGATGCTATTGCTATCGTTCAGGAATTTCTTTTTTTTAAGTCATGATTTTTTTTTATGTTTCAGGTTTAAAGGTTCTTCAAGACAACTGCGAATGCTGTTTGTCGTACGAGGGCATATTAAATATTGTACATAGTAGGAATTGAAAATATGATATGTATGAATTATCCAACATCATGTATTAGAGACAGCTGTGTAGCCATATCTTTCATCTATAATTTCTTTTGCGTGATCTCGATAGAATATTTTAGCACTTTGCATGGTCTTGCAAGCCAAGTCCTAGTTCTGAATCTCAACAGTACTCCATAATCTTTGGCAAGTCTCGCCAGTTACCCTAATATCAGTAGCAGTACTGATACATGATTCTTGTACTAAACCTTTACAATTTTGAGAACTGTACTACGTCATGGCATTTATTTCATCTCTAGTTAGAGAGGAAAGGAATCCATGAAGAATAACAAGTACTATATCGAATAGCCTGAACAGCATTTTAGCTGATGTTACCTCAGTATGGGGATTCGGTATTAATATGATGCAAAATATTGACAGTGGCTGCTTTGAATTGTAATTGTAATGGTCATCCAAATTTGCTTTTAGCATGTACAAGCATTGTCACATGCTCAGAAGATGTTAAAATCATTTCAACTGACTCATTGACATCTTTTAAATTCAAGAACTGAATGTCAAATGTCATATTTTTTAATGCTCTCTTAAGAGAAATAAGGCAGTTAAAAACGTAGTGCGATTTAATCATAATGCTGCTGCATTTGTTCTAAACAAAACAACAACAAAAAAAGTGAGACTTCTATTTTATATACATAAAAGGAAAGATAGAAAACGATGAAAAGTTAATCACGCAATCTTGAATAAATAGCTTGAGCTTATGTTCGCAATCTAGATTAATCATGCATTATTGATCTTTGAAAGATGAGCATCGATTTGAAATATTTCTTTGTGGGAGCATTATAAAGTTGGTTATGGGTGCTCGGACTGCTTGACAAATCATGGAAAATTATTCCTGTAAAATATAAGATTATCTAACATAGTAGTGATTATCTAACAAAGAATGACTGAAGCACTGTGGTACCAGTCTGACTGTTGATTGATGTTACATTTAAAAGAAAAGAAGAAAAAATTGTGAAATCTTTTGCACAAATTGTAATCTTATTTCAAAATTGGAAGATAAATATTCAGGCCTTTTATATTTGAATTATGGTGTTGATTAGAATGATTTAGTTTGCATTTAATCAAGAAATTCAAGTTACATTTTAGCAGAGGAAATATTCTGCTGTTCCTGATGCCAAAAGAAGCAAAGGTCATTTGTTTTCTTAAAAATGAGAATGCTATTGACTTGATTCAATCAAATTTTTTTACACTAAAATGTTTTAATAGCCTTGATTTTTATCAAAAAATAAAAAATGGCAGTGCTATTTTCTTGACGGAGAGCTTTAAGCTCACTTTTCTTTGACTGATAATGATGGTCACTGTAGGCTTCAAGTCTGTTTGTATTTGTGTGATTTAAGAAGATAACTTATTCAGATTGAGAGCATGAATACTTCTTGTAGTTTTTCTAGAGTTATAGCACTTTTGCACTTCCACTTTCTGTTATTTGGATGAGAACTAGAAATACTTCGTTTGGTTTTGACATGCCATTTTATCTTGTAGTTAATCTTGTTTTGACAGAGATAATGTATTATTCTATGTCACTTTTTGTACATAAGATTTCTCTTGTTGTAATCTGTTTGATAATGATAGCAAGTTGGATATTTGATCGAATTATGTGTGTTTTTAAACATAATGCAAAAAGACAACACATGATTATGTGTTTGATGACATTTGAAGTATTTATCGAGACATGGTTCTTGTTTATATGTCCCCATCACTATTTTGTCTTTTTATGTCAAAGAATTATGTATAAGAATCACAAGGTGCTTAGATAAAACAACTTGTACATATATTTAAAACCAAGTTTTGTTTTAGTCAACTTTTACGCAGATCTTTGATTTTCTATGATTTCTTCTTTATAAAAAATAATAATTTCGAGTGACCAAACTCACAGGAAATAGATTTATTGAGGGATACTTGCAAGATATATTCAAGTCCTGCAACTTTTTGTCCATGAGAAAGAAAAAAAAGGTGAGCCTTGGGTCCATGAAGATGGTCAATTTTTTGAAGTGCATATAGCAAAGGACCTAAAGATAAGAGATTTATGTTGTGATAACTAGTATCATGATGATAAAACAAAAATATCTGTGATTATCTCACGAAGTAGAAGGTGGTATGAGAGAAGTACAAGTAGATCACGGGTTTGAGCTGCAGATCTTTTGATTATGGAGAATGTCATTAGCATTTCTTCTCAAGTATTCTTACTAATTATTAGATAAATCAGCTTTTGATAACATTTCAGCAAAATGTCTCCTTAAAATAGTACCCTGGCAACGAACATGAGGGAAACTTGGGTGAAAATATTACTTGAAGTAAGTAGCTGGCAGACTGGCAGTATTGCACCTCAATCATTCACAATCATTAAAAATAACTATTGTGCAGTGGGTGTTGCCCTCAGATACTCTTTAGGGCACTTCATGGCATTTTGTGGAATGGTTTGAAGACACTTGGATGCATTTCTGACTGGGTAATATATGTAAAAGAGAGATAGTAACAGGTAAGATGTTGCTTGATTGGTGTGCTCATACAGTATATAAGACATCATGCCTATTATAGAAGTAGAACCATATAGTATTCGTTAGAAATAAAAATATGTGAGTTGTATTCAAAATAAAAACAGATATTATCTTTAGCGTGTACATCTTGTAAAAGAAGACTTGTAAGATATAACATTTTCAGTTAAATTACATAGTTATGATCATTATGTATAGTTTTCATCTTTTTTATGGAAAGACCTGCTGCTTTTTTTTTTCTTCACATATTTTTTTCATAAATGCAGCCAAAAGTGATAGTTTTTGTGTATATTATTTTTTTTGTACTCCAAACTTGCCGATCATAGGTAACCTACGTTGTGCGGCCCATTTAGTATTTATCAACCTCTATAATTATGTACATGTATGTATGTATGTTTGTTTCTATTGTAATGTTCATCAATAATAATAAAAAAGTACTGTTGTGATTATACACTTGTGGGATTTAGAAAAATGTTGTTATTTTGTCAAGAAGGTATTTTGAGAGAGAGCGAGAGGAGGGGGGGCAGGAGGGGTGACCAAGGTTAAGGAGACGGACAAGGAGGAACATTAGGAAGGGGTGATCAATGCAAGAGAGAGAGAAAAATAAGATCGGAAGGGAATGACTAATCAGTAATGAAAGAGAAACAGAAAGAGGAAGATTGGAAGGGTGACTAATGCAAGAGAGATAGAACAAAGAAAAAAAAGGAGGGGGTAACTAATATGAGAGGCAGGGTAAGATTAAAAGGGAATGACCAGTACTGAGAGGAAGGTCACGAAGGGATGACCCATAACAGAAAAGCAAAAGGGAAAAAAAAACTGTAAAAGGGATTCATGCAAGAGAGAGTAAGGAGGAAACACAGGAGGGGTGACAACTGACAAATGCAAGAGAAAGATGGAAAAGGAGATCGGTGGGGAGGAGGTGAACAAATTACAACAGAGCTGAAGAAATAGGGATGTGGGGAAACCGGTAGACCAACATGACCAATATCAGAAAGACAGAAAGAAGATGTATTGCAGACCCGTAACTAAAGGGCTGCACGCCCCTGCCCCTGCTAGCGACTAGAGGTCTGCATGGAAAAAAGAAGAAGAAGAAGAAGAAGAAAAAAACGAGTGGTGTGCCAATTGCATTGAAATTGCTGATGGGCCAGCCAAGTCAACTCACCAGAAGTGTCAATTTTCACCTCTAATAAATAAGTGCCCCTATTCAAATCTGATCAGTGTCCCTTTCTTTTATAATGAGTGCTCTTTTCCATACCGATATGTACCCCTTTTTGCCTATGGTAAATGCAACTGTTGCTTTCTAATAAATGCCCTTTTCACCTCTAAAATTCTTACTAGTGAGTTCTTTTCCACCTACGATAAGTGGCCCTTTTCGCCTCTGATAACTTCTCATTTCTACCTCTTAAATGTGCCCATTTATACTTGTGAAAAGTGCTCCTTTTTTCTTTGTGATGAGTGCCATTTTTCTTTCTAATAAGAACCCTTTCAAGGCGAACTGGTGGTCCTTTTCAATTGTTATAAGTACCCCTTTACAAATCTGGTAAGAGTTTCACAATTTCAATCAAATGCAAAACACATTACCCCAAAAACAATCATGTTGAAAACAAAAAAATTATTGCTACATGTGCTATGACGAGACATTTCGCCACCTCTCCCTTCCCCAGAGGAACATGTTCCCCTCTAATTTAAAGCAACTGAGGGCAATATTTTGTGAAATTTCATCAAAGCTCACTTTCTGTTATTAGTGCCCCCTCCCACTTTGGAAGACATTTCGTCGCCCCTGCAACTAAAACTTGATTTTCTGGTATAAAAATGGCAAAATAAAACATACCTTGGGAGGAGGAGGACACCCCCTTCGACAGCCCCCCCCCATGCTTGCACCTCAATAAACTTGATATACTAATAGAAAAATGCTAAAATTTCCCTTGCTTAGGAGGGGTGCACCCCCTCACACACCACCCAAGGGGGTGATGTGGAGTGGTTATCAAAACTTAGGGAGGTGAACATGGTGGAGAAGGGATAAAAACATTGATAATGACGAAATGGATGGAGGGGATATTGAGAATATGACCAAAGATGACCAAGCAAGAAAAAATAGCAAGATGCATAAGAGCCTGAACAAAGAAAGAGAGAGAGAGAGGGGGAGAGAAGGGGGTGGGTGGAGCGGAGCAAGAAAGAGAGAGAGAGAGAGAGTGTGTGTGTGTGTGGGGGAGATTAGCAAGAAAAGCATAGGTAGAGACGTAAAAAAAAAAAATTAGAGGGGAGACTAGCTGAATCAAATGATAATGTGAAACAAAGATTTAAAAATAAATTTAATAATGATCAGTGATGAGAGAAACATAATGGGGAAGATTGGGAGGGTAGATCAATGTGGGCCTAAGAGAAAAAAGGGTCGGGGGCTTCATGCAGCAGAATGGAGAGAGAGAGAGAGAGAGAGAGAGAGAGAGAGAGAGAGAGGGAGGGAGGGAGGGAGAGAGGGAGAGAGAGAGAGAGAGAGAGAGAGAGAGAGAGGGAGAGAGAGAGAGAGGGAGAGAGAGAGAGAGAGAGAGAGAGAGAGAGGGGGAGAGAGAGAAAGGTGAATTGGGAATATCTTCCCCCAGCGCCCCAGGCTAAAGTAGACCGATCCAATCCATTTGAAGTGTGACTAAAAATAACAATGATGACAATGAATCAAAAATAAGAAGCGACAGAAAAATGATACTTATGAGAATGACCATAGACCCTACATGTATTTGGTTTATTATGGCAGCAAGCTGCAGACAGTGACAAACTATGATGCACTAACTCGCCCGGCCTGTCTGGCCTTGCATCATGTAGTCTGCATCTACATACCCAATAGATTTTACCAGATTATATTATCGTATGAAAGCTAATCATTAACAACAAGTATACCTACATCGCTCCATTTTTCAATGAAAGTGATGAATAAGGATGAAATCTTTTCAAAGGAAATCATAATTTCTTGATTTTATCGCGAAAAAAATAATAACAACTACGAGTTTAGTACTAGACTATTTCCACAATAGCAGACGCCGAGTTCCGTGACGCGCGACCCCAAATGACTTTTTCCGTGACCTGACGCTCAAAATGGCGGCAAGGGGATCTCCGTTGACCGACAGTCAGCTCAGAGAAGAGCTGGTATTGTATGGATACAAGCCTGGTCCGATAACAGGAACTACTCGATCTTTGCTTCAGAAAAAGCTCGACAAACTGAGAAATGAGAAGAAGAACATTTCTGGAAAATCAGCTCCCTACAAGTTTTCATCGCCTAAGATATTTGCTTTGAGCTCGGATGAAAGCGAAGGAGAGGCTGTGGGAAATTCCAGGGGAACTGGCCCGGTCAGTGCGACCAGACGCCGTAGTGGCGCACGGGCTCCGCGGCCAGCGCCCAAAGCAACAAAGCGGTTGTCATTGCCAGTTGGTGGTAATAATTCTCAATCTGCACGAAAGACGAGCTCGAGGAGATCATTGGCAGTAGGCACAAACGATGATGAGGTCGAGGATGACACCAATGATGATGGGAGTGAGAAAAGTGACTCTGTCAGGGGACATGATTATCGGAATGAGAAATATTTGCTTGGTGTGCATTCAACCGACACTGTTCCAAAGTCAAGAACTGTAAAGAGTGGGAGAAGATCAAGCAAGCAAGAAAGAGGAGAAGGGGACAGCAATGCAAACAGAGTTAATGGTGAACAAGTCAGTAGAAGAGGGGAGTTCACAGACTCTGATGAGGAAGTGTTGCATCGAAGAGTTGTAAAAACAAGAACAAAGTCAAAGAAACATCCAATTGTTGCAAGAACTTCTGATCCTTTTAAGGTTTCCAAAGATAAACCTAAACCTAACATATCTGCTAAAGATGAGGAGGATGAAGATGATGAAAATGTTGAAGAAGATGAAGATGACTCTGCAAGTGATAATTCAGGGAAAAGGAACACTTATGTTGTTGATTCTTCAAAAGATAGATCAGGAAAGGAAGACAGTAGGAGAGGAAGATGGAATTTCCTAGCACCTCGGAATACGTCAAGAAGTGATCATGATTCTCCATCTGAAGTTGCATCAAATGCTTCAAGATCTAAGGACAATAATGAAAATACATCATCAAACTGGACGTTCTTCACTTCTCCCTTCAATTCATCTCGCACATCGACTCCCAGGAAATCTAGCACCAGCAGAGATAACACCACCTTAACCTACTACTCTGTCAACCCTGGGAACTCGTCACAACAGGATGCCCGAGCAAGCGCTGCAGCAACCCCCATCAGTGGTAGACCTTCTTTGAGAGGCTCCGCATTAGATGCGTCATCCAGCAACCACACATCGTTTCATGGGCAAACACCACCACCCACCAGTAGCAGCTCCAGACGAGAATACTCTGCACCGGCACCCAATGAAAATTTGTCAGAGAGCTATGCTCAAACTCCACTCAGAGAACAGCCGGTAGATGAGGCTCAGATATTTGCTACGGAAGAGAATCTTGGTTCGAGCTGGAGAACTAAGTATTGCCATTTTGTTTCCAAAGTGCTTCTTGGGAGTGTCTGCTTGTTCTTCATTATACTCGGGCTCATGTACCTGAATGTCAACAGTACTGTGAAGTCCAGACATTTGCAAAGTAAGCAAGGACGAGAAGTAAATGATGGTATTTTGAAAATGAAACAAGTAGAGCCTGATAATAGATCACACAGTTCAATTATTTTACAAGCTGCATATGTAGACTCGTCTGTAGTTGAATTCGTAAATGTTCAGACTAATGCAATTGTCGTGGCATTGGCCCACTTTTATTGTTCTCACAAGTTGAGTATAGCTCAAGCTCTGAAGCTTACAGATGGAGCAAGTTTTAGGAGATTGACTTGTAGTGTTACAAAAAAAATATCTTTTTAATTTTTCTTTATAAGAGCGTTTTTTTGCCTGAAAAACAGGACCGAGAAGTGGAGCTCTTGCTACAGGCCTACTTCGTCTTGTAACATCAAAAACTTGTGAAACATGTCGGAATAGGTCCCAGTAGTTTTCTTTAATTATGCCCAAATACATGAATTTCATTTAATAATTGATACTTGATTAGAAATAGGTGTTCAGCAAGACAGATTTCCTCAAGATTCTTTCTGATCAGGTAGTGTACGTTGTTGAGAAAAGAACTACTTTTTAATCATAGATGCACTAGTAAGTCAAGTATAGTCTTACTGGCTTGCTTCTGATAAAAACTACATTAACAGCTAAAGTCATTAGTCATCATTATTACCAAGAATGATAAGACTGCACTTCACTCATTCTCCATGTAAATACATGTACTGAAAGATAACATTTCTTGACATGCATACATACATTGTACATGTGTTCAAATTCTCCACTTTGTAATCACTGTTAGAATTTGAATATTCATGAGTGTATCCAGGGATAGTACCATATAGAATCAATTTAATCTTCCCAGGTAAAGCTGTAAAGGTCAGTATATTTTCCAATGTTTTTTGTTCTTCTTTTTCATATGCAGTTGCTGACATTACAGGTCGAGATGATGTGGTGAGTATACATATTAACATTTGATGAAATGAATTTGATACTTGCATTGCAACTTACAGCTCACTGAAATACATTGCAGGGTATTAAGGGGAAGTATATTTCAGTTATACACTGCTTTAGTGACCACCTGTCTACAAAGACCACCTGTCTACAAAGACCACATTTTTTGTTTCCCTTGAAAATGGTTTCTCATTGAAACGTACTAAAGGAACCTGTCTACAAAGACCACCTGTCTACAAAGGCCACTTTTTGTGTTTCCCTTGGGCGGTCGCTATAGACAGGTTTGACTGTATCACACAAGTCAAGATTGAAAGTTTTTGTTTCTCTCTTACAATATCGATACATACAGTGTGTGTATAAGAGTAAAATATCAACCTCTAATAATGCATCACTTCAATATTTGCATTCCTTAATTATTTCATTAGACATCTACTGCTTTCACAGAAAGTATTAGATTACTTCTTTGACAGAAAATATGTAGCCCTCTGAAAAAAGGCAGAGGTCTCAATTTCTCTTTTTGTCTCGCCTGCGTAGCAAAAAGCGAGACATAGGCGCCGCTTTTCCGGCGTCAATAGCGTCAACATCAAAAACTGAACCAAGGTTAAGTTTTTGAATTTTTAATATAATTTTGAAAGTATAAGTTCTTATTCAATGAAACTTGGACTAAAGGGTTATCAAGTATCCCCAATCACGTGAAGAGAATTTCAGGTCACAAAGTCAAGGTCAAAGGTCATTTAAGGTCAACAAACTTAGACTATGTTGTGGCATCAACATCAAAAACTTAACCAAGGTTAAGTTTTTGAATTTTTATATAATTTTGAAAGTATAAGTTCTTATTCAATGAAACTTAAACTAAAGAGTTATCAAGTATCCTCAATCATGTGAGTAGAATTTCAGGTCACTAAGTCAAGGTCAAAGGTCATTTCCGGTCATCAAACTTAGACGATGTTGTGGCATCAGGTTAAGATTTTGAATTTTTATCGTAATTTTGAAAGTATACATTCCTATTCCATGAAACTTGAACATAAGGGTTATCAAGTATCACCAATCATGTGATTAGTCTTTTAGGTGACAAAGTCAAGGTCAAATGTCATTTCAGGTCTGCAAACTTAGACTATGTTGTGGCATCAACATCAAGATTTTGAATTTTTTGCATAATTTCAAAAGTGTTTGTTCAAATTCCATGAAACTTGTACCCAAGGGTTATCAAGTATCACAAATCATATGACACAAATTCCAGATCACATAGTCAAGGTCAAAGGTCATTTTAGGTCAGTAGACTTGGATTATGTTTTTCACAATTAAATAATCAATTTTTGTTATATGTTCATATTTCATGAAAGTTATCAATCTTGGTACAAATAATAGTAAATAATTCTTCTGATGATTCTTAGTCAATATTTTCACTTCAAAATACTGATTATATTCAGAGGATTTCATTTTTAGGCGCCTGCTAATGGGCCACCCTGCCCATGAATAATGTCCCAACCTCAATTTTTCATCATATCGAATTGCGCAATGCAGGCGAGACCACCGAGAGCGTTTCCCTTGTTTAATTTCTTAGTTGAAATTATGTTTAGTGTGTAATTTTGAAAGTAATGATAGGATAGCTCATGTGTTTTTAGAAGTCTTATAGCCTGGTCAGAATTCAACCTTGGTCAGAACTCAATACTATTTGTTGTGGATTCATTTCATAGTACATGTATTATATTCATCCTTTTCATTCTGTCTACTTTTTGTTTCCGTGATTTCAGGATTTCTCTGGTGATGAGCTACCATTGTTGATGGGACAGACCTTGCATGAAAGACTGAGTGAAGTGACAGGTAAGCTACCAAAATGTAATCAGTACCATAAAGTACTAGACTCAATAGGAGTACTCCATGTTAAAATTTTGGAGATTGGACTTGTGTTCTTGCGACATGTATTAGTTATGTGTTGCGTAGTTTCAGAATCAGTGTGTCTACTTTCGTGTTCTAGTTGCATAAAGGAAATTGGAATGAAAGTAGTTGAATTCATCCTGTATCAGGTAATGAGTTTTTTTAATATCTTAAATTACATGTTTAGTTTTCCTATAGAGGTTTTTAGAATATGTGGCACTGCACACAACACCAGGTACTGGTTAGCTACACAAATTACACACATGCCGTACTGTCACATTGCTGTCTTGTGGTAGCAGATCACGACATTTTTCAAATCTCTATTGTCATTTCCATGAACTACAAAGAATATTGATCAATATCACAATTTTAGTTTGTCTTACTTTGTTATATCTGCCACTGAAAGTGAAACTCAACTTCACCTTTAAAGTGTAACAGAAGAACGAAAGTGATACCGGTAGTTAAATATTGGAATTTGACAGACCGTCATGTTGTGTGATAAGAATATATATAGGCCTTTGTCTGTACTTATAATACACATATTTACAAATGTGTTTGATATTCACTGATAGTTGTGTTTCTATTTCATATTATTTTTTAATGTTCTTCCTCCTATTTTTGTTGTTGTTGTATTAGGTGACTTTCTGTGTGGTAAATCCCCTGTGAAGAATATGACAATGGAGGAAGCCAAGATATACCTGAATGAAAATATTGAACTTGTGAGTGTTGTGCAATACAATCTACTATTTATGCTGATGAAATACTATATCATTCCTATGCCATTTGCAGTTGGTGATTAGCCAGATGAATATATATACAAATGAATAAATTCATGAAAGGATTGGTTATAATCTTAAATTCCACTGTAAAATTAGTATTATACATGTACTGTATGCACAATATAACTAATATGAAATAAATACATTACGAGTCATTGATATTTCAGTTGTACAAGACAGTCACATACCAGATAATTCCAGTAATGATAGAGTGCAGTAGTGCACTAAAATAAATTTGGTAATTTATTATTAAAGACGTGGTTAAATGTTGATACAAGTTTTATAAATATTCGTTTCTCTTTTCCTTCTCTGTAGCAAAAACAGAAGCCAGGAAATAATCCATACTGGGTTTCAAAGTACATGCCTAGAACACTCCAGCTTATCACCACTAATCCACAGTGGGGAATAAAGTAAGTAGGTTATGTCAAATATTACAGACAAGAGGAATAATGGTAGTTTCTAAGGATATGAAGTTGTAATAAATTGCATAGTAGTGTACATGTATATGGAATTGATCTTGATGTGAAATAGCAGTTTAGACATAAAATATCTTACTGGAGGCGCAACGGTTAATGAGTAGAGAAGTGGTCTCTTAAACAGGAGGTCCGGGGTTTGAAACCAAGTCGTTTTGCCAGTGCCCTTTTAATAGTAAGTTACCCAAGTCCCTCGGAGAGGACTTAAGCCTTTGTTCCCCCTGGTTATTTACTTATAAACATACACATGCCTTCTTAGCAGTCAGATAAAAACATAGCAATAAACTTTACCAAACCAAACATGTTGGGACAACTATCCAGACTAGTGTGCCCCCCTGATTGGGGAAGTTGGTGAGAAACAACACAAATGAGTTTTTTCTTTTAGTTCTTAGTTTGAGATAATAATGCAATAATATTTTTTCGGATATAAGTGGCAAGGGAGCTTGAAAGTATTATTTCCTAGTTTTCTATTGTTAACCATTATCTACAAAACAGGCTTTTGACCACATCAACCTATCTATTTATAAATAATGTTCATAGAAAATGCATCGAGTAAAAGCATGTACACTAATAACAATCCTATGTCATAATAATACTTGTGTTCCTGCAGGCTGTTTAATGCAAACGAAGAACATCTGACCGAGTACACGTATGATGACGATGTGAAATGGCTGGAATCCTCTCATGCCTACATGACCGTATTCTGTCAGGTCAAGACCACAGCACTGAAACTTCTCTTCTGGGCTGCCATCCTTGTTATCTGTAAGTACATGCCAATTCTTCATAGTCTGCAAGCACAGTTAAAACTAATGCACAGTTCCATAAAGTCGTGAGGATAGCCCAACTGTGTCTGTCTCTGTCAGTCTGTGACTGTGTGTAATAAGCTATAGTACAGAGCTTATGGGATGCTGTAGACTACAGGCTCCCTAGACTCACGGTGCAGACAATACGTAAAACATTGGGACTTACAAGGATCTGTTCCTGCAAACTACATTCTTTAAGGGGTCGTGCTTACTTTTGCTACAAAATAATTTTGCGAAAAAGATTAGGGCTGTAATTGGCTTATATGCAAATTTCAGATAGGTTAGGGTAAGGGTCAGGTATAGTGTATGGTACATGGTTGAAGTTGGAAATTCGGTTGTTAGTGCAGGATATTTTACTCTGGAACAACTGACGCTAGAGCATAGGTCTTTGAACCTTTGTAAGTACATGTCAATTCTTCAAGGTCTCATGGTATTTGCCAGATGATAATTAGGGGGTAATGAATTTGAGTCTACAAAGTGAAAGATTTGGAAGGGTTAGTTAACCAATTTGCTGGAAAAGCAATCACATTTATTACATTATGTATCATTGTGCTGTGGAAAGTCTGTGGTGGTAGATAAGTCATATTGAAATTTAACAAATGTTTATATTAAGTGAATTAATTTCTTGATTTTTTCCTGTACAGCTCTCTTGGTACTGTGGCCAGGATTCTACCTTTTCAGGTACCAGATGCACAGGAAAGAACAGGAGCGGCTAGAAGTCACTCAGCTTGTGGAAAAGATTATTGGTAGGTTCTCCTTGGCATTCAGTCTTTTTGTATACACCCGCCCACCGTAAAGTAATGCAATGGTGCCAGAGGCATTATTTTCCCTCTTTCTCTCTCTCTCTCTCTCTCTCTGACAACACCTGAATTCCTAGATAAGAAGAAGTTATTAATACCATCTGATTATTACTACATGTGTTTTATATATATTCATTTCAAGCCTGTTTGAATGTTTTGTTCATTGCAGAGGTCCTCGCTAACCACCAGCAAGCCTGTTACCAAGACAAGAATTTGACACCATACCTGGCCATTCCTCATGTCAGAGATACCCTTATACCTCCAGCTGAAAGGTATGCTTCTCTCACTTTCACTGAGTCAGAGAAACGTGTTCAGAGAGACATGCAGTGTAAAATGTTTTTCCTTTTTGTTTTGTTTTTGTTCTCTCTTCAAATTTGATTATAACTGCAATACAAAATACAAAGATCACATCTTGATACCAATAGATTTTGAATACCAATAGTTCAACACTGCAGGTGAGTACACTGGAATAACATTCTGAACAACATTATAAATATTCTTGACTTTTGAATCATTAAGTTTACTTTGAAATTTTTGAACTTTTCGAGAGATATAATAATGTTCTATTGACATATGTATTGATAATTACAAAAAAAGAAGGTCACTTAATTGATTTGAAGTACTAATTACATAGAAAGGCTTGTCCCAAATGCTGAATCTCTCAAACTGCAATAGTAAACTTCAATTTACTTGCAGCCCATTGGCAAAATAACATATTCTTCATGTGATTCTTACGTTGATGTTTTGTAGACATCTATAGCAGTGCCGTTCCAGAAAATGAATGAGAGTAGAGATGCAGCTTCTCGCGTATTGTAAAATATTTCCTTTGTGTATGTGTTAATCAATTCAATTTATTGATATGAAATAGGAAATTTGAATAACGATTCTAGTCCCAAGTACTGATTTTCTTGTTGTGTTTATACGCTAAAGACATAAGAAGCAGCACCTGTGGCAGAAGGCCGTGCAGTTCCTGAACGTCAATGAATCTCGTGTGAGAGTAGAGACCCAGCAGGTTGCAGGTGAAGAGTTTGCCGTATGGAGATGGGTTCAGCCATCTCCTGCTGTAGCTGTCACATCGTTTGTACCTATTACTGACAGAGTAAGTAGGCCAAGTAGTAGTAGTAGTAGTAGACTTTATTGGATAACTTGTTTAGCACAGGGCTAATCTGCCACAAGTACTCTCAATGCAATTTGTATTTGGCATTAGAGTGTTGCCAGTTTTGGGGGCATTTTGAAGAAGTGATTGATATACTTGACTGGTAGTCATAGGGTTGAGGAATTGAATCTTGAAGCAGCGATCATCTCTTGATCATATTTTAACAGATTGGTACCTTGTTGGAAGAATTCCTTAAATGATTTGGGTACTGTATATAGGCTACCCAGTCATCTCCTCACCCCTCCTTTCCCCTTCTTCCCACCCCAGGTTAGACTTTGATTGTAGATCTTATCAAGCTTCATACCTACAATACCAACGTTTATCACAAGTCTTGTGTTATATTGCTTTTTGCCCTTCAATCTTATTGGGAGAAAAGTTCAAGTTTAAAAGTCACCTGTGTCAATTTACCGAAAATCACCAACAGGATATGATTTGTGAGATATTAGTTAACCCATCTCTAATTTTCTTCCAGGATATGAATCCCAAGAGAGCAAAGGTGTGGCAAGGAACAGGTTAGTATTGTATGCCAGAATGTATTATGATATAGATGGTTGTAGAGAAATTGGTTATGATAATAATTTTGATGACATTGATGATGATTGTAGAGATGGAGTTTGTAGTGATGATGATGGCATCAGTGCTTATGATGGTGATGATTACGATTCTGTTATTGATCATGATGTCATAGATTGTGATGGCGATGAATAGTTATTGCTGTATCTGTCAAGCAGGGTTAAGACAAAATCCTCTGGAAATTTCAGTTTAAGAAGTGTTAATTTTATCCTAGTCGAAACTATTGTCACATATGCCATGTATTTAGGAAATGATGTATGGGCTTGTGGTAGCACAAAGGATGACAAAATTATACAATGAACTGATTTAAGTGTGTGATCTAACACATGTATTAGGTCTCTTGCTCTTTGTGTTTGTTGGCTGACAAGTTATTCACTCATTGCCGACTTTGACATGTGATAGCTGTTTTTATCCCTTTCAGCTTTTGCAAACTTGGATAGTGCAGTGAAAGCGAGTGCCTATAACTATACACCGTGCCTCAAAGTCAGAAACATGTTTGATCCTACATTGTAAGTAGCACTTTTCTTTCAGTAGGTCTAGAAATTGAAACAGTTCAGTTAATTGCCTGTACAGAAAGACTGCCCAAGAGACACAACAAAGTTCTTTGTAGCAAGTTTGTCGTTATCATCGGGTTTACCTTAACATGTTTCCATGAGAAACATCGTTTGGGAGACAGAAAATATAGTCTTGATAGAGAGGTGGTCTTTCAATACATTTGGTTGCCAAAGCATATTTGTTTGTACTAGATTTTCCAGGCTCTTTACAAATGAAATTTACAGTAATTTACATCACTAATATTTACACAAGCATAATATTTTTAGACAAATTGAAAGGGAACGCATTTAAAATGCCGGAAAAAACAGGATTGGAGGTCAATCGTGTTATTGGTACCAGAGGCAATAATAAAGTATAGTTCCTGAGGTCAATGTGACACATGTATTTATTTTGCATTGACTTTAGAAAATTACAGCTATTGTATAATGAAATAAGTATAACAATATATAGAAACTACTATAGTTTTGAAGCATCTGAAGTTATTGAAAAAAATATTCTATAAATCTTCCAAAGTTCTTAGTATATTTTCTAGAAATTCAATTTAACCAATTGCAGAACCCATTGAACAAGGCTTCTTGGTCAAATTATATCACTGCATCAGCTTAAGTTATAGTAATTTTTATGCATGTCATCTACTTGTGTTTCTACATGTATGTTCCATAAATTAACTCTCTAAAAGATGTCTTACCAAAATCTTTGAACCTCTCATTGTCATGTTTTATTTTCTGAATTTGCGTTTAGGTGTCTTTTGATTGGTCTCAGTGTAGTTTCGTTTGCATTTTCAAATATATATTTATGAGTAACTAGCAGTAATATTAAATCACGATAACCGTATCTATTTTAACTGTTCCTATGTCACAGGGAGTCTGGAAGCAACTGGCATATGACCGTAGAGGATGCCATCTTAGAGAGATGTGGGGAAGACAGTGGTATCATGCACATTGTTGTCGACAAGAACTCTAGAGAGGTAACTATGTCCCGTCCACTGTGGTACTTATCACTTCTTTTCATTAATTTAAGGAGATGAATAAATTGATATACTGTATGATAATTGTATGGAAACTAAACTGTTGGAGGGCAGGATGCATAGGTTCTAATCCTCATTAGTCAGTCCAGTTTCTGGTCGTCATATACATGAGATTATCAGTCTCAGATATTCTGCCAGTTTCTTGTCTCAAATTTCCTGTGGTCTGCCTCATGGTCATGAGCATGCTACTTTTACAATACTCACTGTCTTCAGCAAGTAGTATTCTCTTCACACTAATTGGCCATACCATCTTAATCTGCCATGTTTCATGTCTGATACTGTCATCAGACCCTTAGACATACAGCCTTTGGCCCTGAAAGGGTTTAACATTAGTACTTATCTCAGTCGTGATCTCAAAGTCATAAATTTACTTGTAATAGTTATATCTCAAGTGTGTGAAATTCTGTATTTCAATATCTTTCCTTTTAAACGTACTTAAGTCAACCATCCTGGTATTTAGGGGTGCATGTATTATATGCTCATTGTTTCTATTTACAGGGATGTGTCTATGTGAAGTGTGTATCAGCAGAGAAGGCAGGCATGTCATTCAGGTGCCTTCAGGGAAGCTGGTTTGATGGTAAGAACATGTCATAAATCTGTCGGTACAAATTGGAAAAAAGTCTAAAAAAAAAAACTTTTTTATTGACTATTTTTATGATGTAGCTGGTTTTGTTGTGAACATAAGGGATAGATTTCTATTTGTCTCTCTTTTGTGTGTCAGTGAATTCATTTAAAGTAAAACAATGGTTGGAATGATGTATTGGGTATTAGGTGTCATGTAATTTGATTTGAAATAGACAATGATTGTTTTTCTTCATCTCTAATTAAGGGTATTCTAAAGTTAAGAAAAACAGGTCATTTTACTCTTTTATCAATTCTAATAATGGATAGATGACACCAAATTGAAATTAGAGTTAACTGTTCCTCTTTTATACCACTCAGTTTTGACAATCAATTTACCATCAACATTCGTAAATTCATGTTATTGTCAGTATTTGTTAGTTTTTCAATAAAAAATATACTTTTTATTGGGAGGACATGTTTACATGAACCAGTTGGTCAAATGTAAAGTTAACTCAAGCATATTTGTTAACATTTCTCCAAATAGGCAAGCTTGTGACAGTCAAATACATTAAACTTGATCGATACCATCAGCGTTTCCCATCGGCTCTCAATGTCACATCACTGCTAAAACCTTCCAACAACCTTCGCATGTCACTCCAGTCACCTCCCAGCTCATCTGCTGATCTCCCCCTTTAAGTGTATCCAATGTTGTATAAAGCTAGGATAAACTTTGTGTAAGCAGCCAGTGTGTTGCCTCTCTAGTTGATATTCTCGTTATGGGGATAAAAGTGAGTTGCTTTTAATATCAGTGGCTGCTTGCTCTGAATACCCAAGTCAAGTATGGTGTCAAGCAACTTGCCCAGGGCAACCAACCTATTTTATGCAGGTGATCAGAGGACATCATACTTTCTCCATTGGGTAAGTTGAAAAGATGATAGCGCACATAGGTAGAGGCTCAGTTATTCTGTCTGAACTTTCCAAACCCACATGCTTCTGTGTAACCAGTATGTCACAACAGACCATGAAATTCTAATCCTACATAATTATCTGATTAGGCAAGTGAGGTTGTTGCATCAAGTGTGGAATTTAGAAGGCTCAGTTGACCTGTTGTTAGGCAATTTTCTTAAATTGAAATTATACAGCACCCTGTAGTCTGACATTAGCATGTAGATAAACTGTTCACTTGATAAGTTTGTTTCTTGTAATGCATTGGGCACGAGTTGGAAAGCTCCAGATAGTTGAAGAGATAGTTGGATCTGATGGTTTGTTTTGTTTTAAGAGAAATTTTGTTTTTCTATTAAAGGCCATCAAAGGAACAGTTGACAAATGTATTATTATATTTATCCATTACTTTTGGAAGACATTCCACCGAATTGGCAACATAATTGATCATTGGGCACAAGAAAATGTTAGTAGGTACATACATGTAATTCTTATAAAAGTTATATTGTGCTTAAAAAGTAAACCAGTAACTTATGAAAGATTCTACTGTGAATTATATTTTACAGGTAATAACAATGAGGGTGAAAATTACAAATGTGGGGCCATTTCCTAATTGATCAGATTTGAAAATGAAACCTAGAATGATTTAGGGCTAAAGCTGAGATATTATATGATTATCTACCTCTTGCAGATCGGTTGGTATGTGAAAGCTAAACTTGTAAAGATTGTAAAGATTGTACATTGTTGGTTACTGTAGGTGAAAGGTAATTGAGATGTGTTTGAAATGAAGATCACACAGGATTCATAATCATACTGATGGCTGGTTTCTTTTTTCATATAAAATGCTCAATAATGTTAGGGAAAAAAAGTGTTGAAAAAGTATCTTTAAAGGAATGAATGAAATGCATATTAAGCTACAATTTCATAAATTAATAAATCAATACTAATAGTTTACTGAAATTAATACTTTAGGGAGATTAATGTTTTTTTTTTTAAACATTGTTATTTCCAGTTGTATCTAGTTTTGTTTTCTCTCTAATTTATTTTAAACCTAGCCATTAGTGATTATGCAATTCTGTGTGATCAATGTAGATGGTTCTGTGTGGTAAGTTTATATTGTGTCTTGCATTTGAAAAGAGGTAGAGTAGCATTGTAATCATTTGATTGTTGAGTACAGTTTATTAATGAAGGATCAAAGGTTGTATATTTTATCTTGAGCAAGGCATTTTATCTACATTGCTCTTCTCCACCCAGTGTTAATTGGGTACCTGGTAGGATGCAAACGTCATTTTGGCTTGATAAGCATGCGCGTGCCTGTGAAAAGTCAACTAGCTGGAATGCTCTCCAAGGGAGTGGAGAATGTGCACTGTAATAGTAATTGAATCCAGTGACCGGGGTAATGATAATACTGTTAAGCCCTTTGGTCAGTTAATTGTAAAGCTCTATATATAAAACCAGAATGATTATTATTATTATTATTATTATTATTATTAATGGTTTAGAGATTCGTTCACAACTTTCTGTTTATTGCTGTTTTGGATGGTTAGTCCTTTTATGTTATGTTGGTCTTTGAATCACATGTTAAATTTCATCTAATCTGAAAGAATGAAGATGAACAAGATTTTTAAATAGTAAATTCAATCCTGGATTTTTTATTAAAGTTTCGGCAAGACAAATCAAATAGTCTATCACCAGGAACATTCATAAATGTATTAACAAATTGGCTTATTGATGTAAAGCAAGTTCAATATGCATTCATGCATTCGATCATACTTATATTCAGAATGCTCCTATAAAGCTTAGTTAAGAAGGCGTTGTAAAAAATATAAGTAGATGGAGAAGAATGAATAGGATTTTCACATTTTGTTGATCATAGTACCGGTACAAGTTTTTCCCAAATTGTCTCTAATGCTCTTAATCGCAATGTGCACTCACTGCACTGGTGGTGACAGTTACTGTGGAGGTTTTTGTGTATTTATCAGTATTATTCATTGTCATGTTTACTTGTTGATTGTGTATGTAGTGTACGTTTCTGATATTTCCTCTTTTTAAATGTGCTAAGTAGATATCTTGTTACTCTCGATTTTGACAATATATTCATTATACATTGTACCATTAAGTCATGTTCACATCTTGACGCATGTATTTCATTGAGACTATGGAGTATTTTGTTTATTCCTAAGCAGTGTTACAAGTGCGTTCTTGTCTCGGCAATGAACCATTTTTAAGCCTATATAAAGAAGGAATGCCGTTAATATAGTAAGTCTGTTATTTAATTATTTCCAAACTAATTTGAATTGTTTATTTTGTCATGTGAGATGGTAACCACAATATTTTTATATAATGTCGTCCAAATTCATATTTTTCTTTCTTTAATTTGATGTATTTATGTTGCTATTAATAAGCCAAACAAATTTTAATTACAACATATTGGTACTTGCATTGTAATAGTAATAATACATCCTTATCTGAACGAAGGCGTCACAATATCAATGATTTTATAACCAGTGAATATTTCCAGAAATCCAAATGCAATGATTCGGTGCTATTTTTTATTAATTATAATATAATTCTGTTCCTATTGTTCATATTGTGTTAGTAAACAGTTGCTTCTCTCTTACAAGAGTCAACATTTAATGTTAACTGAAAATACAACATAAACAATTTAATCAATAAGTGCTCCTTTTTTCTTACTATTATGTCCAAATGCCTTTTGTTAGATAGCATCATGCAAAACTTATTAACAAATTTGTAAATGTTTCCATATTGCCTGTACTCTGTTTAATGTACTCACAATTGTATCCAAGAATTAGTACAATATTTATCCATGCTTTGAGGCATTAAAATGCTTATAATTCCTACCTAGTCTTAGTACATGTATAGTACAGAAATTTTGTAATCAGTAGGGAAATTTTGCCAATATAATTCCATCTATAATCAGTTTCATAACCAGCTGGCCAGGCAAGATATTGAAAGTGTACACTTTGTGTGCTCCTAGAATGAGTGTTATGTATGAAAAGAATTGTGAAATAAAATGTAAATATGAATAATGTGTGTTTGTCTTTGTTTTTCATTCTGTAGTAGGTTGTGCCTGTGTGAAAGAAGTGCTTGTTTTAGTGCATCATTGATAAGAGATCTGGGAAATGCACATGTAAATATTGTAAGCCTTTGATTTTGAATAGAGAAATACCATTATAGCAAGCATCTTTACCTCGGCCCTTTCATTCTCTACATGAATGTGTTTGGGCTTATACACCTCATCATTATTAGTTATTATGATGTATGATTATTGTAAAACACTTGACAAATATGTTTACGGTGACTCAATGTTAGCCTGCCCATGGCATTGAGGGGAAATGGGGAATATATGTTGCGGGTGGGGGGTGGCACCGATGTTAGATGAGACCAAGGATTAAGGTCTCATCTCTTTGCTGAATCATCAGAACAATGAAAATGCAATTTGTTGCATATAATGAACAATACTTCTTTAGTTCTTTTCCCTTCTTTCTCCTTCTTCTCCTTCTCCTTCTTCTTCTTTAATTTTCTCCTCCTTCTACCTCTTCTTCTTCTTCTCCCTCTTCTTCTTCTTCTCCGGCCTCCTCTTCCTCCTCATCTCCTTCTTCTTCTCCTTCTTTTTCTCCTCCTTCTTCTTCTCCTTTTCCTTCTTCTTTTTCTCCTCCTTCTTCTCCTTCGATCTTCTCCTTCTCTTCCTTCTCCTTCTTCTTCTTTAATTTCTCCTCCTTCTTCTTCTTCTTCTCCGGCCTTCTCTTCCTCTTCATCTTCTTCATCTTCTTCTTCTCCTTTTTCTCCGCCTTCTTCTTCTTCTCCTTCTTCTTCTGCTTCTCTTCCTTCTTCTTCTTTAATGTTCTCCTCCTTCTTTTTCTTCCTCTTCCTCTTCTTCTTCTCCGGCCTCCTCTTCCTCCTCTTCTTCTTCTTCTTCTTCTTCTTCTCCTCCCATTCCTTCTCCTTCTCCTTCTCCTCCTCCTTCTCCTCCTCCTCCTTTTTCTTCTTCTTCTTCTTCTTCTTCCTCTTCCTCTTCTTCTTCTTCTTCTTCTTCTTCTTCTTCTTCTTTTCTTCTTCTTCTTCTTCTTCTTCTCTTCTTCTTCTTCTTCTTCTTTTCTTCTTCTTCTTCTTCTTCTCTTCTTCTTCTTCTTCTTCTTTTCTTCTTTTCTTCTTCTTCTTCTTCTCCTCTTCTTCTTCTTCTTCTTCTTCTTCTTCTTCTTCTTCTTCTTCTTCTTCTTCTTCTTCTTCTTCTTCTTCTTCTTCTTCTTCTTCTTCTTCTTCTTCTTCTTCTTCTTCTTCTTCTTCTTCTTCTTCTTCTTCTTCTTCTTCTTCTTCTTCTTCTTCTTCTTCTTCTTCTTCTTCTTCTTCTTCTTCTTCTTCTTCTTCTTCTTCTTCTTCTTCTTCTTCTTCTTCTTCTTCTTCTTCTTCTTCTTTGGATGTGGTCAGTAGATCTGTTAAACTGAGTAGTAAAACAAAAAGTCAAATTTGGATCCATGAGAAAAGACTCCAAAAGAATTCCTTGTTTTTTTTTCTTCGTAGTATATCTGTATAGGTCTAGTATGGATCCATTTTAAAAAGAGCTAGAGAATCTAGAGGGACCTCGCAGGCAAAGTAGTATTGCGTAATCATCGCCGGCAAACATGTTTTATAGCCAAACTCTTGGAAGAATCGTGAATAAGTGGCCGGGAAAGAAGACTTTTGGTGTTTATAGGTTCTTACCTGTATTTTTCATCACAGGAGCTGCTTTGGAATGGGTCATGATCAATGCCAGAATAGCACCAGGACGAGAAACTTTTTGTAAGTCACACTTCCAGTCCCATGCGTGTAACTTCGTGTGTGTTAGATGAGTTTGGTCTGCTACTTCCACTCTCGAGCTCTCGTAAATTAAATCGACTTAATGAATTACTGATACATTTTTTTCATGAGTTAACTTTAGCGAAAATGCTTAGAGATATTAGATATTAAATATCCTTGCATATTATAAGTTAGATCTTGAATTAATCACTGTTGATTTGATTCTCTTCCCAATACTCGATATGCAATAGATCATTGGCATTGCTTAATATTAAGACTGAACAAACAAGTCTGAAGATCTGTGCAATGACAATGTGCATGCTATGCTCCCTGTTCCGTTCAGTGAAAATAATCAATTATTGTGCTTCTGCAATGACTGCGATGACTGCCATGCAGCCCATGCTACTGCAATATTCATTCATTCATTCACTTTATTTCCAATTCTCGTAAAAAAATACATTCAACAATATATTATACATATATATATAAGAATATATACAAAGAATATGGAGGAGCCAGCAGAGGCCATTGACCTTTCAAAGGCTGGGCTCCAATGGTTGCAGATAATTATACAAAGTAAAGAGTAAAGAAAGAGTGGGTAGTACATGAACAAATGTGTACAGGCTAATTAAACATAATTAAGATAGAAATTCCTTTGTTAATTAGATGACGTTATATTTTTTGTTTGAATGAGGCAAGAGTTAGGCACAATAGCTACAGTGTACATGTAAGTGTACCAATCACCTGAAATAGTAATTTATGTATATCTACAGCTAGAATGTACTATAAGAAATCAACGTAGAAAACTGGCATTCTATGGGCTAATGGCCAAGGAGTATGAAGAAATTAAGAATAACAAAAACTGCTCACATAGAACACAAAGTGGACTTGGATTCAGTGCGAGCCCTATTTAATCGAGTGCGTACGGGTGCATCAAGTGACAAGTAGTTTACCCACAAGTCACTTTTATGTTAATCGAGAGTGTATTCAAACTTGCAAAATCTCTTTACAGAAGTAATTGTTCATATTATTATACATACGTACAGGACAAAAAAAAATTTGTGGTTGTTACACTTAGGTTCTATGTCCCATTTGCAGGCCAAAAAATGAAAAGGTTAAATTCCAACGGCATTTGAAAGACAATACTAATTTAGAACTTCCCTCAAAACGAAAGGGCATGAAAATGGCTTTTAAGTGGGAAAATAACGACCATTATTTAGTACTCGAATCGACTTAAGTGATTGCAATCACCTAAGTAATAGATTGATTTTCAGACCCTTGTACCGAATGGTCGTACGTTTTGTGCTGCACAAAGATTCAATCAGTTTAATTTTGGCCATTACAAATAGTGGGTTATTGATGTAGACAAATGCTCATGTACCTGTTACAGCTCATTTTATGTATGTTATTACCAAAGAAAAAAGATGTCAGTCAGTCACTCAATAGTGTCTGACAGTGAAGTCTAGAAAGTAAACAGGTTTCCTTGCATAATTTGAATACTAGGACACTGCTAATGTTTAAATTTCACAGATGGGACATACATCCTGCAAAGTTCTACAGAATTTGATGTTGGCTGCAAAAGGGACATAGTATCTTTAAGGGTTCATGAACAAATTTGATAAAATCATAGAGATAAAAACCATGTGTGGTCCATCTCGTGTACAATATCATGAATTCTGGTATCAATATGACTACTAGTAAACTTCATCTTTCATCTTTTTCTCTTGTATTTGCAATTGCAGATGATGTGTACAGGAGAAAAGAATCAGAACGTCGCTATGCCAAACAACTGGAGGAAGAATATCAAGAGTAAATAAACTTGACCATTAATTGTGCATGAACAACAAATGAAAAAGGAAACTCGCTCATTCAAGAAAAACAAGACATTAGCATGAAATAGTGAAGAGAAACATTGTGATTGGACACTGGATTGGTACAGAAGTCAGAACGTCTAGACGTCTACCAAGTAATTTGGGAGAAGCTTTGTCATCAGTACTGAAGGAGTCTTCCGATATGCCGGCTGGAGTTGACTGGTACCCTTATCTCAAGTTCATGACGGCCAGTATGCTGTCCATGTTTCTAGGGGCACAGACTGTACATTCATATTACAAGCCAGACCTGGTAGGCTATGTTTGTTTTGTTTGTCTTGTATTGTATTGTCCTGTCTTGGCTTGGCTTGTTTTGTCTTGTCTTGTCTTGTTTTGTTTCGGGAAATCTAATGAGTGGTATATATTATAGAGAGAGAGAGAGAGAGAGAGAGGGGGTATAAAAAGAGGAATCCTAAATTTCTTTAACACAAGTTTCAGGTCTTATAGTGCCAACCATTTATTTGTCTAAAGTTTTTGGAAGTACCTACATATAATTCCTTCTTCAGGTGAAGAACGAACTGATTTTTTATCTATAGAGCAAACCATAACACTGTGTAGAAAGTTAGAAATGCATAATATCCATGGATGCACAGATACGCCTAAGCATACATGTTTGGTCTTCCAGTGGGCAGATGTCCATTCGTGGATAAGATATGACATCATAATACGGTAGTTCAGTAAAGTAATAGACAACAATACATCCCAAAGGTATTTGAAAATAGATTTTCAAGTCAAGAGAGGTATTAAAACTGGTTTTAAAAAAAATAGTGTAAAAATTATAAGAGAGAGAGAGAGAGAGGGAATGGGGAGAGACAGAGAGACAGAGAAAGAGTGAAACCGGAAGACCATAAAAAATAAAACCATGAGAGCGATATGTATTACTGCGACCACTGCATACATTTATTAGCAGAAATATAAAACATAATGCAATGAGATAATGTACTTCAATGGGCTTAAAACATGAAAGCTCAATATTCACATCATAAAAACTTTACCATCATGGGCCAGGGCACAATTTACCCAGCGAGATGTCATGATATCTCTGACTATCCATCTTTCAGCCTCTTAAAATATGGGAAGCAGGCAAAAAAATTGAGACCCTTTTATGGTGACAGCAACTGATGGCACATCATAGCATTTTGATATTATTTTCTCAATGTGGAATATTAGACAACAAGAAAGATGTACAAGGAGAGCAGTTCTCTTCAGTGCCCAAATTTTTTAGTTTCAAAATCCCCCGAGGGACTACGGCCCCTACAGCCCCCATTCCCCATCTTGTATGCCTTTGAATACCATGATTCTTGAAACATGTAAAAGGTACAGAGAGAGAAAATGTAAATGTAATATGAAAACGCTGTCCATTTACACTGCTCTAGAGTGTAGAACTTCATTAGAAAACACTGTGCCGTTACAGATTATAAAATCAAGTGAGAAATTGAAGTGATAGTTTTACCAAGTGGGCGTGTTTTTGAAAGGTGTGATTTTTAGTGCTCTCCAAAAACATTATTACAAGGCACATCCTGTTTCGCGGCTATTCTTTTGTGTTGGCCATGAAACAATAATGTTGGTGTTTTCATACATAAAGCTGACATCTGAAATTGTCTCTTCTTTGTTAACTGTGCCCCCGCCCTCTTATCATTTTTTTCCTTCTCACTGTCTGACTGACTCTCAATGTCTGACTCTCAATGTCCCTCTCTAGTCTCTACTTTTGTATTTCAATTCTATCAGTTTCCGCCTTCACACCACTGGTAGCCCTTTACAGTGAAGCATTATGATAATTTTTGAATAATAAAAATTAATAATATTCTGTATTTATAAAGCACTTAATACATCAACGATGTCTCTGAAAGCGCTTTACAGATATATGAAAATGAAATAGTTTCACACTTTTGATTTCATGAATAAAAACGATCCTATTAATTTTTGTAAGATGAAAAAACAAAAACAAGGAAAGGTGTAATTTCTCCATTTGATGATGCTAGAGATTTTCAAGCCTACCATTTGAAAAAGAAGTGCCTGGCAGCAGGTGACTACCTTACCATGCTTACGGTTTATCACATGGATCAAAGAAGGAAATTGTATTCACACTGCAAATGATATGGTAATGGCTTTTGCACTGCTATCTGCACTAGAAGATACACTACCGGATGCAGTAACAAGTGCACTAGAGGATGCCTCGACTTTGTGCTCAAAGACAGGACAAGATGCCTTTCAGTGCAGTACGAAACCGTGGATTCCTGGCTGTATAGATGAAAGGATTCAAGCATGAATTGAAGAAGGCCAGTGTTACCAATGAATGATGCAGGGGACTCCTAAAGTAGCTCTGTGAAATGAACCCCATGTGCATACAGAAGAAAGCGATCTGAGATGGTGCCCAGCAAATAATAAATACGATTATGACAATGAGCATCATCTTGAGAACACGCGTGCGGGCTGTCAGGTGAAGTGACGACTTTATAGCGGTGACAGATTCTTCGGTTAAGGTCTCGGAGAAATATCGGGCCTCTTGATTTAGCTTCTTGGCAATCAGGAGTTGAGTGAGAAGAATTAGGAAAGTAGGTACATACATGCGCAGACAGAATATGTAAGTGGCATAGGCAATATCACCATTGAAAAAAGGCATATGGCAATCACAACATCCAGTGATTTCATCAACTTTATGCCAAAATATTCCCCTGCTTCCCGCGGTCAAGAAGGCCAACCACACCAGAGCTGTACAGATGTACACACGCTGTTTTGTGACCGTGCGATTAAACCTCAGAGGATGGACAACTGCAAAGTAGCAGTCAAAACATATGGCGACAAGTTGATACGAGGATACTGTGATCAACATGTATCTCAGAGTTGTTGAATTACCAAAGATACAGTACAAGCGTCCGGCAGCACTTAGTGGCATTGTCTTAGCTTTTGGTAGGGGAATCATCACGATGGATAACAAGAAATCTGCAATTGCTAGATTTCCGACCTGGATGTCAGTAGAGCGACTTGAGGAATTCTTTCGGAACACCACAAGGATGACCAAAAGGTTCCCCACTATCCCTAGAATCGCAGACACCAACTGCAAGATTTCCACCAAGGCCATTTCATTGCTTGCCAAGACCACCCAAATGTAGCCTTTGGTTGTGTTTCTTTGGAACGGTCTTCGATTTCCGTAAAACTTAGTGGAAAGTCGGTAGAGACATTATCGCTAACAATTTTGCTGCTTGTGGATTCGTCCGTTGTAGCAGTTGAGAAAGGATTTGATTCTTGAGAACTTGATGTTCCTTGGAGATCAAAACTGATTGGTTTGTTGCAAGAGACTCATGATTGACCAACATTAGAAGAATAAGCATGGAATGGAACTTTGAATTCATCTTCAAACAGCAAGATACATCTACCTGATTTAAAAAAAAGAGGAAGACAAACAATTCAAATTCTTTTTCCATATCAAATCCCCATTAAGCAGGCACATAATTGTGGTATTAAATTGAACAGATACATTGTCTGGTCCACAAGGGCATTTATTCATATCCTTCAACACAGAGTTAGCACCCTTCTAGCTATGAACAAATGAAATATTATGAAGAATATAATGTTGGTGGGGGAATATATACTTTAAATATTTTTCTATATAAAAATTTAGTAACGATCCAATGTTTTTCTGAAGAAGAAAAAACAAGCAAGAACTTCAACGGACAACAGAAATACAAACTTGAGCTTACCTAGGTACCTCTGTAAAAAATCAGCTACTGCAGCAGTCGCTCTCTATACTAGTATCACATCCAAGCATACATGTACATGTAACTCTTATATAGAGTTTGTTAGCATGTAGTGCTGAACTAGTTTGATCACTCTTTATTTTTCTCCTTGAATCTACTTACACTATTGTAGTCACTGTATTGATTTGTGCAGTGACCATGTGTACTATTAAATTAAAAGAAATTGCACTTCTCTCCCACAAGTATCTCTTAAAAATGTCTAAATGTCAAGTGATGATGCAAACAATTGCAAAGTTGTCTTAAACATCTAACTTAAGACTTGAACAGATGAATAAAGTTCAGTCTAAGGTGAAGGTTTCCGCAAATTGTGTGCATTCTTGAAACTATCTTTTTATCTATCTTTTCCATTAATTTCCATATTTTGTGTTGGCAGGAAAGTCAGGAATAGTACCTTGGTGAAAACTAAGTGACTCTTTCAAACAGTTTCAAAGGTGCATTAATGGTGAAGATAATTCACATTGGTGAAATGTGGCCAAATATTGAAAGTTGGCTGCAATTAAGTGGTTAATGGAAATCTATTAAACAAATTCCTGCTTTCCACTCTGCCATATAAAAAGTAAATACCATGCGCTGAAAGCTGTAATGGGTTTTAACAATGATTAATGATAATAATAATAATATACCGTACTTATATAGCGCATATCACAATATATCTCTTTGCGCCGTAAGAAAGAGTAAGAAGGAAAGGTGGATAGAGTAACATAAGAAAAGTGAGGTATGCTCAAACAGTTCAACATACTTCCTCTCTTTGACATTGGAAAGTATTTTTGAAAAGAAATGTTTTAAGAAGCGTCAAATGTATTTTATTTAGTTTGTAAGAGAAACATGTGCCTTGAGAGATGTTACAAAAGATGTCGTTGATGATGATGATGATCATGATGATGATGGAGATGATGTGATCAGTGGCGTATCACAGTAAAATTGAATAAAATTGCGACCCCCACCTAAACTTGTCAGCTCATAAATGCAACCAGATTTCCTCACTTTTTCACATGGTAATTATACATGTATCTACTGCACTTAACCTAATTTGGTAACCACACCTTGAATGATTATACAATTAAGCTTGGGAACAAAGAGACCAAGTGGTAGATATTTTCTTTCCATCTTTAATCTAAGAAGTGCAATTTGTTGTGCAAATAATCTTCCAAACTTGTATATGTTTTCAGTTTAAATTTCCCTTTTTTTAATGACATTGAAAATCCAGTAGTTTATCATTAATATAGTACGATAAAAGTGGCTAATGTGAATATTCTCCTTCTCTTCCTGTCTGTCCTTTTGAAATACAGGAGATACCTGAAATTCCTCCAGCCCTAGGTGAGCTAGGAAGGATGAGGGATGAAGCCAAGAGACGACGAGAAGAAGAGAGGAAGAAGAATTCAGAAAATGCTTAATGACACCAAGAGATGTGTACAAGATGATTATAAACGCTACTGAAAGTATTTTATGGAGAGATTATTTACTACAAATTGTTAGTTCATAACCTGGAATTTCGTGAATTGAAAATAATAAGAATCGTGGGTACAAGCTTATGTTTGAGAGTGCAAATATATATAGTGTTTTAGGTTTGTCATATGTGATAATCCTTCCACACCAGTATTATTACCTTGGTTTTATGCTTGGCTGCCGTTACAGCTCTTTAAACATTCATGTCGCATCACGGAATGGAAAGTTGCATATATTTTAGACTGATAATATTGTACAATCCATTATGTTCCTGTCAAATAAGCAATGTATTCTTTTAGGAAGCACTACAGATAATACAGAATATACATGTGCATGTGGAGGCCCATCTTATTGCAGTGATTGTGCTATCTCAGTCTCAAGGTATTAACAATTAAATATGTTACCCCAAACTTACAATTATTGGAAATATCTGGATATGTGAGAGTCTATTTGGAGACATTTGTTTTCTTGCTTTTCTCGAGCCATAGAATACATTTTATTCATTTGATGTAAATTTAGGCCCATTTTATGAGGGGAAAAAATAGTTGATTGATTCCGACTAATACTGCTATCCAGTATGTAAAACAGGGCCTTGATGTGCATTTCATATGAATGGTATAATGAACTCTGGCAGAAATACCTAATTTGCGATTAATGGATGCTGGAAAAAGATTAAATGTGGACTTTGAACAGAGGAATATTATTTTTTCATTGTGTATTAAATGTTTCAAGGTGGTATTGAGAGATGAAATGGATGATCAGACTATTGAAGAAAAAAGGCAGATATACATGAATGTGGTGTATAAAGGTAGAGAAATCTGACAGATGGAGAGGGAGAGAGAGAGAGAGATGGAGAAAGAAAAGAAGATGGACAGTATTAGGGTAGAGAACAAACTTAGATATATATATATATACACTGTATGTAAGCACATGATTCAAGTTGGCGACTAGTGTAGAAAGTATGTAACTGCATATCTTTGCAAGTAACAAACAAGCAATTATACTACAAGATTTTATAAATAGGCTTTTATTTACAAAGATGCATCTTTATCCTAAAAATGTACTAAGTAATAACTACAGAGAAGTTCAATATCCATATTGTTCATGTCTTGTTTTATGTGCATAATGAATTTGATTTCCAAAATATAGTAGGTTATAGGGCTAGGTTACGAGGTATTCCAATACAAATGAACCGATTGCCTATTCAACCCCCCCCCCCCTTTCCTTTGTTGTGCACAGTTGCCATTAATTTCTTGTTGTTTTTAAATGGCGGCTTTTTTGCTGCAGTTTACCGCACCATATCTGAACAAGCCTTCAGATAACTAAATTCATGAATGGCCCAGAGTTATTAAAATGAACTATGGCAGCAGTAAATTTCTGTTGATAAATCATGTATTAACTTTTAGTTAGCGGTACATAAGCTTATCCTCATGAACATCCAAACATTACATTCCTATACTCATTGTATTACAGAAACTGTCTTACTGTACATGTAGTAATAAATGTCACTATTATAGTTTGCACTACCATTATTAACATGCATTGGCGATAGATGATGACCTGAAGAAATAGGACCACTGGAATGTACATGTACATACAGTCACCGGTCATATTTGCAACTGACCAGGGACCCGTTTCACACAGCCTTTTTTCATTGACAAATGACAAGAATCAGTGACAAATCTGCTGATAACCAATCAGAAGCAAGGATTTCACTAGCTTATAACAAAAACTGTCATTTGTCACTGATGACAAGTTTTATAAAAATGGGGCCCTGGTATTGCTAGCTGGCATGTACATCCATTTGGCAAAAATGTAATACTCCTTTCATGTTTTTAAAATCAGAAATCCAGCAAACACAAACAATAAAGATAGTAGATGTATAAACATAAAAAACTGCCTCAGAAATGAAGAGGATCAATACACTACATGTTTTGCAGCACTCCAGCTCTTCAGAGTCAATGGACAAGCAGATTAAGAAGTGGAGAGAGACCAATCTGATCAATTCTTTGAAAGTTTTGTAGCACTCCAGCTCTTTAGAGCCTATGATCCAACAGATTTAGAGATGAAGAGGAACCAGTCTGATGCGGCTGGCATCTTGCGGATGTCGTGCTGCTATGTCACAGCGGAGTAAGAGTTCTATGTACGGAGGCCAAAATGCTTCATGTATTGATACATACGGGTCTGTATCACCATCCATTCCTTTGTTCATTAAGAGCTTGAATAAAAGAAAAAAAAGGAGATTTTGTTTTTCTTGTCACATGAATATTCCTTGATATATTTAATATAAGTTAATATCATTGAGAACCATTACTCCAAGAAAAATAAAGTGCACTGTCCAAACACTCGAAATTTGTGCATGGTGTGTTGGTAAATGAAAAACTAAACAGAGAAATTTTCTCAAAAAGACTACCAAACACAATTTCCAAACAATGATTCAGCATTAAAGATTAAATTTGGGTGTATTAAAATTAAGATTACAATTGTGTGTACATTGTATTTTAAATGGTTAAAAACCACAGTACTAAATATGATGGTTGACTGTTAATCTGCAGACATGGTCAAATAATAAATTAAAAACTGGGCCATTGGAATTTATACAAACAAAATAAAAGTGAAATCTTGTCCAACAGTCGGTACAATATTCTTGATTTGAAAATATTCCTGATTCATTTAATAGAGAAAAAATGTGTATGCATACCTCAATTATCTCTAGGAGTGATATGTACTTGATCTGTCCTGCCTGCAAATACAAGAGTATTGATATTTTTCTAATAATATGATCAAAGTTGTTCATCTTTCAGCACAACTTAAAAATTGAACAATCAAGGTCACTAAATACAGCCACATGCACAGTATGATTGGCTTTTTTTTGGGGTGGTATGATGGGGGTTGTGTGTCCGGACACGTAACAAAAATAAAGCCTTCTCTTTTGCATTTGGATTTAATGAAAAATATTCATCAAATAGCACTAATCATGATTATTTCTGATGAATGAAATATTGCTTGTAAACTTCTTCAATTACTGTTTGAAATTGCCTGGAGAACCAACCTGTCCAGACTGATGATGTGTGGGTAGGAAAAAATGCAAGGGAACTTTGTGCCCCAGGATGAAAAGAAAATAGCAACAAGCAGGTGCCTAAGAGGATTGAATTTGATACTGGTAGATATTCATTTATAGGATGTTTTTAAAACATGCCGGTAGTTAGCAAACCAGATTCATTGCAGTCTTAAACAATTCAAGTATTGTTTTCAAACTTTTATACTTTTCTGACATTTATCAAAAGCAGAAGAAATTACCTGTCTGCCTTTTGATGCATCAGGCAAGGGAAAATGGGTTCCAACAAAGTCTCCAATCTGCTTCAAGAGAACAGTCTGGATATTACCAGCCTTCTTCTGCTTCCTCTTTAATATCTTAATTTGGCTGGAATAAAAAAAAAATAGAAATTGTTATTGACACATGGTCAAACAGATATCAGAAGGAAATCTGCTCATCTATAATGTAGAGTAGTTATGCAATGCAAGCATGCCTTGTGCCTTGTAGACCAATTAAACATGTCATCTGGTTTTAATCTAGGCTGATGACAGTGGACTTTCCTTCAAAGTGGAAATATTGAGACAGTGCAGCATGTGCATCAAGAAGAGAAAATATGTTGATAAAAATGTATTCATTTATTTCTGATATTTATACTGGGTGGCACATATCACCAAATTGGTGGTCTTCCATGAGGCCCTGTTTAGTAAGAATAAAACAAATAACAAGAGCAAAAACAAAATAGATAAATACACAAGCATATAAACTGGTATAAAAAAAAATAATTGGTATTCTCATGAAATAACTGATCATTCAAGAATTATCCTTGATCATTAAAAAGAAATATGTGAATGGAATTTTCAATTTAAATACAAAATACATTTTAAAAAATGAAAATAAAATAAAGAATAGATGATAACCACGTATTTAAAAGAAAGAAAAAAAATGATTGAAAATGTACATTTTTTATACCATAATTAACGGTGTATAAACCGCTTTCGTGTATAAACCACACCCCTCCTTTTCGCCCTCAAAAAAAAAAAAATTGTTGATGTTACCGGCTTTTATGACTAAAAGTGATCCGACGGAACGAAAGAAATGAATGAAGAAAATGAATGCTAATATCACTTGAGAAAATAAATGAAAGACAAATCGTGGGTGTGGGAGAAGCGAAAACAATTAAATATTGCTGATGTTACTGGCTTTTATGACACAAAGTAAGCCGACGGAAAGAAAGAAATGAATGAAGAAAATGATAATCATTGCCGATACCACCATGGCAGCATTTGAGAAAAAAAAATGAGACAGATCGAGGGAGAGAGAGAGAAGTGAATGAAGAAAATTGCCGATACCAACAGCGTTTGAGAAAAGAAAAGAGACTTCGAAGAGAGAGAAGCGGAAACAATCGCTGATATTTAATAAGGCTTTTAGAACAAGTAAGCCGACGGGAGGATAAAAAGAAATGAATGCCAAAGTAAAAGAGAGAGAAAGTGAGAAAGCGAAAACAATTAAATCTCACTGATGTTTAATAAGGCTTTTATAACTAAAGTAAGCCGACGGAAAGAAAGAAAAGAGAGAGAGAGAGAGAGAGAGAGAAAGTGAGAGAGCGAAAACAATTAAATATCGCTGATGTTTGATAAGGCTTTTATAAGGCCTAAAAAAAATAGATGTTGTATTGACCTTTGCGACCGTCGCAAAAATCTGAAAATTTACAGTCGGCTTTTTAAAAAAGTTTTTTTTTTTCCACCGTTTTTTTGATTTTTTTTTTAATGAATAAAAAAGTATGTATTTTGTTTGTTTAAATGGGATATAAATGCATAGAATCATCAAATTATTCCCAAATTCTCACTCGTCTTCTGCCCTAGTTTCAAAATCCTGCTAGCGTAAACATGCAAGTAGACCCCGGCCTCGTGTACGTGTATATACCATGCAGTGCACCAGCTAGAAACCAGGGAGATTTGGGCGACGACGTTCCCGGTTTTGAATTTTTTGGGCGACGGTCGCTGTTTAGAGTTTTCTACGGAAAGGCTCACAACACTTTATTCATGACACATATTGAAGGCACTAAAAAAAAAAAAAAAAGAAGAAAAAAAAGGAGAAAAAAAAATTTCCGACCGGCCGACCGACCCATGTTTTGGCACCTAAAGGGCAATACAAATTTTTTTTTTTTGGCCTAACAAAAAGTAAGCCGATGGAAAGAAAGAAATAAATGAAGGAAATGAATGCAAATAAAAAGAGACTGATCGAGAGAGAAAACGGAAACAAAAAATTAGAAATGAAAGGATATTAATAAACAAAAATGTTTATTTGGGTATCTTTCTTGATCATTTGTGGCCCTGAAAAGGGCCGTTTGGGTGTAAACAGATATTTAAAACCCGTAGAAATCCTCTTCGTCGGCGAGTCCTCGAAGATTTCCCGTAGCTCTCCATCCGCCAATACCTCGTCGTCGTCGTCTTTGCGGTCGTCGCTGTCCTCCTAGATGAGGTCGTCCTCAGTCCCGTCGAGGTTGTTGGAGATACTCGTCTTGAGGAAGGAGCACTTCACCATCTTGGTTGGGATCAAGTCCCACACGTCGACGATCCATCCACAGATGGTTGGCAGATCTACCTTGCGTGTCCGCCCCGACTTGGTGTGCGTCTTCTCCCACTCCATCATCCAAGAAGTCCGACGCTGCTGCAGGCCGCTCTTGAAAGGCTTGTTGATGGAGACATCAAGGGGCTGCAGCCATCATCCCCCCAGGGATGATGGCGATGTCAGTGTTGTGGTGCCCCAGGACGTTCTTCGTCGGCTCCGACTTGTGACACCGAAAGGCATCCAGAACCAGAAGACTCCGCTTTGTCGAAGTGCCACCATCTCGCCGAGCCCAGACCGTCTTCACCCAGTCCTTGGTGATCTCCTCATCAAACCAGCCTTTCACCTGCACTCTCACTATGACGCCTTTCGGGAAGGTCACCTTCGGCATTGTCTTCCGCTTGAAGACAATGTAGGGAAGGAGCTTCCCGCCATCGGCCGTGCAGCAAAGCATAACAGTGAAGCGATCTTTCTCATGACCTGTTGTCATCACCGTAACTGTTTTCTCTCCTTCTTGGAAATTGTCCTTGCCCGTGGTAAGTCGAAGGTCAGCGGGGTTTGGTCGGCGTTCCCGATACGGTTCAGCGGGTATATATTGATGTTCTCGCCTCTACCAGATGATGAAGCGCTGGAAGTTGGTGATTTTGTCGTCCAGGTCGTCGGGGAGCTTCTGGGCGATGTGAGTGCGGCGGCGCATGGACAAGTCATGGCGACCCATGAAGCGATGCGCCCACATCCGAGTGCTAAGGAATTCATCAATACCGTCGGCCTCAGCAATGCACCATGCCTTGATGCAGAGCTCGACAGTTGAAAGGGCGAGACCCTCCTTCCGCTTTTCATGTACCCACTCGACCAGTTTCTCCTCCAACGATAGCCACTTCGCAGTCTTCCCTCTCATGGCCTTCTTCTTTCTTGGCATCACCTTGATCTTGTCAACACCAAATCAAACTCTTCCGCATACTGGCAGACGGAGAGTTTGAAGGCCTCTGTGAATGATCTCCTTACAGGCATTGTCGCTATGGGTAGTACGATTGAATTACGGTGGTTGATAGGTAGCTTGATGGCAGATGAACTTGAATCCGGAGAGAATGTCTTTACCGATGAGAGTGAAAGAACGAATGATAAACGAGGCGATCATCACGTCTTTTATACTTTTCGAGCTGGAAATGGTGACCGCCAAGATCAGTCATCAAAGGATCCGCGAGCGATATCAATGGACACCGCTAATGCTCATCCTCACAAAAGAGGTGATTAAAGTAGCGACGTTGTTTTCTTGCACGCATTGCTTAACGAATGAACAACAGATTTGGTTTGGTTTATTGCAAAAACACATCAAACAGCAGCTCGCAGGCTGAAAATGTTCAATTTACAAACAAAATTAAAAATATAGAGATATTAACATATACAAAACTAAAATACATATTGTAAGTCAACTTTTGCAGAAATTATTCAGCATTTGTAAGATGAAATCGAAATTGCAAAACAAAGTTATAAGTTTAATGTAATATTACACTTTTATGTTGAAAGACCAAGACGGTGGAAAAGAGAGAATGGAGAAGAAAAAATGGAAGTTGTTTGAGTGAAAGAGTTGAGAAAGTATTCAACAATTGCTATACAAACATTTCTATTACAAAAATTGAATTATAGATCTAATTACAATGGTTTGGTAAGTTGGTTCACAGTATTGATGACGAGGTATACATGTAGGTGCCGGTTGTATTGTCCAGCTATACGACACATCTCTCTCTTTAAAAAAATATATAAACCCCGGTATAGATCCAGATATCTTATCATACCGGTACTCGCTTCTTTTAATTGTCGATTGACAGTTGAAAATAAATCCAAGAGTTTCTCCATTAATTTCAATTAATATTGGATTATAACATCAAAATGAATATTAACAGTGACAAATATTATGCTTCTACTTCTTCGATTTGATTGCAGAGCTTAACACACGGGATACCAAAATTGTTATATACTGTACATATTTACATTCGATTGCTCTTTAATCAATACACTTAGGTTGTTTACAAGAAAGCTGAAAATGGATACATTACATATTTATATACATGATATAAAGTTAACCATGTCAACCAAATTTGATAATTTTGCCAACAGGAAAAATTGGTTAGCTTCGCACAAAAACCCCCTGCCAAATTTCACTTACACGTCATCTGCAGATAACAGGGCTTTTAGAGTGTGTTTAAAACTGTTCAAAGTAGGTGAGGTCTTAATAGAACTTTCAAGTTGGTTCTGTACTCTAATTCCAGAAATTAGAGGACTATTTTTATATGTGTCCGTCCTAAATTTAGGTACACGCAATGCATCCCTCACAGCATGTCTTGTGTTGTGATCATGTAGTGAACTGACATGACTTAAATCTTTTTTAAAGTATGTTGGTGCCATGTCATGCATTGATTTATACATCATCACTGCACGTCCAAACTGGAAACGTGTTTGAATAGGCATCCATCCTAAGCGACTAAACATGTAATTTGAAGATAATTCAAATCCTTCTCCCAGCACTGCACGTGCAGCTTGTTTTTTAACCTTTTGTAACTTAATTGTTTGTCTTTGAAATCGCTCAGACCAAACCGAGGAACAATAATCGAAATGAGGAACAACGATGGCATTATATAGCAGTTTCAGAGATCTTGTTGGAACATAACTTTTGGCTCGCTTAATTACACTTATATTTTTTTGAGCAGTTTTAATAACTTTTTCCACATGTTCCGTCCAACGTAACTAATCGTCAATCATGACACCCAGGCATTTTGCCACTTTTACTCTTTTCAAACAGCTGCCGTTTAGTGTGACAGAAAAATCATTTACTCTGTTAAGAATTGATCGTCCAATAAGCATCAAATTTGTCTTATCCGCATTAAGAACTAGACGGTTTGTTGTTACCCATGAAAATATATTTTCCATGCCTTTGGTTAGTTCTTGTTCTACTTCTGTAACATTACTCCCGCTGACTGTTAGAGTCATGTCGTAAGCATACATATCAACAATGCCACCATGAATACATTTGGGTAAACTATTTATGTAGATTAAAAAAAGGAGTGGCCCTAGAATTGAACCTTGTGGGACTCCCATCATAACTTTTGAGGAACTCGAAGTAGCCCCTTTAAAACAAACCATCTGTTCTCGGTTGGACAGATATGATACAAACCACTGAATACTAGTATCAGAACATCCAATGGCTGTCAATTTATGTAACAGAATATCATGATCGACAGTGTCAAATGCTTTCCTCAAATCAATGAAAGCAACACCTGTTAACTTATTGTTATCTAAATTCAAAGCCCATTGGTTTACAATTTTTATTAGAGCTGTTGCAGTAGAGTGAAGAGGACGAAAACCTGACTGGTTAGGATACAATATTTCATTTTTGTCTAGAAAACCACATAGTTGAAAATGCGCAGCTTTCTCTAGAATCTTGCTCACAATTGATAATACTGATATTGGTCTGTAATTACCGGGAGTGGACATAACACCAGTCTTATAAATAGGAATCACCCTTGCTTTTTCAAGCCTTTTGGTACCTGTCCTGTTGTAATTGACTTATTGATAAGACATGTTAAGGAGTCCACAATGATATACTTTGACAAGACGGTAACTTATTCCATCATCTCCGGTTGCTTTATCATCACTTACGTTTTCAATTTCTTTTAAAACAAATGCGCTCGTGACTAGCTGTAGCTCAAATTTGCCTGTATTTATAATCTCAGTGTCATCTAAAATTATTTCAGAATGTTTTGGGATACCGCTTGTTATATTTTAAGCACGTGTAACATAATATTCATTAATGATATTTTGTAGAGCTCTCAGCATTCATAAGATCTAAAATGCTCCTAAAGAGGAAGACAAACTAATTTAAATAGAGACATAAGTTGGTTAAGGTAGCTTAGCGAAATGTAATGGTATGAAAAGATGTATCTGGAATGCAAAATGCATAATAGTTTTATAGTTTGTTAACTAAGAGTTCTTTTTTTCCACATATCTGAATGAAAGTTTAGCTAACATTAAGCCTAATCGAGATCTCATATGCATTTACCAGCTCCATATCCTAACAATGAGGTTCTACCTCTGAGTGAATAAAATTATGATTTTCAACAAGTATGCAGTTTGCGTTCCTGATGTGTCTTTACGTGCCACTGCATTACACTTAAAGCTACCTAAGCATCTATTTACACAATGCACCTGTATAGATTATCAAATATCAAGAATCTGATGTGACTTGGGAGACCTACCTATCTTCATTTGGCTTAGATGTGTTTCCTCCTTCCTCAGCTTCCCTCAGTCTAGATTCTAAAGCTCTGTTCATATCCTGATGCTGTGACAATAATTCCTTCTGCCTATGGGTGAGATAGCATTAAAGGCCATTAATATTTCAGAATTTGACAACCAAGAAATAGGTACATGTACTACTAAACTTCTTAAATAAATTCAATATGGTGTACTAGTAAAAGTTAAGAAAGGCAGGATGAAATGGGCAGCTGACCCAAGCTAAGTATTACCAGGGGCATGTAGCCACCTAATTCTTGTTTTCACTTCTTAGAATGTAGGCATCTGAAGTGAGAGGTGGTGTGGTCTAGTCACCACTCAACAGACTGTGAGTCACAAGGTACAGGGTTTGAATCCCTGCAACAGCACTGATGTCCTTCGGCAAGACATTAATCTACATTTACCACATTTGAACCAGAAGAAGGAAATGGGTACCTGGTAGGACTATTCCTTGAAATGCACTATGCCCTGATATCGGTTACCAAAGTTACAACTGAGGTAATAATTTTCACAAGTCTTAGGACGTGCATAGGGAGGTTACATCTTAATGTGTAATGTGCTATACATCAACAGAATATTATTAAGATTATTATATAAGCAAGGTGTCATGTGATTACGAAGCTTGTCCAACAAAGCAGAAGTTTAGCTTCCCTAGCTGCTAAATCAGACCTTAGCCTTCCCAGTTGCTACTGTTCTTACTTTGCTAGATCATCCTCCAGCTCTCTCCGTCTCCCTTCCACCACAGACAGACACTCCTCCAGCTGAGAAACATTTCTCTCCAGATCCTCCTTCAACAAGGACTCCAAAATCATTGGATCATTGGGAAGCACTAAAATTGTGAATGTGAAAGATATTAAAAAAGATTAACTGCATTCTGACTAATTAAAAAAGTTAAGTACAAGAAGTGTAAAGAGCAGAAACTATATAGGACTTCATGTCCGCAAAGATATAGGGTTAGTGTTAGGATTTGGTCTAATATTGAAGTTTAGGAATTCAGTAATTGTACTATATTGATGGCTGAGTAATTGTCACCAGGGCATGTGTTGTATAACCTATTGAAACTATTCACCTCCTTGGGTTATAGTCCGGGAGCCAGGGGGGGTCAACCTAGCTGGAAGGGAAACCAATTTTCATGTCCACAGATGTAAAGATCGCATAGCTCCATATAACAAATCGACCGTCTGGCATGTTCTAAGTGGTGGGTGTGGCCAGGGGCCCCTCCCAAAAAGCGGCCCTTTGACGACAAATTAGTATTTTGTAAATAATATTGTAAGGAAACATCGAACCACCATGAGTTTGGTGTCATATGAAAGAAAATTAAATTATCTACATTTTGATACCTATTTCAACGAAATTAAGATTAATTTACATAGCAAATTTAAGTTAAAAACATGATTTTTGGTGATTTTTTCGAAATATTGAATTTTATCAAAAAGATTATTTTCCATATATCAAAATTGGAGAGGTGCATTTTTCATAACTTTCCAGGAATTTGCTTATGTACAATGACAATATCCTGTGCGAGGAGAGGCTTATATATCTTTTCAATAAAAAGTTATAGCAATCCAAAGTCATTGATTTGATTTCCACAAAAACAACATTTTTGCCCACATGTGTATTAACTGTATGCATATACGTGCATTAGTGTATTAAGGACCTGTTTGGCGTGTTTACATCGAGTTTTAAAGATAACTTTTAACTAAAACCTCTAATCACCATGTATTTGGTGTCAAAAGATGGATAATTAAAATACCTTCATCCTGATATCAATTTCAATGAGTGATGTAGTGTGTGAAATATAAATTTTGAGCCAAAAGGTGCTTTATTGTAGATATTCCTCTGATTTTGGCCAGTATCTCGGTATATTAACTGGACAAAAGTGATTAGACATTTAGTAGTGCAGAAAGTTCAAAGGATTTGGAGCGCTGAGTGCAATTGATAAGTTCTTCTGTACTCTGGGATGTTTCAGGAAATGTGGACATTGGCAGTTGCCTCCCCAGGCGCAGATCCAGGGGCAGGGGCCTTGCCCCCCCTCCCCAAGAGAGAGAGAGAGAGAGAGAGAAGGAAAGAAGGAAATGAAAAAGAAAGGGAAAGCAGAAGAGGAAGTGGGAAAGAAAAGGGGGAAATAGGAGATCGGGGGGGCGAAATGACCTTGTCTCCCAGGTTGTTACCCCCCCACAGCAAAAAATAAGAGAGAGAAGGAAGGAAATGGAAAGAAAAAAGGAAAAAGGGAGATAAAGGGAATGAAATAAAGAGGACGAAGAAAAGAAGGGGGTATCAGTTGCGATTCTCCCGCCAACAAGTTGTGGATCTGGGATGGGACCTAAAGGCCCTTGCCTCTCCCCCCCCCCCAAAAATAAAAAGGGGAAAGGAAAGGAAAGAGGAGAGCTAAAAGGGAACAAAAAGAGGAAGAAGAAAAGAAAAGGATGAAAACAAGGGGAGATCAGTTGCGATTAATTCGGACAACAATGTATGGATCGGGGGGACCGAAAGGCCCTTGCCCCTCTCCCCCCTCCCCTGCAAACTTAAAAGAGAAAGAAGGGAAAGGAAAAAAAGAGGAAGAAGAAAGGTAGGGGAGATCATGAGTGATTTTCCCCGCCAACAAGGTGTGGGGGCGACAGGTCCTTGCCTCCCCCTTATATGACCGTGATTTAATACCTACCCTGAGCTTACGGGGCTCTGCCCCTGGAATCCACCTAGGGCCCTAAGGCAGGCCCTTTGATGCTAATCTGATCGTAATGTATAAAACCCTGAGTTTCCGGGGCTCCGCCCCTGGACCCCACGCCAATTAGTGACCTGCCAGAGTCACAAATAAGGTATCAAAATATGCTCATCTGACCGTAATTAAATGCCTAAAACCCTGAGCTTACGGGGCTCTGCCCCTGGACCCAACCTAGGGCCCTAAGGCGGCCCCTGGATGCTCACCTGATGGTAATTTAATGCCCCAACACCTAAACTTCCGGGGGCTCCGCCCCTGGACCAAACGCCAATTATTTTCCTGCCAGTGTCACAAATAAAGTATAAAAAATGCCATCTGACCGTAATTAAATGCCCATACGCCCGAGCTTCCTGGGGCTCCGCCCTTGACCCCGCCGGTGCTTTGCCCCTAGACCCAACGCCCATTTACGCTACGCTCTTCATGATCGTAAATACTTTAGCCTCCCCCACCCACTTTGAGAAACGTTCAGCGGGGCCTGCATGTAAGAGTGGTGGTGATGCGGATTTTTTTCTTCTGCCCCACCCAAACGATTTTGCTCATTACGCCACTGCTTTAGTGGTCACCATTACGTACCAATATTTGGCTCGCACAATTTCAAATTTGGGCCCTCCCTAAGAAATCTTGGATCCGCGCCTCCTGCCCCCTCTAAGGATCTCACGATTTGATGATTGGAAAATGTCATTAGGTACCAGCTTATAATTTTGGTAACACATCACCGTCTACATTAAAGTTCTATCATGCCCGTTGCATAAATCATATGGTCCTTTTGAACATAGAATAACATTTTTTTAATTAAAATAAAATAAAATGCAAACTTGTCGTAGATTGTTTCCTTTGAAACAGCGTTCGAGTTACAGTTCCACCAGGGACACTGTCATAGACAATCTTTGATTACTTCTATTTATTGAATTTTAATTGGGATGTGGGCAAAAGAAAAGAAGAAATGGAAATCTGCATGTAATACTTTGCAATTTCAAGCTAGTAAATGTGCTACAACTGATCATTTCAAGCGTATTAAGCGTATTATTATTTTTGACTCTAGCAGGTCACTAATAGGCGTGGGGTCCAGGGCGGAGCCCAAGCTCAGGGATTTAAGCATTAAATTGCGGTCAGATGAGCATCCAGAGACCCGCCTTAGGGCCCTAGGTGGGGTCCAGGGTGCAGAGCCCCCGGAAGCTCAGTGGTTTTAGGCATTTGATTACGATCAGATATAGCATCCAGAGACCCGCCTTAGGGCCCTAGGTGGGGTCCAGGGTGCAGAGCCCCCGGAAGCTCAGGGTTTTAGGCATTTGATTACGATCAGATTAGCATCCAAGGGCCTGCCTTAGGGCCCTAGGTGGATTCAGGGCAGAGCCCCGTAAGCTCAGGGTAGGTATTAAAATTGTTTTCATCCTTTTCTTTTCTTCTTCCTCGTTTTGTTCCCTTTAGCTCTCCTCTTTGCCTTTCCCTTCACCCCTTCTTTTTGGCAGGGGGAGAAGGCAAGGGCCTTTAGGTTCCCATCCCCGATCCACAACTTGTTGGCGGGAGAATCGCAACTATACCCCTTCTTTTCTTCGTCCTCTTTATTTCATTCCCTTTATCTCCTTTTTTCTTTTTTCTTTCCCTTTCCTTCCTTCTCTTTTTGTTGTTGCTGGGGGAGGCAAAACCTGGGAGGCAAGGCCATTTCCCCCCCGATCTCCTATTTCCCCTTTTCTTTCCCACTTCCTCTTCTTTCTTTCCCCTTCTCTCTTCTTTCTCATTTCCCTTCTTTTCCTTCTCTCTCTCTCTCTCTCTCTCTCTCTTTTTGGCGGGGAGGGGGCAAGGCCCCCTGGCCCCCTGGATCCGCGCCTGGGGAAGGCAACTGCCAATGTCCACATTTCCTGAAACAGCCCAGAGTACAGAAGAACTTATCAATTGCACTCAGCGCTCCCAATCCTTTGAATTTTCTGCACTACTAAATGTCTAATCACTTTTGTCCAGTTAATATACCGAGATACTGGCCAAAATCAGAGGAATATCTACAATAAAGCACCTTTTGGCTCAAAATTTATATTTCACACACTACATCACTCATTGAAATTGATATCAGGATGAAGGTATTTTAATTATCCATCTTTTGACACCAAATACATTGTGATAAGAGGTTTTAGTTAAAAGTTATCTTTAAAACTCGATGTAAACACACCAAACAGGTCCTTAATACACTAATGCACGTATATGCATACAGTTAATACACATGTGGGCAAAAATGTTGTTTTTGTGGAAATCAAATCAATGACTTTGGATTGCTATAACTTTTTATTGAAAAGATATATAAGCCTCTCCCTCGCACAGGATATTGTCATTGTACATAAGCAAATTCCTGGAAAGTTATGAAAAAATGCACCTCTCAATTTTGATATATGGAAAATAATCTTTTTTGATAAAATTCAATATTTCGAAAAAAATCACCAAAAATCATGTTTTTAACTTAAATTTGCTATGTAAATTAATCTTAATTTCGTTGAAATAGGTATCAAAATGTAGATAATTTAATTTTCTTTCATATGACACCAAACTCATGGTGGTTCGATGTTTCCTTACAATATTATTTACAAAATACTAATTTGTCGTCAAAGGGCCGCTTTTTGGGGAGGGGCTCCCTGGCCACACCCACCACTTAGAACATGCCAGACGGTCGATTTGTTATATGAAGCTATGCGATCTTTACATCTGTGGACATGAAAATTGGTTTCCCTTCCAGCTAGGTTGACCCCCCTGGCTCCCGTACTATTATAGTTAACACAAGAAAATGAAGTAAAGGGGAAAATGGAACATGAAAGTGGAAAATAGGGATAAGGAGACAAACAAAAAATGAGCAAATCAACATCGTGGTACAATCACAGAAGATTACCTTGAACTTTTTTGGCTTTTACTGCATCAATTTCTCCTTGAAGACATCTTGCTTTCATCTGCGAAATGGCAGAAAGCTGTGGAAAGAGATTATGAAAATGTACAGTTTCATATAAAGACTAAAGAATGATCAACTTTAAAGGTTACAAAGACAATTCAATTTCAAAAACAAAATTATGGATGAAAATTACTACATGTTATATGCAAAAAAAATGTACAGTGTGATCACCACCACAATGAAAAATTAGTGAACCACAGAGAACTATGTAAAGGCTTGTTCAGACATAATGTTGTGGTAAACCGCCATGTTTTTTTTAACATGTAAATAAATGGCAACTATGCGCAACTGAGGACCTGCGCATATTCATTGAGCTCTGTGCTATAAGATACAGAAATGTGGCGTGTATTACACTTTACCGCTCAATATCTGAACCAGTAAAACAGAAAAGAAAGAAAATTTTGTCCGTTTGGGGCTGGAAGGCCTTATCTCATGTGTACTGCTGTACCATAACACGGAGTAATGCCCTTCTGGCTCTAAACAGGCTACATTGTAATCTACACTCTGTAATCATAAATCTACACCTGTCCATGCAAGAATAAATATTGATCCAAATTGATCACAACTTCTACCAATCCATGGCTAAGTTAAAATCACGTATTTCTCATGTACAAAAGCTGGGATTTATATCAGACTCAAGACCAAATCGCATCAATCGCAACTCTCTATGATACATTCTTACAGGGCCTTATCATGACATACATGCGGTTAACATCAATGATCATATGAAACACACAGGGCTTTATGAAATCACAATTCTTCAAATAGAAATTTAAAAGGTTAGGGTTTCAACTTACAGCATTCTGTGAATCTCCAACAGGTCCATGTCTGGGCTGTGATAGTAGGACAGCTTGGTTCTAAAACAGTCAAAGAAAAAAAAGTACCGGGTAGGAACTTTAAAATCAACAAAACATCTTTCTTTCATCTGTAAAACTGACAATGTGACACTGAATACCTAGAGGGAAACAACTAGAATGTACCTCATGTGAATAAACCAAATCAATGAAAAACATACACATATTATAACAGAAGTTTAAAAAGCTTCACTTTTGAGGGAAACAACCAAAATCAACAGCTTTCAACGAGGGATAAAATAAGCAATGAAGAGGAGAACTTACCCTATTCACTTGCTTCCATGACTCCTCGCATTCCTTTTTCAGTATCAATTCAGAGACCTGCATGGGATTCTGACTAGATGCCATGATTCCAAGACATCAAGTGGCCAGAAATCTGGGTATCGCTGATCATAGATAATGAACAATTCAAAGAGTCACCTGGGGGAAAAAATTGAAACTGAAATGAAGCAATAATTTATTAGATCCATCTCTCATTATCACTCTCTCTCTCTCTCTCTCTCTCACACACACACATACACCCCTCTTTCTTTCTACCTCTCTCATGCATTTTCATCACTCATTTCTAACTCTCTGTCATAGATTCTAAACAAATATTTATGATGGTTTAATATATAGTGCTATATATATTATGATGCATACTTTTCATGAAATTCAAAGGCAAAAGAGAAGGCTCCATTTTTAGAAGTGTCCAGACATACAACCTTCATCATAATTGTCCAGATTAACATGTTTCAATCTACTGATATTGTGAATGCAATCAGAATACAAGGGATTCTGCTCTAAGTCAAAATTTGGTGTGCAGAAACTTCTCATTTAAGAAGAAAACATTGATGTTGTACCTAGATAGATGTAAAAGGCAATAGCATTGACTCTCGATGTCTCTATGCTTCGCTGGAGTAGACAGAAATAACCGTCTGGTATGGGTCATTCTTTAATAAAACTGACATTTGTTGACATTCCCCACACACATATGTATAGATCTAGAGGCGGTCAGAGGAGCCAGATGCAATCTCAGCGGAACAACCGTAGATATCAGAGACTGAAGCTTTCGGTCTATGCTGGAGTGGATCTAGATGATAGATTTACCCATCTACTACTAACTCGAGCTCCAGCTCCAGGGAACGCAAGCTCCGCCGCCTGAGCTCCAGAGTTACCCACACATAGCTGCATTACTATCCTGGCTGTGTATTAAAAGCTGTGCTATTGATTCTCAACATTTCAAACACGACTGTACAAAACTCAACTGATTTCACTCAAAATCGGTACTTTTAGTTTAGCGACAATTGATGACACCTAAATAGCAGTAAAATACAATTTTGTCAACTTACCAATGTTAGAAAGAATTTAAAAATTCAAAAATTCAAATTGTAAGTCTACTGTCAAACTTGCCGATCAGCCACATCGCGCATCGGCATGATTGTGTGCATTTGTGTATTATAAGTGTATCGTCTATTAAAATTCATGTGTGCAAATGCTGCCTATTAACACGTACGTAGATCTATAGTGGCTAGTGCATTGCTAGAGGTCAATACGCATTAGCATTATAGCATCGACTCTCTAGATCTATGCTTTGCTGGGGATGGGGTGGAGTTACCCATCTATCTACCAAACTCGAACACCTACTTATACTTACTTACTTGGTATAGTCTACTGGGGTGTAGAGACTGGAAAGTGGAAGCTTAGGCTAGCCTTAGCTTATTTGTCCCTCTTTAGACTTTACTGTTCCATCCCGTCTCAAGTATGGTTCAAACTTTATTGGATTGTTTCTCTAATATATTTCTAGGGATGACTTGAATTGGTTAATGGTGGCAGCATTAACTACTTCCTTAGGCAGGGCCGGGCATTCCAATTGTTTACACTTCTTGTTGAGAAACTATACTGCCTAACTAAGTCTTGTATTGAACCTGTCTACATAGACTCCGGGGAGCTTCGGCGTCGGCGTCGGAGCTCCCCGGAGCTCCCCGGAGTTACATAGACTCTAGATCTACTCATAGTCATAGTCTAGTTAATTTTGGGTTAATTAAGGTTAAGTATTTAGAATCCTTCAGAAATGTATCTTACCATGTATTTCACCCAAAAAGAGAAGATCCGAGAGTATTATTTAAGAGTTGACAAGTAACAACTACGCCAAGTAAGAACGAGCGAGTGAACCCGAGAACCAACTTACTCGACTCCAGCACAGTACAATCCGATCCCCGGCGCCGGCCCTATAGGCCTTGGCCCTTGTCTCTCTGCCGGGCCGAGCGGCCTGGCTTGGCGGGGATATTTCCAGTACATATACGAGTCAAAGGTCCCGCGGTAAAATAAGCTCTACGTTGCGGCCCTCTATCGTTTATGTAGCGTCACTCCCCCGCCCCTTCTAAATATTAAAAGTTGTCTAAAATTAAAAAATAATGCTTCCTTGTTTTCCTTTGTATTAATCCAGTTTTTCTGGCCTAGATAAAGAATATTCTACAGCAAAAACCATTTCCTTCCAAATTCAACTCAACTCTATACATTCAACTCAACCTACTAAAAGCAGAAGGAAAAAAAAAGTTTCTCAGTATTTTTCAAATCTTTGTAAATTAAAAGTATTACAAAGTTTTGGTATGTGGTCATGAATTTGCTTCAAATGAACATATTGGAAGCATATGCGATTTTACAATATTCAATGATCGTTGTCGCGGTTGAAATCGAGTCTAAAGTGATGAAATTGTAAATAATAAACTCTTTATGTTGTTTTATGTTTTAAGACTTATATTACTTTAGCTTTAAAACAATGTTTCTTGACTACAATCGACCGATTTGCTATTCCCGTTTGAAAATTATATATCAGAACTACATATTCTGAGATTTTCATGGTAGCAGCTACCATGGAATGGCCTTAGGCGCTATTTGAAATATTTGATATTTACCGGGAGCACCGGTAAATTTTGATCATTCAATTTGCTCGAAAGCAGAAGTGTTTTAGGGGCTAAATTTTTTAGTGCTTATAATACATCCACAGGAGCATCCAAATATATCAAAAATTTAAAGAATGACTATCCATCCAATTTCAAAATTTCCCAAAACTTTGCATTACCTTTAAGGCTATCATTCAAGATTCTGACTTTATTACCTTTTACGAAACTAATTGATAACTTTTGGAAATCTCAATAATTTATAAATAATAAAAGTTTAAAAACTTTGCTACAGCTAATTTTTTTTTGTTACTTTAGCTCTATGTCCATTTCAAAATGTTTATTCATCCTTGACCTCTCAAATCATATATATTCAGGCAATTTATATATATATTTTTTTTTTGGGGGGGAGGGGCTCTGGAGAGCTTAGGAGTTCTCGCATACATATTCTACATGTTCCTCACTAAAAATTCATTTACAATAATCAAGAAAATTGGGGGGCTGGAACTTCCTGGAAGACAGATTTTGGGGGGCTTATGTATTTATTACTAATACAAGTATCAGGTATATGTTCATGGAATTTAAATGAATGAATATCACACTTTGTCAGCTAGGACATTAAACTTGTCCATGAAACTTACAATTTCTAATTAATATAAAAAAACAAAATCATATTATCATACACATTATATTTCCCGAACAAAAAATTGATGGTCTTATTGACATCCTACAGGTAGTACAGTCCCTTTGAAGAGTAGTCTACCAATGTAACATACGAGAATCAACTAAACAAAGTTTGCTTTAAAACAATGTAATGGATCAAAACTTGTACACGTTTATTTCTCCTTCCTTTCCAATCATAGAGTGACAATGTAAATTTAAAAAATACAAGCATGTATCTATTAATAATCTATAAAATATACAATGTGGGATAAATGTTACATAATGATTATAATACCTATAATACTCATTTATCAAGCCTGATAATTTTCAGATTTATTATTTTATAATTAATTCTTTTTCTTCCAAAAATGGACATCGATGTAAATTCGGTTTAAAATTAGGGGGGTGAGTTGCCGTTTTTTCATGACTTGCTTGAATGTCTCGCGCAAGCGCTCAACACCTCGCTTTGCTCAAATTTCTAAAACATTTTTTTTTTAAACTCTCACCAAAACATTTTTTTAAAAACTCTCACTATATCACCCTTGTCATTTTACAGAGTGAACACGAAACTTTGGTGCACTTGAAATGTTTGTGAATTTTGTGAGTCATTCAAAATAATTGAACCACAAATGACCCAACTTTGAATTTTTGCAACCCGCAAAGTTTCAATTTTATGTCACAAAAGTTTCTGGTATAACAGTACTTCATAAAGATGGAAAATTACATTCATAATACATGGAAAGCCAACAGGAAATAATATTTGTATTTGACTAATGACTGTACATGTGAATATGATTTTTGTGAAGCAAATTTTGATTGTACATGTATTTGATTTCAGATTTTAACAAATTTTGTGCTTTTATGATCAAAACTAATAACTTTTACAATATACATATGTTTATATCTATTCTGGCAGTATAAATCATGACTTAATCAATTACAACTATCTTTTAAATCCATGACTTTGGAGGTTAAGCCTTCTGAAGATTTAAGTTTAACATGATCAGAAACACTTTCAAGAAATCCAGTTTCGTTTCCAGTTTCATACATACCAGTACTGTACATGGAATACTAAACGTACATTCAACTAAAATTTAGCTGGTTTTTAGTGTTTGTTGTAGCTGTGTTTTTTGGCACATTTCCTCTTGTTTTTTTTTTAAGAAAAAGTTGCTTTCCATATAAGGCCTATGATAAAGATTCTTACTTCACAAATGACAAACATTCATATGTTTGACTTGTATGTACATATATACATGTACATAATAAACTGTAAAACAATCTGTAGTATATATACACACAATTCAGATGCAAACAAAATGGATGGTTGCTGATAGGATATCTGAAAACAAAACCCTAAAGAATCTTCAACAAAGAACAATGAGCTGATTTAGAGAGAGCCGAACCACTTGCATTAATTTGTTCAGACTCAAGGTATCGTAAACAAGATGATGAAATATCTGTATGTCAGCAGTAATTAAACATGGAGTTTAAATTGAATTGAATAAAATAAAACGTGCAGGAGTCAAAATCTCCTGTAGACAAATACAAGGACAAATAAAAGAATTTAATTTCAATGTATTGCACAGGTTGATAAGTGTAATACTTTTTAAATAAAGACTAATATGCTTTATGCCATAGCCCTACTGATCTGCTTAGAAAAATTGTATTTTGGAGAAGTTACTCATTAATTAATGTTTTGTAAGCAGAGCCTCCTACTCTAATCTACCTCAACACCCCTCCCCTCCCCCTCCCCCTCCCCCTCCTCCTTAAACCACACATATTCAGTCGTAAATGTGTTACAGAGTAAATGGAGTAAGTTGAATTTTATTTTAATGTATATTTGGAAGGTAAACATACTCAGACTTATGAACAGGGCAAATGAGTGTTTGTGGAAGTAAACATTTCATGAAAATAACACCTCAAAAAGTTAAGTATACCGTATGATCATCAAATAATTACTACATCGATGATCTGTACCCCTTGCTTGCTAGGAATCCTGCATTTCTCAAGCATGGGCTATCAGGGCTTTAGATCTACTGCTCTATTCCTTTGTGACATATGCTGGTATTTCTCTTACTGGCCAATCCTGTTTACAGATCCGCATATTTGATACAGCGAATACATGTACCTCCGTTTCTAATTTCCTTTATCTTTATACCAATTAATGACTCACTTACTGTACCGGATGGCATGATGTCTACATGAAGTGACCTACAAAAATGAAGTGTTTTTTTCATTATGATGTATAAAAGAGATCTAATGACACAATCAGATGAACATCCTTTTTATATCCTAATAAAACATATTTCACCATGATTTGTACTTCAAAACTTAGAAAATGAAGTTGTATATGTTATAAATGTTTTTAAAAATTTTGCATCTACCATACTCAATAAAATATGCGTTTAAATGTCAAAATGAAAAGATAATTGATGAGATATGAGGTCTATAAACTACCAACACTACAGGTCGTAGAGGAACTCATAAGCATCTTCACCGAGCAGTTTAATTTTTTTACATGCCTCTAGCATGGCCGACACAGTGGCCTTTTTCCCCTGACTACACTTCCACTTGTACAGCATATCAAAGATCTGACTTTGGGTGTTGTATCTATTGTTCTCTTTGCACTGATAGATGACGGCTTTGCTCATACCAAGTTTGAGGGCCAGCACTTCCCAGTGTTCTCCGAGATCTTGGGCTAGATCCAGTAGGTCTGGATCCTTCAGAACCTTGTTTGGGTTTTTAGGTTGAGGACCTCTGTCCGCACCATGCAAGGGTAAGAGTCCTATGCAGCCCTTCACATCTAGATTCTCTGCATTAGGTTGAGGACCTCTGTCCGCACCATGCAAGGGTAGGTTGAGTCCTACATAGCCCTTCACATCTCCATGGAGATTCTCTGCATTAAGCATGTCAACATCACGGATGCTAATCGAGTCAATGCTCTCTGCAGAAAAGGAAAAATATTGGATGATTTGGTTTGTACAAAGAACATAATGTGCGGAAACATATATAGAAATAAATTTATAAAGAAATAATATATACAATCAATGTGAATGCTTGAAAGCAATCTATATTTCAGTTTTTATAATAAATCCAACCAAGTAATCAGCTTAAAACAGCTTTACCACCCTTTAACTGAGAATCTTAAGGAAGAAAGAAGACACAAGATTGAGATTGTTTCTGTTCTTGTTGTGTTTTTATAAACTAAAATTTTGTTGTAATGAATGTTAGTCCGATGTTTTTCCAATATGCGCCAATAATGGTCTTCTTCCCGGAGCTAGAAAGTACTTACTAATGGAAAATTAACTTTAATCTCCTTTTCTGAACAATTTAAATTTGCTTGATATGTTTTTCAAACACTTTCAGGAATTTGAAGGAATAAAAATACATGTACAACCTTATACAAAAAAGAATAAGAAGAATAAATTAATAGTATACAAACCTTTATTATCTGTCAAATATATAGTGCAGCTAATCAAATTGGTAGGCTATAACATATAAGGATTTCATCTGTAGTAAACAGTTTTAAAAATTTGTATAAACATTTGCTGTCTTGACCTTTCCTGATCATTCTTACCAACAAAATAACAAATTTGGCTAAGAGACCAAGTAAAATTCAGTATTCTACTAATCTAATGTGACATGATATCATCTATAGACTTTATATATATGAAATTCAAAATATATATTTTCTATCCAAGAACACTTCTATTTTTCAACTATCACGTTAAGCACAGCATGACAACATTATCTACTTAATTTTTTAGTTTAGACAAATAATGCTCTGGCTTTACATGCTGTGGTGCTTAAATATAAATTATTTAGCAGTGTCCTTTTATTCCCCAGATTTTTTAACGACTTATTTATTAAGAGAGATTGTTGTTGGTCACTTCTCATTCAAAGTTGAATATTTGTGCCTATGTGTAGTTCAGCTAAAATTGAGAAGAAAATCCAAAGGGGAGAGGGCGACAGGAAGACAGACATTCAGAAAAAGAAAATTACCTTGAAGGGGCGGCTTTTCTTCCTCCATTTCCTGTTGAAGTCGATCATATACCCACTGTTCATGTTTCTTCATTATCTCATAAAGATGCGTAGATCCTTCTGTTTGAGTAAGGCTGCTCTGGAGAGAGATATAAGCTCCATCTCCTCTCCTCGGCAAGATGTCCAAGAGGGCAGCTACTTTTTCTCTTCTTGTTCCCTTGGAGTCAATTTTCTCACGATCATCTCTTGTTATGGCTTCATCCCCCACCAGATATGGTACAATATCTTCAGAATCAAGGTCGTTTAAAAAGTCGGGGGCAACCTTTTCCAGAACCTTGCGGTGAGATTCTGTCATAGACATTGTGCTCTAGTATCTGCAATGACGATGATAGAAAATAAGAAAGGTTATTCTAAGTATGGACGCATTTCCATCACTTTTGAATCAGAGTATCATCAGATTCAATCTTAAAATGGTTAAGGCATTCGTACGTACAAGGTTGTCTAAGATAATGTTTTATAACGGATAGTTACACTGGGGTGACTTCCTACAATGTGTAAGTGCACATTCAAAGCTCTGGGAGTTTCAAAGGAGCAACATCGCTGGCTGCTATGATTAAAAATAAAAAATAAAAAAAATAAAAAAACAGACTGAAAATACTACAAAGTGTCTACATACATGATCAAGATGATAGAGATCTGATCATGGAGTAACATATTGGATTGTCCTACTTTATAAGCTCTTTTTACAAGATTTGTGCTTGTTATTCTGGCACATATACTCCTGCAATGGAGACGTCAAATTGATGATGAGGGTGATGATGATGTTAATAATGTCATGATGATACAAGTAATACTTATAGATCAAATAATCATAACAACAACAATAATACTATTACTATTACTAATGATATTATTAAATATATCATTATTATTGTTGTTGTTGTCATTATTAGAACTATGGAGAACCCCAAGTATACGGGCCGCACGCATGTGCTTACGTCGGGCTGCTTTTCATGGTCGCACGTATGCGCATGCGTGCAGGTATATAACGAGGCTGAAACCCGCCCTCAGAGTGAGAGCAAGAGTCAGAACACCCAGAGAAACCACGAGAGCACACATCGAAGTTAGTTACGTCAGAACCATCGCAGTCACGTCAGGATCACCGCAGAACTACTACAACGAAGTCGTCGCAGTACAACTGTTGCAGTGACACTATTAGTGAGTCAATTCAACCGTAGTAAGATTTTACTATAATGGCGCTGTAAGTATTTTTTGTTCCGGCGCGATTTTAATTAATCGAATTATAGTTGCGCTTGCTATAATTGTGTTGTATTTTGTAATTAAGTTTTTAGTCGTAAGTTTCGAGCCGTAGTTTAACTTAGGCAGTATCGCGGAAAAGTTCGCGGACCCGCGGAGCGAGTGACAAGTAAGTATATCGCATGTTATTTCTACTGCTATTATTGTAAGTCGTAATTTAGTTTTTTTTTAAATTTTTTCTCCGTAGAATAGGAGTTTGGAGACTGTTTTCTTAGCGTATTTTCATTGAAGGGTGTGGCAGGAGACACCACGAGGGCACGCCGATTTCCCCATTCATGCATTCCTTCTTTTGTGTACCGTACCCCACACCCTATGGTACCTTATTGTTATACTGGGGTGGAGTATTTTGGGTGCGTACTTTGCATAAATGATTACTTGAGGCTTAGCCTATCCCTTAGTTTAGCTTAGCTTTGATGAATATATCTTTGATAGTTGAATGTGTTTTGTGAGTGGAGTATTTGAGTGTAAACCATAGGGATTTATTACTCTATTGCTGCTTGAATTATATTTTACTATAGAACTATTAGCATCTTTATTAATATATGACATCACGCAGTATCATATTTTCATCATCACCAGCATCATCAATTCATTTCAATATTATTATTATAAATAATAGATCATAAACAATCAATAGTAATAATCGTATTTGATAATTAGAGTAAAGGAGGGAGTTTTTCGGCCACTTAAGGCAAAATTCAATTTTTGGACTCTTTACTTCCTATTTATTATCATTTTTTGTTCAAATCGTGAAGCCAATACTATTATTATTTAAACAAAAAAAGAATCCCAGAAAAAAAATCATGAATTGCCATGGCAATATTCATTTCCTTGTTCACTTTTTCGGAGGCAGTTTTCGGCCGCATGTACAAAGTGCGGCCAGAGCAGGTAATCCCCCGCACGGCCGAAAACTACACCTGCGGGTGCGGTGATCAGAAATTGGAATCAACTATTAAAACAGAGATACAGCGCTATAGTATCCAACTGCAGTGATAGGATACGTGCGGGGAGAAACTTTTAAGCTTGTGGTACTCAAAAAATCTGGCTCTAAATCTGAAAAATACTTGAAATACAGCTCATTTTATGGTACCCATATTCCTTACAGACACGCGTAAGATATTTGATTTTTCAGATTCGGGTAGCGGGACCGCCGATTACATCGCTAAAATGTGATATTTAAGGATACATTTTTCTTTGCAAATGTGGTTCTCCAGTGACTCTGGCCTGTTATTGTATGCTCATGATATGTGATATGCTACTACTAGTATGCAATGTATTTTAAAGGGATTTTACCGTGCATCCAACGGACTGGCCGAAAACTGCCGCCGGCCATAAATTCCCTCCTTTGGCTTTGCTCTATCTAGTCTAGTCAAAATTGACTGGTTTCTACTGAAAACGAAAAATCAAGTAACGACAATGCATCATCAAGATGTGGGAAGACTAGACTCAATTCACCGTCGGATGTTGACCGAAAGCTTCAGTCTCTGATATCGACGGTTGTTCCGCTGAGATTGCATCTAGCTCCTCTGACCGCCTCTATGGGGAATGTCAACAAATGTCAGTTTTATTAAAGAATGACCCATACCAGACGGTTATTTCTGTCTACGTCGGATGTTACTACATCACTCATCAGTAGTACTAGTACAGTACATGTAATTGTTAGTATCAAATTCCAACAAACACACATTTCAACTGGTGGGACCAGCACACAAATAATGTCTTCCTGGATCCAGCTGGACAGGACCTGGTGGTATATGGTTAAACGATATGTATTCTGTCATTTGTCTAATAAATCCTTTATAAATTTTTAACTTCAAAGGAGGATAATACAAACCTGTACGCGATGTACGTTAGATCCAGTCACAATCATCAGTACTGCTAGTTTAGACTTAGTAGTTATCAGGTGCCACTACGGCGCGGCACTAGCGCAATATAAAATGTCCTCTATGATTTAGCTAGCGCTAGCTGCGTTGCAGAAATCGGGGATTCCCGGAAATAATTGCGTCACCGCCATATATGTTCATAATTATGTAGCGCTCTCAGTCTCAGTATTCTATAAATCCATGGAAAATAAAAGTTAGGATTTAAGTGATTTTGGATGATCAAAGTTAGGACCATTACGAATAAAAAACTTCATGTGTCACGATTTCAAAAGTGCTGTGTACCCCCCACCCCACCCAATTAATCTCCGTAAAGGGGTACTTTCGGGCCCGGGCCCAAAAATCGTAAAGAAAGGGGAAGTACTTGACTTTTCACCCGGATATCTCTTTAAAAAGGAAAGTTTTTTTTCTCTCTCTCTCTCTCTCTCTCTCTCTCTCTCTCTCTCTCTCTCTCTCTCTCTCTCTCTCTCTCTCATGAACTCCTGAGGGGTTATAAAAATTCTTGAATATCATAGATAGGGGAGTACATTGAGCGGTGCCAGGTAAAAATGTCAGAGGTAAAAAAAATGTCAGAGGTAAAAATGTCAGAGGTAAAAGTGTCAGAGGAAAAAAATGTCAGAGGAAAAAATGTCAAAGGAAAAAATGTCAGAGGTAATGTCAGAGGTAAAAATGTCAGAGGTACAATTGTCAGATATACAAAAAAAAAATGTTGGGGTAAAAATCAGTGCCGTCATAATATCTCAGCACTTTATCACACAAAATGTCGAGACGTAGGCTAAGCTACTGGCTAGTCTATTATATTTTATAAATGACAAACAACTTTTTGCACATAATTATAGAACGATGAACCTCTGCAAAGCGCGCGCTTCTCGGGAATGTGATGGTGCGGTTAGCATTAAATGTAACATGGGCGGCTTTCTGTTTTGTATCAAAGTATCAATCCCTCAAGAAAGTGGAATTGTCGGAAATATGCATTTGTAGGAAATAACATTTTGTAGAAGTCATTGCCACGCTGTTAACATGTCCAACAATCTTCAGAAGGGAATGGGGAAGTGGGGGGCGGGGCGGGGCCCGGGGACTTACAGATATCTTATCCTATTTTGGGGGGCTGTGTTGACTTTTCTTTTTATTTGATGATTACACCATGTGACCATGGAGCCACAACTCGGCCTATTATCCGGGCCTATTATACATGGCCAAACTTCTCGATTTTAGAAATTCTTTTTCCAGAAGTTTGCTCAGTGTAGGCCTACCATTACCACTTGCTTATAGACATATAGGCATATTCAATTCAATTCAAACTTTATTGATTTCAATCCAAACAGGGAGGCAGCCGGGTCACTATGCCCGCAAAAGAAGGATACCCTCACCCCCAGGGTTGGATCCAGCCGGCGGCGGGGTGGGGGCCCAATTCGTGAGAAAATATTTAGCGGCGAATAAGCCGGCCGGCGAATAAGGGGGTTAGTGAGAACTATTTTTTTCTGCCCAATTCGTGAGAAAATGTTAGCGGCGAATCAGCCAGCCGGCGAACAAAGGGAGGGGGGGGGGAGGGGGGAGGAGCACTATTTTTTTTTCCTCAACGGGGGGAAGTAGTCTGCACAGACCCTAATTTGAAAAAAATCATTGTGCCTTGAGAGAAGCCTAGCCCAGCTACCTACTGGTTGTGTCAGGAGCAGCTATAGTACAATTTGCCTATGGTAGTCTTCCCCTTGAGCAAAAAAAAAAGTAAAATTTCCCGTGTTTTTACCTGTTTTGGGCCAAGGAAGGGGGCTCGGGCCGCCCTAGATCTCGGGCAAAAAGTCACAATTTTGGGCCGAATGGTAAATAAAAGTTAAAGATAGAAGAAAATAAAGCAGCGCTGAAATAATGAATGCAGAGAATCCTTCGATCGTTATTCTTTTTCGATAAGCCTAATATACAACTATTACCAATATTCAACCTGTTAAATGCTTTTGTTTCGATATGTTTACTTCTTACATTTTTACCTCTGACATTTTTACCTCTAACATTTTTACCTCTGACATTTTTTCCTCTGACATTTTTACCTCTGACATTTTTACCTCTGACATTTTTACCTCTGACATTTTTACCTCTGACATACCTTTCACATTTTTATCTCTGACATTTTTACCTCTGACATTTTTACCTCTGACATTTTGACATCTGACATTTTTACCTCTGACATTTTTTCCTCTGACGTTTTTACACCGAGCCCTTCCATCAATTCCCCTATCCCAAATATGCTATACACCATGAACATGTCTGAAGGAGGGGGTTAAGTTGAAAAATATGGTCTGTGTATGTCAGATTTGATTTGTTTCTCTTTATAGTCAATCGTTTTTAATACATTAATTTCGATTATCATATGTTCAGGAACCTAGCTTCTATTATATATTACAAACCTTGTGCCTTTAAAAAAAACTTTGTATACTATCATAATATTAGGCATATTATTTCATGTATGACTTTAAGATACATGTTTGTTTGTTTTTTTACTTAATGAGTGATGAATGAATGTTAGATAAAATGGAAATTCAGAAATAATGTTGCTTCATATGCGCAAGCAGATATTTCTTTTTTTAAAGTTCAGTGTTGGAATGCTACATAGTCACTGGCATACTGATGGGGAGGGGGCAGTTGACCCCCTAATAAAATTCAAACGTGGTTTATTTCTAATTCGATACCATTGATTTACAAATGTTGCTAGAATGGCATGATTTCCCCCCGAAATTCCAGGGGCTTTGCCCCCTGGACCCCACCAAGGGCCCTAAGGTGGGCCCCTGGTTGCTTACTCTGACCATAATTAAATGCCTAAAACCCCTGAGCTTCCGGTGGGTCCACCTCCTGGACCCCACCAAGGGCCCTAATGTGGGCCCCTGGATGCTCATCTGACCATAATTAAATGCCTAAAACCCCTGAGATTCTGGGGGCTCCATGCCCTGGACCCCACCAAGGGCCCTAAGTTGGGCCCCTGGTTGCTCATCTGATCGTAATTAAATGCCTAATCCCCTGAGCTTCTGGGGGCTCCGCCCCCTGGACCCCATCAGGGGCCCTAAGGCGGGGCCCTGAATGCTCATCTAACTGTAATTAATCGCCTAATAAGTGAGCTTATATCGTGGGGCTCTGCCCCTTGACCCCTTCAGGGGCTTTGCCCCTGGACCCCACGCCAATTTACGCTCCACTTGCTTCGCTCTACCTGATCGTAAATACTTAAGCCCCCCCCCCCACACTTTGAAAAACGTTCCGCGGGGCCTGCATGTAACAGAGTGGTGATGATGCAGATTTTTTTTCCTGCCCCGGCCCACCAAACGTTTTTTGCTCGGTACGCCACTGTATATACTATAGTGGTCAAAATTATCCTTAGAGCATATAGCTAGGGCCCTACTCAGAATAGGACTATTTAAGACGTCATTCAGAGAGAAAAAAACGATGACAAATATAGATATTACAATTGTGGGTTTAGATCCCAATGAAAAGAGAAACTGCACAGTAACAATTTAATTTTCGTCTCATATACTATGACGGATATATGGACCTGTTCTGCACGATATCCGACCTTTTTTTTACTACTCATGCAGTATGATTGATTTATGTAATATATTCCCCTTATGAATCCTACAATAATATTCCTATTCCATATCTTCATCATTACATTCTACTTTGCGAAATTTGTTATTGATAACAAAAAAATTAGAATTGAATAACATTTTGAGAAATCGGATTTCTTATTAATATCCGACTTGGTTACAAATAAGAAAATAGCCGCCGTATCGCAATTATCCGGCAACCTGGTTACGAGATGCTACATTGCTCATCGCATCGCGCTGTGCATGTGTACTTTATGAGCGGTTGTGCGGACCTAGTATACCTACATTATACACAGTCACAGCATACAACCTGTACCTGCATACAACACAGTCTAGCATAACCTCTGTTGCGCATGTACACACTGCCAATAGGAAATGGATTTCATCAAGTAAGCAATATAACAGTTTTTTAAAATCGTTAAAAAGCCTCATATAAATCGTTACATGGTGAGTGTTCCTTGTTTAGGTCTAACTGTTAGATCAAAATTAATCGAGATCGAGTAGATCTAGAATCTAGAGTGATTTACTTAGAATTGTACACAATTTATAATTGGAAGTTGACTAGGCATAAATTTGATTGTTGTTGAATTGAATGATGAATGTTGTTTGTTTGTTTTTTGGTCTGTGGTAAACTGTGGTTCTGATGGTTTCTTGATACCAGGTAAAACTGTCACTTTATCACAGGAGCTGAAAATGCCAGCTGTGAAAATGTCGAGATCATAAAATGCCAGGCAGAGCTGAGCCTGAGCCTGAGGCTGAGGTTAAAGATAAAGTCAAAGACCAGTTCTGGTCATGCGATTGCATTGTGAAAGAAACTGTGTGGAGTCGATCAGAAAAGGTTGATCATCTAGCATAAGTATTGGTGCGTGTACTGCAAGGTTCTGGAATCATCAAAATGATAAGAAATTTGGCCCAGTCTTGGTAAAGTTACAAGCACTGTACACAGAAAGATGTATATGGGATGGGACTACGCGACCACGTGCGCGATATCTATTTGGTCCCAATAGATATAATAATTTACCAAATATATCAATTAGTAGGCGGTTTCCCGACTTTCCCGGCAAAATTTGTATCATCACGTATTAGTCAAAACATATTCTTTCACATGATTAGTAATGAGAGCTTCCATTTCATTTTTTGAGAGAGGGGCGTTTCCAAAACAGGTCTTTACCTTTAAGATGTAAGATTCAGAGTCGGACTCAGCTAGTGAGTCGGAGGCTAATCATCAGATTATGGTGGACGGGACCATGACAAGCTAAGCTATGCATCAAAATTGATCTAATTATTATTTATTTAACCTTATTTATGATTACCGGTAGACTTAGGAATAGGAGGACACTTTCCTTTGTTTATCATGGTTCTAATTTTTTGCAGTTGACTTGCAGGCGCGTAGGCCGAGGGGTCGGTGGGGGCGGTCGCCCCCCCAAAAAACACCGGCCAAAAAAAAGAGAAAAAGAAAGAGAAGAGAAAAAAGGAAGAGTTCAGTTCAGTTCAGTTCAAGTTCAGTTCAGGAGCACGGTACAAAGAATTGTCATCTTCTTTATTAATTTTATGAAACGTCAAAGCTTCCGCGCGGGAGAAGGATGAAGAGTCGAAAACGGTATACAACAAATTCGTCTTCTTTCTCTAATAATAATGTAATGAAATGTCAAAGCTACCGCGCTTCGCGAGGGAGGGGGGGGGAGCTGAATTCAGACAAGGATTAAGAGTCGAGAACGGTACACCGAATCGTCTTCTTTCTCTAATAATTTGATGAAACGTCATAGCTTCCACCTTCCGCGCTTCGCCCAAGAGGGGGAACTGAATTCAGACAAGGATTAAGGGTCGAGATAGATACAATGAATCGTCTTCTTTCTCTAACAATTTAATGAAACGTCAAAACTTCCGTGCGGGAGGGGGAAACTGAATTCAGACAAGGATTAAGAGCCGAGAACGGTACAACGAATCGTCTTCTTTCTCTAATGAAACTTCGAAGCTTCCGCACCTTGCGCAGGAGGGGGGAAACTGAATGCAGACAAGGATTAAGAGCCGAGAACGGTACAACAAATTGCTTCTTTCTCTAACAATTTAATGAAACGTCAAAGCTTTCTGCACCCACACCCCTAAGGAGCGCGCAAAGCGCGCTCTGTGAGTGAATCGCACGCATGCATGCTCACTACCGCCCCCCCTAAAATAAAATCCTGGCTACGCGCTTGTTGACTTGTGGAAGAAATTAGGACAGGAAAATGTCAATAACGCATCGATTCAACTTCAAGTAATTTGTTATGTTTGTGTAAAATTTGTTCAACAAAATGAAATGGTCCAAACGCACATGTCATAAATCAATGCAAATCTTGATTTTGCAGCTGACCAGTGTGAATTTCACTACGATTTAAAACTATTGATGATATGTCAAGAAATAAACCAAAAAAATTAAGTTTTTTTTGTTTGCAAACCTCAATTCCTCAATCACCTCAGAAATTTGGCGCATTGTACGCATCACATTGTGCATATTTGCCGGGTGCTGTAGGACCGTTCACCATCAAAAACATCAGGGCAGAGGTAGATCTAATCTACACTCTATGCCTATGGACTCAGGATTAAGTAATTGTTCATAGGCTTATAAAAATGCAAAGAATTCTTTGAAATTGAATTTTGATCTGTTAATGTTTATCATAGCATATTAAAATTACTATTTTTATATACCTCGGTACTGAGGTACCCATACCTCAGTCCCTCCTTGTCTTTTGATAAGTTTTTAATGGACAAAAAATAATTAATGATGTTGTTCATTCAATAATCAAAGTGATAAACCATCATATGGAGCCGAATATCTTTTTGTCAGGAAATCCACATTCATGTGCTGCTTACGTTCTTTGAAAAGAATGCATTCTCGTGCATTTCATTATCTTCTAAGTTCTAGTCATTCGAAAAAAATTTGAAAGGGTTTGGGGGTGTAAGCCTGGAAGACACCCCAGAAGAGAAAATGCTGTATTACTCTCTTCTTTGACACCTTGGTTTTTAATCCGCCTTTCTTACATTGAACAAAATCAACGTAAAGATACTGCATCAAAATCAATCGAACTGCTCTCCAAAACTAAAGTAACTCAGAAGAAAATGACAAGCTCACACGAAGAAGGATGGAACAGAACTAATTTATTCTCCAAACTTATAACATGTGTCCATGTACAAATCAGGCATCGTAACAAAATAAACCAATCAGGGGAAAGTCATGTGAGAAGAGAAACCAATCAAGATGAGGTGAGCAGGTTAGATAGTTCAAAGGTGAGAGGCGAAGAGAACCAATGAGAGAAGAGAAAATGCCTGTTGCTAGAATAGGACAAGGCAAGCCATGCATAGAGAATGAGAACACAACAAAGAAAACAGGTTGAAAGGTGAGGAAGGAAATAGGGTGTGGCAGTAGTGTAACTGAAAGGTTGTACTGTAGGAATTAAGGGGAATGAAATGGTAACATGAGCTGAAAACATAAATATGCAAATGAAGAATGCAAAGATATGGAAGAAGGCAAGTAGTAACCAAGAAAATTAATAACCGAAATAAGACAAATTTAAACTCTTACAATAGTAAATAGTACACAATTTTAAAATCCTCTAAAAAAATCACTTTCCCCTGTGTCCATGCATCTGACAAAGTCATCACCACAGGTGGTCCAGGACTGGAAACTTAGGCTAAAAGACAAAAATTGTTTGCTTGTCCTCGACCGCCTGCTCGTCATTTTCGAGCCGCTCATATTTTTTTTGGTTTTTTTTGGAGCAATTTTAAAGGCCAAACATACCATTTTATGCATGTTGCAAGCATCAAAATGTGTCCCGTCGCCAATTTGGTCTTTTCAACACCATCCCCCAGTACGCAATTCTGTCTTACACAATGTTCATTGTATAGACTTCACACCCGTGAGACGGTGAGACTATTAAAAGGACTAAATAAAAATGTACCGCACACGCAATGAATGTTATATTTATACTAAAAAAGTAGCTTGAGAAAATAATTTTTTAAAACACTTATGTTTGAAGTTTGATATTTTCTGAAATTGTTTCACAACATAATTAATATTAATTTAAACATTATTTGAAGCAATGTTTGCTGCATTCAGCACGACAAAATTGGGTTTACTAATATTTTCATGTACCGTATACATTTTTAACCAAACTCGCACTTCAACGCAACGCTGTTTTGCTTTGCAAGACAACCAAAATGGTGACTTATACAGTGTTTGACCATTGTAAGCTCGGTACAAACATTTTATTTGACCAAGTTTGTCTTGTTGCTACACAATCAACAATATCAGATTTGTACAATTCAAATATTCAGAATCTTCTGGAGAAAGATGAGCTCAAAATTATAAGTGTTAAATTAGGAGAGAACAAAAGTGCGCTGGGTAGTGACGTCAGCTTGGATGAGTCAATCTCAACGCTACAGGATTCCTGTGGCCGTGGCTGAGTGGATGATGATGTGGTGCTGGTACCACCTGTAGAGGCTCCCAGGCAGAATTCGCTGGCCATTCTCATGACCCAAGCACGGGGTCTCGCATTGCTGCAGAAAGAAAAAAACACTGGTCAACAAGAAGGATGAAATGCTTAACATTTTTAACTTGTCATTTTTATTTATCTATGACAAAATGTCGTTCATTCAAATCAGGTTCTGAACATTCTTAAACTCATTTTAAAAGATGCTGTATTTTGAAGCCAAAACTCTTTCTGTGTTGGTCTTGCAAACATTCATTGTGCATATTCTAAAAAAGAGGATATTAAACTAGTCTTTTACCAATGTGTTTTATTGACTTCGTATGATTTTTAATGCTTGACATCCTAATGAGATTTTTTTTTTAAATAAATAAAAAATAAAAAATCCGTCCGCCCGCCCCTACTCCAGAAAAGCCATCGAGGACAACCAACAACTTTTTTTGGTTGGCCTTATGATGCACCTGGGGAAGAAATTCTTATTGTGAAATTATTTCTTCAAACTCACCATGTTTGGATCATCCTGATGTGTTCGTATCAGGACAATTACCCGCCAGAAAACTACCACCTTCAGGACGATCACCCCCTGAGGACAATAATAAGGAAAATAACCCCCTCTTTTGTCCTCGGGGGTTAATTGTCTTGCTGGTAATTGACCAGGTGGTGATTGCCCAGGGGGTAATTGTCCTAGAACCTGATGTGTTGAACCTGGCCGGCCAGAATCATGTAAAATTGTCTCCAAAAAGTCTCCAACAAGGCAAACACAGTTGCGCAACTGATTTGATGAATCATTGTTGCATAAAGTCAATAGATTAACACAAATGTAATACATGGAACTAATTGTCAACATTCTTTTATGTACTCAGTTGGTACATTTAGTCTATTTCATTTGCTTTTTTGCAGAATATTGTACAGTCATGATCAGTGAGATGCCAGATCTAAACACCAAGTTGATCTCTCCTGATGATGTTTTCATGTCTTCTGGGTTTTCAAAGTGGAAACAGTAAAAACTAAAGATGTTCAAGAATGAATTTCAGGTAAGGAGACAATTGTAACTTTATGATGAAAATGGATTTTCTTTGGGCTACATTTTTTGGAAATAAATTAATATATTTTTAATGCTAATTTTGAATATTGGAATTTATATGAATATTTTAGAGGAATCCATTCCATTAATTACAATGTACATGTATGCTAATATAGAATGATGTTACAGTTTATGTCTTAAATTAAATTGTATACTGAGCAATCATATTGTTATGCCAGGATGATTAATATATTCCCATTACAATAGCAATTCATGCAATTTTGCTTACACCCTACAGGGAAATTAAACAAATGATAATCATCATAATAATTATTTTGTACAATGATATTAATATAATTGTTTTGTTACACAACAAATGGGGTGAATAAAACACAGCCAGTTGCAAAATTCAAATTTGAACAGAAAAATGACTGTAATTTTGTTAATAACGAAATTTTGCCACCATACTTTTAGGAAAGTTTTCAAATGTGATTAATAACAGCATTTTGACCCTTTTACAAGTTATGAGATCTTCACCATGCAAAACCTGGCCATGCCCATTAAAATAAGAGTAACAACACTGTTGCTCTAGTCTTACCACCCTAGATTCTGATATATATGTACATTTGATCTAGATGACAACCTTGAATAAAATTGGGAGAGGAGGGTGCAAGGAATGGGAATAGACCACCCTTGAATCTGATGTATATACATTTGATCTATGACAACATGGGTAATTTAATGTAATCTTTCTTTTCTTTTTAAGGGTGGTCCCTTTGTGGAAGTATTTAGCTCACAAGGTAAAGAACCCTTGTCAAAATGGAAACTATCAGGACAGACCTCAATTCAAAAGGTAAGAAAGCAAGAAGAAGTAATGTATCTGATATGAGTTGACCAGTGATTCCAAAATCACTATTTACATGTATATAATGACTGTATATTAAGAAAAAAAATGAATCAAGATTGTTTCTAGCTATTGAATGCTGTTTGCAACAAGGGATAATGGATATGAAACAAGCACTTAAAATTGACATGGCTGACTTAAACCAAAAAGCATTTTTGAAAAAGTGCAAACTTGTGTCATGTTTTGAAAGCAAGGTTGTACAAGCAAGTAGATATTTTTGTCAAGAGAATTGTTCAGCATCAATTTTGTGTCGGTGTCTTGTATAACAATAGCGATTTTTTTTTTCCTCTTACAATTTGAGGATATGTTTCTATAACGTTATCATCATTAACCCTAATAAGGCACCTTCCTCTGATATTGTAACATGTACATTGTCTTTACCCTCAGTTATTTGACAAGGAATGCAAGAGCTACATTCATACCCTGGAGGGAGCATCAACAACCACCAAGATTCAGCTGCCTAAAGACACCAAACAAGCTTGTGAGTTAGATGTTTTTCTTTGTATTTATTTCAAACATTTGACCATTCGAGGATGAAAGTCCATCAGTGATGTTGTGCTTCTCTTGCTTTCTACAATTCATTCACAGTTGTGATAGAAATGGGGAATATGATCTTTCTGCTTTGTATGTTGTTCAATTATTTTCCTTTACTTTGTGCGATTCTTAAAATGTCAATAAAGGCATTGGAAGGCTACAATGACCTTCTCTACCTTTAATAGCACATTTACCCTAAAAGATGTTTTACTCCCTGTTTTAAGCAGGCATCTGAAAGATATTACCTTTCCCCTTTAGTGTTGATTTTGGATAGTTTATACTATGACAAATTGTGATGTACAAAGAAACTAAATTACACTTATTTTTATGATTTTTATCTCCATAAACAGTGGTGCTTGTTCAGCGGTATCTGGTGATCCAGTCCTTCGTTCCTCTTGGTCAAGATTTCTCCATGGAATTAGGGTAAATATTGTTTTATGTGCTGAAACAATTAAACCATTAAACAGGTAGTATAATCAGAAAAATGTTACCATGCAATTAGATTTTCGAGATAGGGTAGAGACTGAGGGAATTATGCCCTTTTAACTCATCAAAAAGCAACACAAAATTGAATTGAAAACAAGAAATCATACAATAACAATTATATCACTGGGTTTTATTGCAATAAATACCTGAATGCAATAGTTTTTACTGAAGTAGCCTTTGCAAAGAGAACTTTGACCTTTATACTGGATGGGAACATTCATCTCCAACACAGTTTGACTTTCCATGTACATCCATCCACATTTGATACACAAGATATGCCCACCCCTGTGAAAAGTGTCATTAGGTTTGAGTTGACCCGAGAATACTCTGTGAATGTTCTATTACATGTCTGATAATGCAACACAAATATTTTGGTATTGCTTTTCAGGGTAACTGACATGGGCAACAACAAGAGACGGTTGTTTTTCTCTACCGCTCAGAAGGAGACATCTGCCACACCTCTCCATGCTAAAGTACCTCTCACCATCATAAAGAGAGCAATTGTGAGTATATCAGTAGACTGGAATATTATTCAAGTGTTACATTATCATACTGATGCAGATACAGTTTAAATGCAACCCTGTCTAATACTGCAAAACAAGAAATTTTCGTGAACTGAACTCACAAGGTTCAACGACGGCCATTTTCACAGCAAGTAATTATTGCATATTGCTAAAAATCAGCGTAGTATCAGTTATGATGCATATACATGTATTTTGCGGCATAAGACTGAACCTAAATATGAACCACTCACAGTACTAGCAAACTTTTCATGTATGCAAAATTATGCGGTTTTACACTACACTACACTAAATCTGGAACTACTGAAACTTTATGTTACAGTTCCCAGGTGTTTATTTTCTGTATATATACATATCTGTGTTTAAGCGAATGCCATTAGTAATGAGCTTATATTATAAAAATGGATATAATCCTTCCATTTAATTTGTTGTTGTTGCAGTGGCTGAATCTGACTGTTGACATGGTGTCCCTAGTAGGTGAGATGTTCAGGGGTCAAACGTTCAAGTCACTTGACACCATCATTATTTCAGCTTGCTGTAAGCTCAGGAAAATATTCACCTTGAAAGACCAACCTCCGGATACAACTGATGATGATGGTAAGCTGCTACAAAATAATCACTCTAGGGTACCAACAGAAAGGAGAGATTTTATACATTATAGACTGAAACAGTATTTCAGTATTCTAGTAATATGCAGAGATGGCTGCCCTCATTTCAATGGCCACTGCTGGAGGAGCAAGAGCAAGATAATTTCACGACTACTTTTATGGGAGCCTTTCAAAGGCAAGTGCACAAAGCGTCCTACAGTGACATACTTAGATTAGTCAGAGAAAGACACCAGTGACAGAATGCAGAAGCTCCCAACTATGATAGAGGGTAGCATTGAATTTGGGAAACTTGTCAAATCAGTGCAAGTATGCCTGACCTGTAGTAAGAAATGAAATGAGACATGTGAAGTTATGTAAAGAGATGTTTACTGTGCAGGTATCTATTAGGAGTGTGCTATAAAAGCGTAACTTTTAAATGTGTGTTCATGATTTTTTTTTTCTTACAGAATCGTATGACTGTACACCATTAACCAACAGTGCAGCAAATATTTCATCTGTACCAAAAGCTTGCCAATTTACTTCAGATGTTCCTCATCACACCCAGGTAAGCACACAAGATATAATCTTTTATCAGGAGGAATGCTATCTTCTCCATGAAACTGGAGGAAGTATATGTTGTTTAGAGAGAGAAAGAATTCATACTTGTCATGATTGTATCTAGTATACAATCATAAGGAGAGAAATGATTTAATTTTAGCAAAGTTTAACAGTAACCTATAGTTTATTGTGGTCTCATGAATTTTATCTTTTCTTACCATTCATTTTGTTAAACATTTTTGTACCTATAAAGGTACTCACCATAAAGTTGGAAAAGACTAATTATAGATAGATGGGCTGAATACTTATCATTTAACGAATGCTGATGAATTTGTCATCTTTTTATCTGTTACCTGTCATAATATTATGAGTCTCACTGGATGGTGTATGTGAATACTTCCCATACAGTTCCCATAAAGATGAAATATATTTTCCTCTCTTTCCTTTGACAGGTTCTTTCAATGTCCAAGTTGAGACATGCTGAGTTCAAATTAAGAGGAGATGGAAGCAGGCCTTCTTCATCTAGTGAACCTGGTAAAAAACACGCAAATGTAAAATATTTTTTTCTGCAATGTCACAGAAGCAGAGATTTTACATTAACATTTTACTTGAAGTTGAAAAGGATGTTAGAAATATCTTCTTCAAGACTTTTCTTACTGAGGAACTGAGTACAAATGTATCCACAATAATTACCTTACCAACTAACGTAAGTGACACAGATCAATGATATTTTCAGCAAAATCTGATAAAAACTTAAAAGTTATAGGATTTTGAAGTTGAAATTGATCCATCACAAATCAGGAACCCCTGACATATCTTACGTCTACCAGATAACTATTGACCTGAATTCCCACTTTGGTTAGTATACCCTCTTTATTATTAATTGACGTGTTGATTTGTTCCTCCCTGCAGTTGTAGGCTATAGCAACATGCATATTGCCATATTTACTGACTATTTAAACTTTTTGTATTTAAAATTTAAAAAAAATGTTACTGACTATTGTGAGAGATACTTTCACTTTTGCACACACTTTATTTCCCAGATTTGAATTCCAGTCTGCGAGCCAAAGACGGTAGACCAAAACACATAGCGTTTGGAACTAAAGTGTACGCACCCAAAACATCATCTGGAAGGAAGGTATCAGCAAGAGAAAGAGAAGTAAGGAGCACCTAGTTATTCTGGATCATCATACATTGCTTTGTCACCTTAGATTATGAGATGCAACATTTGCTTTTCTATTATTTTGAAAACTGGATACAGTTTTTTACTTGTGTCTTATTCATGTGATAAAATTGAGTTGCAAATTACTTGTTTTTTATGTTGCTAATAGACATTGTTGCAATAAATTTTAAAGTTCAGACAAGTGTAATGTACTTAGTACTTATATATCATGTATTAAGAAGGATGCATAAGTTAGATAGTCTCCATACTTTCTAGGAAAGAGAAGAAAGTTATTCAAATCTGCTCTACCCATTCATGACTTGAATTTCAAATTAACTTTTTTAATTTCAGGGTTCAGGTAGCAGTGGAAGTAGAACAAGTAGGTCATCACATTCCAGGTCACAGGCATCAGATGGTAAAGATTTCTTTCTTCTATATATTCCTTGTATTCCGTTAGGGTCGCAAGTGCAATTAAAAGATAATTATAAATATCATATAAAAAATATTGAAAGGCCTAGAGTGGGATACAAGGGTATATCCCACGATCTAATGAGCATATTTAATGTGTCAGCGCGATGAGTGAAATTTTCTCAACGCGAATGGGATATACATGTACCCTTGTATCTCAAGAAAGAAAAATCCATTCAATAATATTATTATTAATTGTATGATATCTAGTACCCTATGGTTTTAATTAATTTCAATATTAAACGCGGAGGAAAAACAGATTTTGCATTTTGCAAGGGCTGCACGCATACATCCATTATCTTAACCTTTGCGTATTTAAACGCCTATTCGTTTTTTTTTATGCGTTTGCGCACCCCCAAACCATGAGATATGGAGAAATACTGCATGGTCATCTAGGTACTTTTTCACAAACCATGAGATATGGTTTTAAATTGCACAGTCATGCAGGTACTTTTGTGCAAAACATAAGCTTCAATGTTTTTTCTGGTCAGCGCAAAACTTTTCATACAATTAATAATTTCCATTATTATTATAAATGTGGAAGATGTTATAATTAAATGAAGAAAGTTATGTTAATGTATAATGTATGTGATATAGTCAATGACATAGACTCGTAGGTTTGAAGGAAATTTGTGTTCTTTTGTCATAAGTAATAAATGACAATATAAAACAAATTTTCAAAAAGATAAGTGCATACTTATTTGGACAATGTTGTCTTTAATATAGACATTGTCATGACAAATGATAAAAGTGCAGAAACAGAATATCATTTTTTTTTTTAAACACTGAGTACAGATAAGACCTAGAAAAAATTATGCATCATGAATCAGTGAACTCTCTGAAATTGATAATACATGATGTAGAGAATTTCTATTTCGACTTTTACAGATATAGATACAAAACGGAAAAAATAAAAATAACATGAAAAGTTCCTGCATTCTGTATCTCCCTCAGATCCTCCTCCCAGCGCACGAGGTGTAGCTCCCTCTATCGGAGGAGAGGTCAACAAACTAGTCGTGCATGGCCACACCCGTCAGCAGTCCGACCCAGGGACAGAGCTTGACAACCCAGATAAAGTGGATAAAGGTAATTTTCTTTACCATCTCCTAAAATATAGAATTTAACTGTACCGGTAGTTGAATTTTGTACAGTACTAGAGACACTGAATGGGAAATTATGAACTCCTCAAAATTGTGGAAAGCCCAGTTAGGACCAAGGTACACAGTTTGACATATGTAAGAGATTGGTCGATTAGGACTTGCATCAATAATTGGACCAGGCACCAGTTTTAGGTTCCAGGAAATCATGTCACAGAAGTGGAAGGGGGAAAAACCTGATCATATGTTAAAAAGTGAGTAAATAACTACATTACTAAATGGAAGGTTGCATCTTTTATAGCCCTTGATATTTTGATGCAATATATATAACTTGTATAAAATGAAACTTTATTCCAATTTTACAATTATTAACAACATGAAGGCATACTTTATAATTATATTGTCATATACCCAGGTATGCTATTTCATTAATCTATAGATTCATATCTTTAGAAACCTGTTAATCCATTATAATTGCCAATAGAAGTAGATTTTTGAGATTCTATAAAAAAAATGAATATTAAATCTTTCTTGTTGCACATTTAATGGAAAAGATGTAGAACAAAAAGGTAGTAAAGCAGATTGTGTTCTCTCATTGACAAAGTCAGACTGCTTATTGTTTTATAAAAAGAGTCCTAATCATTCATCTGCCAGACGGAGATCTTTGCTGAAACCTTACTGTATATTTTATAACTATTTTTTATCCAAAGGTACCTTAGCTGGGAGTAACACTTGGTCAGCATCTGTAATCAGGGAGGACCCTGCCAGACATCCGCACCCACCCAGGGAGAATTCAGGGGGAAAGTCACGCAGAGTTGTCAAGGTTCGCCCTACTAGCGGGAAGAAAAGCGATGCCTCCGAATCAAGCGATGTGGATCTGACATCTGCCAGAGGGAAGCAAAAACTGAACTCCAGGGGTAACACCTCAAGTGCTAGTAAGAGTGATTCAATGGCTGCATTGTCCACTGGTATGCAGAACCTGGCTACGAGTAGCAAATTGGCAGGAAGAGGTAGGACTCGTTTGGATAGCCTGTCTGAATCGGATGATCACCAGGAGGTTGTTGGAGATGGGCGCAACGGAAGACTTGCCTCTGGGCGGAGTAAGATCCCTCGCAGGAAAAAGAAGGACAGAAGCAATGGTAGCAGTAAGATGATAGGTGTATCAGAGAAGGAGGAGATGATTGGTAGTGATAATGTTAACTCAAGAACTGCTAGATTGAGAGACGATAAGGATGCACGAGAGGTTTCTTCAGTGCGATCTGTGGAAGGGAGGGTGATTAAGAATGGTGCTGATGTCAATGTGAAGTTCGGAGAATCAGGTAACTATGTTCTCTTCTTCCTTCATGTTTGTTGTTAGGTATATGACAAAGAAAATGTAGGCATTCAATGAACTTGTACAAGAATTACTGTTTTATATTCTCAATAGAACAATCCTGTATGACTGAAATTTGTGAAACATACATGTATTGATAGCAGTTTCACATATGTAATTCACATTGTATTTTTAGGCTTAGCTCCTAAGAAATTGAGGTATCTATGCTTGATATGATGCTATAAGGTCTTGAGATGGTATAGAACATTTGTACATCCCATTATAACTTTTATAGATGAGAAAGCCTTATTTTCAAAATCTATTTTTGTCATCTGTGTATGGTAAGTTTATAGTGAAAGTGATATCTTTGCATTCCTCTATCTGTCTATCTATATGTTTCTTTGTCTCTTTTGCCCCCCTCAGATTCAGGTGTTGCATTTTCAGTGGAAACATCTGAACCAGAAGGCAGTCATTCCGTAGTGTCTTCAAGCAGGTAAAATTTATTTATACATAATCACATGTAGCCATTACTTTTTTCGAACTTGTTATAGATTGCATGAACGTTATTAGTGTACAGTTCGGGAATTGTGATCAGACACAAACTTAAGCTGTGGTCACAACTCAGAGCGTCGACCGACCGATTTGTAGCCTGCTTGGTCGCCGCTGGAATTTAGGCATCGCCCAACGATTTTTGGAGAAGTCGAGCAGGCTGTAGAGCCCCAGCGATGCCAGGGCGGTGCCCTGTCGATTTCCCGTTGGTCGCCAGTCGATTTTAGGTCAAAACTTGGTGAAATCGGGGAGCTTCTCCCCGCGGCGTCCCGGCAGTGACCGACTGATCTCCCAGCGGCGACCGGGCTGCGACCGATCGTCAGCCTTTGACCTAGCGGCTTCGATTTTTTTACCTAAATTGCTCGACGACGAACGCTCGATTAGGTCGGTGCCCGGTCGGCGACCACCCGGCACAGAGCATATTTTAACTCCGCGCTAAAACTTCAGCGGCGACCGAGCGATGCCCTAAAAACAAGCAGTGCCCGAGCGGCCACCGCCCGGTGCCCGGGCGAAATTGGCTAAAAAATCGCCGCCCGGCCGCCGAGCAGGCTACTATTTGGGGTTGTGACCATAGCTTAAGTGATTTCTAGTTCTAGTATATATGCACATTCAAAATTGGATTTCATATGCCACTTGCATTTGCTGATACGCGTCGTAAAACTGTTTATGATCAAAGCACTAGTTACCAGCAAAGTTATTAATAGACACAGATTTTTGTCAGAACTCATTTTACATTTTCATTTTCACCCTTGCTTTATACACCCTGAAAATTTATAAATGTGTGATTCATGTAAAAAGTAGAGAATGTGTAGGAGTTTTAGGCTTTGTTAGCAAATTCTGCAAATGAAGTCTTATCAATTTTTGGGCTCTTCAAAATACGTGGTGAAGAACATTAGATGGAGTAAATCAGAAAATTCCTCAGAGACAAATATGAAGATTTATTTTTAGATGATAATCATAGAATAGTTGTGTTTGGTCCTTTTGCCAAAGATAATCATCAGCCCCAAATTACGCTCTGTTGCAAAAACTTCAAATTTTATGCAATACACAGAAAGCATTGATGCTTCTTTCCGATCATTTTTCATATTTCTTTGACAGATCAATTAAGTCAGATACCAAAGATAAGACTGCCCTCTATACATTCATGTCGCCTCCACACACTGTTCCAGTCCGAGCACCAGATAATTCAAGACAGCTGGATCCAAGTAAACTTCAGGTAAATGTTTGTCATTAGATATTGCTTTCTGCATTAAACAGGAATACCGTTAGAATAAAAATTTATGAACTTCAAAACGTTTACCGGTAAAAGTTAAAAATAGGATTTGTAAATCTATCGTTGAAATTGGTCCCCTCCCCTTCCCCTCCCTCTGTTTAATGAATAGAGTCAAATTAACTAGGCTTAGTAATGACAAAACTGGAAGATTGGAAAATGGATAGATATTACAGTTTTATACATCACAACACTGATATTGATTAATGATTCATATTTGTGTAGTAGCTTATTTAAATGGTAACATCATCAGTTGAATAAAAAGAAACTGTCTGAATTTAAGATTTCCATCTGATCTCACCCAAAGAGATGGGTGTGTTTTGTACAGCTTGATGCAATGTGATATTAATTCGATGTGGATTTCAAATCATATTTCTCTGTGGCATCTCTATGGAATATCTGTTTGGTTAATGTTTATTTCAGATGAAAATGCAAGCCATCCTAGATAGCTCCACTCCAACTAGCTTTGGTGACGACAAAAACAAGGAACATTTTGACACTGTAAATCAATCCTCCAGAGAACTCATAAGTCCAGAGACAGATTTTCTGAGACATGCCCAGCTGAACGATGACTCTGATCTGGAAGATGACTGGCAAGGGAACGGGAGATTAAAAGTCCAAAGAACGATTGAGCGTTCGCGGTCACGTTCCCCAAAGAATAGGGCGGGAGATAAGAATGGAAATGAAAACAGTGATTCAACGCTTGAGAGCAGCAGACCAAATCAGCAGCAGCCAGCGATGAGTCTATCGCCAACATTACGTCGTAGTAAGCTTGCAGCCTTAGCTCATAGCCAAGGAGGGGCATCGCAGCATCCCCCTAGGGCGTCAGTATCGAGGATGAGTATCCGATCCAAGCATCTCAAAGAGATACCAAAGGATGATCCAAGGGTGTCTGAAGTAAGTATTAGTAATGAATTATGATTTGGAAGTAAAATATGAAGAAATCAGCTAAATTCAAAGCTAGTATCAGCTTTTTTTCTTCAATTTTAGATACATGTAGCAATGATAAATGACAGACCTACCTTCTAAAGTAATCTATAGGACTGCTATTGATTTCAATAAACAAAAACATAAACTTTTGAACTAAAATTTGATGCCATATGTGTCTGGTCACAAATACCCCTATATGTGTGTCTGCAGTGCGGTTTTTTAAAGAAAGGTCAGTGATATTTTGATCATTCCAAACCCCATTGGGCCCATTCTTATGAAGAGCATAAATGACCTTTCTTATTATTTTCCAGTAATCTGTCATGTAATACAGTCATATGACCAGTACACATTTTTATCTTTTAATCTCTTCATTCTTTATCTTTAAATCTCATCACCCCATGTGTGGATGTAATAAAGGAATTTATAGGAAGCAAATGTTGTTGTATAAACCAAGGTCTTACAAACAACTTAAAGGGATCCGGTAACTTTGTCTCAGATTCTGAAACAAAATCCTGGATTTAGCTCATGCTGCAATGATAATTGTAAACCTTTAGGTCAGTCAGGAACCCCATGACCTTTACAAGCCGATCGCCTGTCTGATTATCAAGGTATTTATGATTGGAAATCGAAACCAAATTTTGCGTTTCCTAACGGTTTTCATAAAACTACAGTCTATTGAGGAAAACGAGTACCGGTATGGCAAAACCAGTCACTCAAAGATTTTTACTGTTTTTGAGGCACTTCTTGATCATTTTGAAGCGCGATTTTTTTTTAGGGCTTCAATATTACACCATATCACAGACACTGATAACACGTAGGGCCGTGCATCTCAGATTTAACATCGTTAAACGATGCCTTTAAAACAGCTCTTCTCAAAGTGGAATGTATACAATGATGTATATCATTGAATGAAATCAAATCAATCACAAGAGATTATGAATGGAGGAAATAGAAATCAAACAAAATTCTGCAATTCGCTATAATTCTTCATAAAATTGAAAAAACAGTTGAAAAACAGTTGGAAAACATGCTAACATCAAATTATACAGCATCTTGAAAGCCACATCTTTTAAACCACAAATGTCATCCAACTGATATGTTGTTGTCATAAAGGGAAATTGTAGGAATTATAATGTTAATTAGGGTTACAAAAACAACTTGAGCTCTGATCTCTGATATCCTCTAGTGATAGAACAATAACAAACTGCTGAAAAGCAGTCAAAAGTGAAATTCATAATTTAGACGAGGAGCTACTTTGAAATATATCACTTAATAACCTAGAATAAGAATGTATGTCCGACCAGGTTGATGTTTCCTTCTATTTCTTGCCTCCATTATGTCATAAAGAACAATATTTCATTTTATTGATATGACCCCCCACAAAAACAAAAGCAGGAAAAGAAGGAGAAGAAGTAAGAAGAAGAAGAACCACAAAAAGAAGAATAAGGAGGAGGGGAGGAGGGGAGGGGGGGGGAGGGGAGGGAGGGGAGGGGAGGGGAGGAAGAGGAAGAGGAAGGAAGGAAGGAAGGAAGGAAGGAAGGAAGGAAGGAAGGAAGGAGGGGGGGGGGAGGAGGAGGAAAAGAAGAAGAAAATTTATTTGTGACTTTTGAAGGTGTTCTTTTTGAAGCTTGTTTTATGACAACTGACTTTCATCCTACCCTTTTAGTAGGGGCCTACTGATTCTAAATTATCACTATGAATCACTTGCCAGACTGAATCAAATGAAATTAAAATCAATCCTTTACAGGACTATGACTGGAGGAAGTACCAGTCCAATAACAGTTCACTGGCCTCCTCAATGGAAGCCAACATGCTGGCGAGCCTTAAGAGACAGCAGCTTGAGGAGCTCTATGAAGAACGTAATGAGGGAGCAGCGAACAACAGTTTTGAGATTCACAACTATGGTGATGATGATCAGAGTAGCTCCAGTGACGATACTAATACAACCATGAGCACTTGGAAACCACCGGTAAATATCCCTCTCAGACAATCAATTAGTTACAAAAATGTTGTACACTTTTTAAACTGAGCAACTAATTTATAATGGTCAGTATTTGCCACAATTGGTCTGCGACCACAGATTCTTGAAATCTGTAACATTTTTAAATATTAAAGTGGCTGCATTGTGCATTTATCTATTCAAGATATGCTTGACGTAGCATAGTGGACATGTATCAAAGAAGAAAAAAAATCATTATTTGATGCACTGATAGATATATTTGCGTGTCTTTTTATTTTTTTATTTTCTTGTTTGTAGACAACACATTGAATTATAGCATATGAACTTTAGCTCATTAGGTGAAAACTAGGTCATGTATAATATGAGGTATCTTTGAAAGGTTGTATGTTACACAGGAAATACTTCTGTGAAATTTACACAAGCAGGTGAGGAACAATAGAAAGCTTGGTGAAATGTACACTTGTGGAATGAAAAAAATATACAAGAAATCAACAAGGAGTAATTTCTTGGCCAAAATCTGTAAACAAGGAGGAATGTTTTATATAAGCATACTGTGGGTATGTTAAAGTACGAAAGCAATTGCATTTTGGATGGATCTGATTGTGAAGTTCAAGAGGTCATAACAAATCTGAGTTTATTCATGGAAATGTTTATAACTGATATCCTTCAACTACAGAGCATGGGTTGATATTTAAAGCTCATAAGCCTCATGTACTGCTATATAATTTTCTAATACTAGATTGCTGTTGCTCCACTGAGTATTTAAGGGCATGTTTTCCATTTTTTCTCACCATTTTATTTAATATTTGATTGTTCATAATTTCCTTTTGTTACAGGATAACTTGAGGAGAGGCAAAGGATATCAAGAAGAAATGAATTATGCACCAACTGGAAATCCTCTCATGCAGTCAAACCCAAGGTGAGAAATGGGCCGTTCTTTCAAATTAAGTAGTATTCCTATCTTGTATGAATCTTATATCACATGATGATATATATTAGATAGCTTAGACAGATACCGAGATGGAATTGGTCCACAGCGCGTCACGTGATATCGATTGCAAGGATCGTAATTGTTATATTGCCCAACTGGTTAATATAAAAATTTTCCCCAATTTTTTTTTTCTAAAAAAAACTTCCTCTTACTTTTTTTTTTCCATCAATATTTTTGTTTTGAATTTTTGTTTTCTAATTTTTTTAATAATAATAATAATAATTTTTTTTCTTCTCATTTTTCTCACTATATTTCTTTTTGTCGAAAAAAATGGACCCCCTAAATTTTCAAACCAAGGCTATCTAATATAACAGATATTGACTGGCAGGGGGTATATAACATTCTTCGAACCTGAAGGGAGTTATATTTTCCCTCGTGACCATAGCACAGTGCTTCGGGAAAATATAACCACTTGGGAAAATATAACAGTGGTCCGAAGAATGTTATATTACACCCCCTGCCAGTCAATATCTGTATAATAATGCATTTCCAAAACAGCTTTAGGAAATTGTTGAGGTGTTGTGGTCTAGTGGATAAGTCGTCGGACTGTGGATCACAGGGTCCGCGGTTCGAGTCCCGCCGCGGCACTAAAGTCCTTTGGCAAGCAGTAATCTACATTTGCCACTCTCCACCCAGGTGTTAAATGAGTACCGGTAGGAAGAAATTTGAGCGCCGACTCAATCGGAAGCCTAGCAGAGCTGGGTAATATTCGGAGCGCCTTGAGCATCTTGCATAGTGGATATGTGCGCTATATAAATATCCGATATTATTATTATTATTACCCTAGCTATAGCTCCAGCAGCCGTTATCAGCGCACCATGCATTTCAAGGTATATTCTACCAGGTTCCCACATACTTCACCTAGGTAGGGTGTGGCAAATGTAGATTAAGGTCTTGCCAAAGGATGGTAGATTTGTCGTAGACTCGCAGTTTCAATTAGTTTTCTTGCTATATATTATTGAAAAGAGGAAATATGTACTTGTGTGAATAACTAGCCTGATTCCAATTAAATCGCCTCCTAAAGTTGAAAAATATGTTTTTCAAAAGAAAAAGTCTTGTTTATTTTGTGTTTTTATATTTGCAGCATATGAAATTACCTTAATAGCTTTGAGCAACATTTTTATATAGGTATTGGGAGACGAGTTGGTACTCACCACTGTAATATTAATGCTAGTTGAAAATGAATATTGCAAGAAATACGGTATTGTGGACAGTTTATGGCATGCTTGGATGCCTGAGTATTTATCTAAAAAGCCAGACATTTTGTATAGTATTTTTGCTTAACCATTTACCACTGGTACTCTTTCCCCCATAGTTGCTACCAGATTTGCGACTCTAATTCTTGGTCGTTACCTTACTATTTATTTGTCCCCAAAAGAGCATAGCTGAACTGATTATAAAAACATTTTTTTGCACAAGTGTGCCTTGAGCAATTGATTTCAAGTACCGGTAGATTTGGCGCCTTTTAAATCTCATATACACTGTGTTATTATTATTATTATTTCACCACTGATGTTGTGATGTATACAGTGCTGAATTGAGTATCAAAATCATTTTCACCACTGATTTTTAAAATACTTTCTTCTGATATATACAGAGACTGGTCCAATCTGTTTAGTCCACCCATTGTGCTACCCAGCGAGAAGAAGCTACAAAACGAACAGTCCCAACTATCACCTGTCAACGAGTTTGGATCAGGTAAAGCATGTGCATCATATTGTCTTTTTAAAGCAAGAAGAGTGTCCACTCTGAGTTGAAGCATTTCTGGCTCTCAACAGAAAATATGAGAAGTTTCTAACTTTATTCAATCTCATCACAATGCCTTTGAAATGTGTGTTAGTACTGACATATTATGCTTTGTGAAAAATTCCCAAGTCTTTATTGATGATAGAGGAGGCGAATAGGCTCAGTCGGTAAGGCCTCAGCATGTTGAACTAAAGATCGTTGGTTGAAATCGAACCTAGGCAGATGACTGAAGCCTGCCTTCTGTGTTAACTTGCCCCTCGCCTGTCTCATAGTTGCAGGCTAGGTTACAGTGGAAAACACTCCATCCCCCCTCCTCCTCCTCCTCCTCCTCCTTCTCCTCCTTCTCCTCCTCCTACTCCTCCTACTCCTGCTCCTGCTCCTGCTCCTGCTCCTGCTCCTGCTCCTGCTCCTGCTCCTGCTCCTGCTCCTGCTCCTGCTCTTACCTCTTACCTCTTACCTCTTACCTCTCTTACCTCTTACCTCTCTTACCTCTTACCTCTTACCTCTCTTACCTCTTACCTCTTACCTCTCTTACCTCTCTTACTCTCTTTCTCTTACCTCTCTTACCTCTTACCTCTCTTACCTCTTACCTCTTACCTCTCTTACCTCTTACCTCTTACCTCTCTTACCTCTCTTACCTCTCTTACCTCTTACCTCTCTTACCTCTTACCTCTTACCTCTCTTACCTCTTACCTCTTACCTCTCTTACCTCTCTTACCTCTCTTACCTCTTACCTCTTCTCCTCCTTCTTTTCCTTCTTTTCCTGCTTTTGTTTTTGTGTGGGATAGGACGTTAAGTGGAGGCCCGGTGTAGAGGAGATTTACCGCTTTTGTACATTAAATACCCACTGCACTAATCAAATAAGAGTAGTGGGAAACCATGGTGCAGTGGTCCACCTGCACATCCCCAATCAGTTATACCAGGTAGAGAGACCCAAGGGTCACAGTGATTCAGTTCGCTTTCCCCTCCCAGGCACAGGTGATGCCAAATACATTAATAATCTGCCAATACAGTATGGGATGAAAGATACATTTGCACATATTCATGCATCGTTCAAAGGAAAGATTATATAATTTTGTCATTCAAGTATTCTTATGTTAGAAGACAAGGGATAGTTGTGAGAAAATAATCTAAAACAGTAGAATCACTTTGGGCTGCAACAGACCTCTTTTTTTCGAAAGCAAATTTCAAAAGTGTTGAACAAAATGAATATGTTTGTATAACTGGTGTCCATTAATATATCTGGGTGTTAATGTTAAAATAAATGTTGTTACTCTTTTTTGCAATGGTATGATTAAGCTCTTGTTTTTATTCCTTTATTTCCAATAACCTGTATTGAACATTCATCAAGGTCCATGAAAATGCGTGTCCTTCCAAGTTCTGTCCCTATCACATGGTGGTACAGAAAAATATGAAATAAATTAGTTCCATCGTCATCTAATTTCCGGTGTTAGTTGCATTTCATGGCAAGGCTAATTTTACAGCCATGAAAGAATAGAGAGAATGTAATTGTCATGTGCGTAACAAAGCATCTCCAATTGAATAATGAAATCAGGAATGGAAGCAAAACACTGATGTACACTCTGGAATATCCATCAAACCGTTTCCATGAGAAAGATATGCGTCGAGAGAATATTTAATTTACCATCCGGGGCTATTTATCAGCATGGTGTTTACATACTTGCGCAGACAAAGACTGAGTGAAGTTTGATGCAATTGAAGCCATCGCCACCTGCTAAAAAATATCCTATTATCACTTGCTTATCCGTACGTGATGTGAAATTATGCTTTTTGATATAGGGGCATGTGAACTTTGTATACGCCCAAGAGGACAGGTTTTACGTGCGGATTGATTAATGAGTTAAGCATCCTCTAGTGGCGAAATGTTTCTCATGCTCGTTTCGAAGATTCACCCATATTTTATACTCATTTTTTATGTGACAACTAGTGCATTTCAAATATTCTTAAAAGTAATACTGTTATTATTTTCTATGTGTATATATCATATTTGATATGTTACATTTTATAAATATGTATTTACCAAGAACGATAATGTCGGTCTCATGGGCCCGCTTACAACTTTTTCTGAGGACTGAATAAGCTTGTAGCTTATCAAGAGAGAATACATATGTCTTTCATCTATGCGTAATTAGAAATGAAGTCATGTACTCCAAACTCCTTTGAAGGAAAATTGTCAAATTTTGACAATTTGCTGTTTTATTGTAAACATTCATTCCTCTGTGAAAACTAATGTATGCTAGCTTCCTTTTAACAGAGCTCCAAAAACACAAGCTAAGGTATTTTATTAGTTGATTGACATTTTATATCATATCTATTGCAGAGTGAGTCAAACCTCTGCCAAGCATTTAATGTTGTTAAGGAAAGTTTTTGCCTTAACAGGTTGCATATAATTAAAAACAATATGTACATTAAAAGTGACCTAATTATATTAGTGTGTAACCAAATGGAAGAGAAGAATCATTCATTTCCACCCAAAGTTCATTTTCCTTGATGCTGTAAGGCAACTAAGAAGTGCTATTATCTTGTGTTGTTGAATCTAATTGAGTAGAAATAACATCTACTTAGAAGCCCAAAGGCTGAATTACATGGAATGTGCAAGTAATAGCATAAAAAACAAATACAATTAAAGAACATACCTGTCATTATGATCATGTAATACGAATAAGAATGATAGGGGATAGGGAGAAAAGGAAAAAAGGGAGAGGAAAACAGCAAAAGAGTGAGGGAGGGAGAAAATTGAAAGGGCAACTAGGAAAGTTGATCTAATAAACTTTGTATATTCGATGTAACTTCAATATTTTGCATATTGAAACTTTCATGAATCTTGAACACCCAAGAAATTCTTAAAAGCTTCATGCAAAAGAAGGTTTCAGGTTTGACAAAATTTACAACAATTGCATTGTATGAAAAAGTGAAATTATCCTGGGTGTGCCCGACACAAACATTTGCTTTCTGTGATCTACACCCCTTATCCCATTAAACCAAATATAGTTATGACATGTGATGTAGGACAGAATTGATGTTTTTTAACAGAAGTCAAGGAAATCAGGTTGATCTTGAAAAGGAATAACCCAGACCACACTGTAAATTTCTCAGCAAGAGATGTATAGTTGATATTCATTGAATCCTTGGCAAATGAGAGGTGACAGTTACTCCATCTGGTGAAGTCGTAGGGTTTACTATCCCTCCTTCCTGCGTCATCCCAGGGACGTGATAATGCATCATAAACATCAGTTGAATTATCTCATACGTTATCACCACTTGTTCTTTCCTTTATTCCTAATGTTTCCGGTCTCTTTTCTATTTTATTATCCTTCGATATAGGAAGAAATTAACATCTCAATTTTTTTGTGGAGGGGGTGGAAAAAATATTGAAATGAGATTCATGGCCATTGAAGTAGAAGAATGTGTGGTGTTAGTCCACTATGACGGTGACTGCATCAAATATGTGAACATTGGAATAATAGATGCCTATCTTCAAATATGTTACCTCATTTGTTTTAGTTTTTTCAGGGTTTTATTAAAATTTCCAGTATTTTACAAATTCTATTATCATGATGACCTGACATTGATGGTGGTGACAACTGACAAGTTCTCTGGTGTTTATATCATCACGGATATAGGATGAGGATTAGGGTTGCAATTGTGATTTAGGTGAGGTTTAGGGTTAGGGTTAGGTATAGTGTTTGGCCTAGGGTTGAAGTTTGGAATTTTAATAGTTGATGTAGAATTTTGACTGAAGATTATTTATCACAGAAGCATGTGTCATAGAACCATTTTCTTATATAGAGGAAGAATCAGATTCTCTTTCATTTTGAATACTTGGAAATGGAGGCAGAAGTAACATGAGCCATTGAAATGGACTTCATGGTCACATGATTTCAGGGAAATGGTGTTGTTATCATATAGGTTGGGGATATCTCTGTTATAATACTTCTGTAACATAATTTAAATCATCACAAGAGAATGAAAAGTGAGAATATTTATCATCTTTCTGTTCCTCCTCTTTCTGTTTCACTTTAGTTTTCAGTATATGGTGTGGTGGGGAGGGTGGTAAAAAGCTAAAATTACCAACAAGAAAAAAAAATATAGAGGAATTCACTAATTATCCCCAGAAGATTTGTTTTTGTGAGAGATTATCCATTCTGCCTGCACAAGATTTAGACTTTAGAGTATCTGTGATGGAGGCCATAGCAGTCTACTTATTTAAACAACTACGGTATTCGACTTTCATTGTCCAAATAAAAGAAGAAGGAAAAAGTAAACAGAAAAGTAACATGACAGTTTTCTTCAATGTTATGTCACTACTGTACAAAGTTCCAAGATACTACCAGTATGAAATCTGTACAAATGGTGTTCAATCACGCTCCTCTGGCAATGTGCCTGCTGTTTATCAAATCACTAACCTTCAAACCATTGCCTGACCTCCTTTGTATTTGCAAACTTTGCATCACTACCAAACAAAATGAAATGGTCTCCCGATCGCATTTAGCTTCCATTTAAACTTAATTTTCTCTCATCGATCCATGCCCCTAGCGACGTATGCTAGCATGAGATGAGGACAGTGACCTTTAATGGCATTTTCAGACTGAAGTGACCCCTATCAGATTAAAGGTCACTTGTTACAAGGTGTAAAGGTCAGAGTATCAAGGTTTAATAATGGACCTTGTCAAGTGTAATTGGTGATGTGTCTTGTATGTATGTGTGTGTTTTCTTTGGATTTGTTCTTGTAGGTGCACTGTTTTTCTGAGCATGCTTATTTTGAGTAGCAGGACCTGGGTTTACAGAATTTTCAGCAACAAGTCATTGTAGAATTTTGATTTTGTTCTTTTTAATGCAGTATTGTTGTAAGTGTTCTGTAGTAGATGCTACTATGATGGAATAATTATAGAAACTTAAGTTATTTGAAAAGAGAATCAATGTTAATTTGTTTCAACCATTTATCATTCATGTGATAGAAAAAAAAATGAATGACAAAATGGTTTGAATAGTATTATAAATATTATTTATCGATTAACATTAAACAAATTTACTGGTCCTTTTATTTTTTTAAATATTTTCAGATTCTGTCAGCATAGAGAAGTCTCATATTGTGCATTGTAGAGTAATCGATACCAAAGTGATAGATGTGCTTAAAGGTATTACAAAGTTTTGGTAATGGGTCATGAATTTGGTTCAAATGAACAAATTGGAAGCATATGCGATTTTACAATATTCAATGATTGTTGTCGCGGTTGAAATCGAGTATAAAGTGATGAAATTGTAAATAATAAACTCTTTATGTTGTATAGCGCCCTCTCAAGACTGATATTACTTTAGCTTTAAAACAATGTTTTTTTTTACTACAATCGACCGATTTGCTATTCCCGTTTGGAAATTATATATCAGAACTGCATATTCTGAAATTTTCATGGTCGCAACTACCATGGATTCCCTTAGGCGCTATTTGAAATATTTGAAATTTACCGGGAGCACCGGTAAATTTTGGTTATTCAATTTGCTCAAAAGCAGAAGTGTTTTAGGGGCTAAATTTTTGAGTGCCTATCAAATATCCACAGGGACATCCAAATATATCAAAAATTTTAAAAACTACTCTCCATCCAATTTTAAAATTCCCCAAAACTTTGCATTACCTTTAAGTAGCTTTTGTTTCCCATTTGTACAAGACTATTTCCATCTGTATATCCTAGAATGGTTCATAAGTGAATGATTACATAATTTTCCCAAACCGCACAGTGCACATATGTATCATTTGCCTCTGCTGCTTTTACAATGTTGCACAAAGAAATATCTGCTCAGGTACAAATCATATCTACTACCTGGTTCATTGATATTTTCATAACAATTATAAACACAATACATTCCTTCGGTGTATATATCTCATAATTCATCTTTTCACCCCTAAATATGTTTCCATTGTTATCTCTGATTCAGGACTGCTTAACGATGGTGGACGACACAAGTCGACAAGCAGTGATGTAAGAGGAGGAGATAGAGGAGGAGGAGATACAGAAGGAGAAGAGGAGCTAGATCTACTCTATGATCCTTGCCTTAATTGCTATTTTGACCCAAGGACTGGCAAGTATTATGAATTGGCATAAAGGTACTTTTCGTAATTTTTCAAAAATTAATTGAAGTTTCATATTTCATTAAAAAAAAGATAAGTCCGTATTCATGATGCCATGTATTTTGCAGAGTTAACTGACTTTACAACTGCCGGCAGCTGAGTTATTATACAGATATTTTCAGTCAGTGTATTTTTTCTCTCCGATTTCTCAACAAGGGAACATGTTGTTGATTAGTAATCTCTTTCTTATGCAACTTGTGTAAACAATTGTTTGTCGTGGTAGTGGAACACAAATCATCATTGACTGTACCTTATTCTTAGCTCCATCCATTAGGACTGATAATTGCCATCAGTACTGTATTTAGTATTTACTAGTTGTGTTAGTGAGAGTATATATATGTTATCATTTTTTAGAAAATGACAGTGCACAGAATTATTGCCTCTCTTTTTTTTTTACATAATAATTTTGGAATGTTGTAATTGAGCATGATATTGACAGTGAAAAAACACTTTGTTTGGCTGGAGTGTAGGTCAGTTTGATTGGAATCATTGGTTGGTTTAATTTTAACACTATGGTCTGGATCTAGAAATTGGAACATCTACATGTATGTGTCTGAAACATAGATCAACCATTAAAAACACATTTTTGCTTTTGACCAATACTTTTGCTCACCTTTAAGCTACCAGTTGTATATTTTATTTTACACCACTATGAGTACCGGTAGCTCTTCTTGAATTCTGAAATGATTTTGCTGTACATGTACATGTAAGTGAATTCTTACATCATCAACCAAAAAAGCATAAAAGGGATGGAGGAGGGGGGGGCAGAGTCCACCCCTCCTTTATGTTTGTTTCGATATGTGTTTGCAAAGGATATTAAACCTCTAGCTTTTGTGGCGGCTTTTAGCTTAAAATAGTATTTACATTTGATATTGATTGAATTCAATAAAAATGCAACCATGAGTTAAGGGCAACTTCAAAGAAAATTGCCCCCTGTTTGTGGTCAAAACTACAATTTGCCACATGTACAGTTTTTATTCCATTTACATGTAAATCTATGATTAATTTATTTAAAATATTTAAAAAAACTTTGATGCAGATTTTGAATTTCATTGCTATAGTCAGCATAAGATATTCTACATGTATGTGCCAAATTTCATAATTTTCAGTTCAAGCCTGAATGCCTACAGCATTTTGATGTATAGCATATAGCCGAAGTACAAAGATTTAGCTTTCAGATTGAGATTTACAGTTTTCATCTTGTGTTTAAAAATGGAGAACTCGGCCTTGGATCTTATCTCGATATTGTTTTCTTTAAAAGGAAAAAAGAGGCATGATGTTTTATAATGACTCTTATATAAAGGTTTGTTTCTTAGTGTGTGCCATTGACATGATTGTGACCTTACAAAAAGAGATGGACTATGGAAAGTATTCATCTAAATCACCTTTGCTATTTATAGAACAGATCTTGTGTGTGATTGTAGCATTGCCTTCATTAAAATAAAGTGAAATAATAAGTCAAAGTGTGTGTGTCGCATTTTCACATTCATAATTTACATAGAGCTTTTTTGTTTGTGCATGCTTGAAACTTATGCAACAGTAGAAATACATTTACTACCTTGGGATTTCATGTATGTTTGCACTTTGACACAGTGGCGGATCCAGGGGGTCTGTAGGAAATTTTTTTCGGGTGTCAACAATTTTTATTTTGCTCACTACCCTGGCGCCCAAGGGGGGGGGGTGGAGGAAAAAAATAACCCTTCCTGGAGGAAATTTTTTTTTCGGGTGCCCAATTTTTTTTTTTGCTAATTACCCCCCCCCCACTGAGCGAAAAATCGATTTTCAAATTTTCGCACGAAATGGGCCCCTTTTTAGGCCCCCTCCCTTGCCGCCGGCTGGATCCGCCCCTGCTTTGACCCAAGAATTTTATGACTTTGCAGGTTATTTTATTACTGCTATTTTTATTTATTTGTGTGTTTGTGTGAGAGAGGTGATACAGAGTTGAGGTTTAATATGCCTTGTAGTCATAGTGTAATAATGGCCACTAAGAATCATTGCCTTTTCTATGTAATACTTTGATTGAGTGTACTTGAATGGTTTATAAACAAAAAAGTTGACATCTACTCTGTATGAATAGATGAAATAGTGATTTTTTTTTTCTTCAGTGACAGCAAAATAATACTTTCTGTAATGTTGAAGCATGTCTGAATTTTTGATTGAATGGGATCAATTGAATCACAGTACATACATTAAGGGTATTGTAGACATTCATCAGGGTATTGGTTGTGCAGACAAGCCAGACATGTATGGTTTGTTAACCCGCTGCGTATGATAACGAGACCCTGTGGTTCCTTGTATTTAGCCTAGCCTAGGGGAATGAGGGAAGTACATGTAGGTAGTCAATAGGTTAACAATCCATATCAGCCTTTTCTTTCAGTTCCAGGAACTTCAACAAACAAAGTATTTGGATATATCGTCAACATCAATGAATTTTATAGTTGACATTACAGTACTTGTCTAAAAGGAATCTGTCCAAGATTGGTTTTTGCATGAGGGTCGGAATTACTAACTCGATTTCTTAGCCTATTGCTTGGAAAAGGCTAAATTTTCATTTGAAAATGAGAAGGGTAGTGAGACTCAACCATGCACAGTTGAGTTTACACCTTCATCATGAATAGAAGTTTTCTTCTTTCACTAAACATATGATTTAATTAATGAGTTTAGTACTTGTGTAGACCATTTCTTCACACTTTCTGTTAGGTGGGACGATGTTGGTTGTAACTTAAATTTTTATTCACGATCTGTTGCACTCATTTTCATTGCAAATGGGCTGAAGGAATCTTAATTAAGAAATAGGAATTAAAGAGATCATGGGATGGAATGTTTCAATTTCTGAAGCTTTGAAAAATATTTGTTCAAAGAAATGTTCTAGTTGATGTATCTTACACTTACAGTATGTTTGTACGTCATGATTTATAATATTCATCAAAGTATGTTTTGTAAATACAAGGAAATTGCTATTTAACCTGCAAAGGACAGGTGTAAAAGATATATAGATGCATACATTCCAATAGTAATCATATCTACAGTACCTACCGTCCATGTGGTATGCAGAGTGTGTCTTTAGAAGTTTTGATTGATTTTTGTGTGGGTGAACTTGTGTTTTTAGACATGTATGTACATGGCTGTATTTAACATTATATTATGTGATCCTTTTGATGGGTTGTACATCTTGTTAACTATCTTTATTTTGGGTACATTTATATATTTATGTGCATGCACGTGCCCCAAAACTGTGGAATAACTTACCATTAGAATTAGGAAATCACAATGATTAAGTACTTTTAAATCAAAACTAAAAGCACCTTATTTCATTTAACTGTATGTTGTAGATTTTAAGCACATCAGGAGCTCTTGCAGTGCATTAGATTATATTTGCATATGTCTATGCTGTTTAAATGTATATTATAATTATTATTATTAATACTAATAATTGTAATGATAATATTTATAATGGTAATTGTACTTCATAATGTTCACTCGCCTTATAGGCTATTCAAAACAATTTTCACAAATTTGTTTTAAAACTGATACTTTCGGATCATCACTTCATTTGTGAATGGTTACTTTGTAGTACTGTAAGGTAAGATTGTCAAATTTTTCATTGAAGAACACTGTTTATGTGTAATTCTTTTCAGCTGGACTGATAAGTTTGTTAGATTAGTGATAGGTGCTTATTGAATGTTAATTTGTATTCTTGCTGCTTTACTGTGCTAAAAATTATATGTACCAATACCTACACAAATTGTTTCAATGAATAACACTGTTAACGTTAATAGATATTCAGTTATACTTGTCTATAAAATTGTCTTTCAGAAAGTCTGTACTATAATGAAGAAAATATATTCACATAGCAGGGCTCCACACCACACTAACTTTTTTGAAAGAGAGTCTGAATTTAACGTTTTAGAATCTATATGCATGAGCCATATGTAAAAAAAATTATTACCATACTTTTAGGCAGAAATGTGAATAATGTGTGTTATAATTCAGATCACATGAATGTAGCGTACTACCACATGTTCAAAATTAATTTATCACCATTTGTATTCATTCTGTCTGCACGCTCTTTCCTTTGTTAGATTGAGACATTGTTATGATATTAGTGAAAATTGGAAAACACATTCTTTTGGTGATATTGATTCAAAAGCCAACTTGGGCTTTTTCCAACGTAAATGGGCCTAAATGTGAAACATGAGTCACAATGTTTCTTGGCTGTTGAGATAGATATAATCTAGATCATCAGTCGATTTACTATTGTATTCTTATAAAGGAAAAGTGTGGTAGAGCATTAAATGACGTGTACTCAGAATTGCTACTTGTTTATCCTCTTTAACCACAACATACCTGATATCTTTAGGACATTGTGACTTTCGTGATACTTTTTTTTTATTTTGGATCATTTTGCCAATGTCATAACCCCGTATTCCCAGCTGATGTAATTTGTGTCGAGATGCCTCTTTGATATACAGAGAGCTCTCCCATGTCAGTAATCATGTACCCCCATAGAGAGCATAATTGTATCTATTTCAAACCAGCGGGGGAGATCATATCATCAAATTTGCAGGTCAACTCATGTTTCGTTGTCATGGTAACAGAAATTTTGCGATACATTGGGGGGATTTTCCTCTCAGTTTTGAAGGAAAGGACAAGAAAGGTGATTTCATGTTTCAATGGTACTGCTACTTGGACAGAAATAGAAATGTGATAAACAAAACTTAAGAAGAATACAACTTGGTAAGGATTTTGAGAGGTAAATTGCCAATTGATCCAATTTTATCTATTGAACAACATTTTGTCCATTTTTGGGGACTAATTACCATTTCAAATGGCAATAAATGTTTTCAGATAATTACTGAAAAGTACAGATAAAAAGAATCTGACTTACTAGTAAGGACATGCAAATATTACAAAAGACTTGTATGATTTTGGCCATACACAGCAAGGAATTGAAACTGACTACCGGTAGAAGAAAAATAATGTTTTGTCTTTTTGGAAGTTCTATTTTGTCAGAATTTCCAGCCTCTGGTCAAACAGGGGAGATTGCTACAAATTCAAATTCCTTTAAACTTTCCTCTCTCTTTTGATCTTTCTTCTGTTTTTAAGCTGGGGTATGTAATTATAGATTATCTGGTAATGGGTGGGCATAGTATTCACTGGTGGTTTAGATGGTCTATTCAGGTGTTGAAATAATGGTGTGTAGAAATTTTGGTCAACTTATTTGGTAGGTAGTATATGACAGTCCCTATTTTTCCTGGAAATATTGCAGATGGAGGGAAAATAGTTTGAAATTGGAAAATAACAGGAAATGGAAAGCTACGTAATTTAGTTTAATATCCTTTGAAGGAGAATGGATAAAGCTCCTGAGATTATCTCTGAAGTGAAACGGACCAATATTGTGATGCAGTTTACTGGGATAGCTCATATAATATCTATTTGAAAATACATTAATGAATAACTTGATGGTGGACTATTTGTAGTTTTCATGTACTTAATGAGTGTGGTAAAAGTTTTTAAAAAAGAAAGGATGTATGTGTGTCTTTCCACTTTCAAAATGTATTTTAAAAACATTTTGAAGCAATGGAAGTAAAGAATATTGGTCAAATTCTTCTGTCTATTTTTTCTTTCATCTAAAAATACAATATTGAGCAATTTCTCTTCAATTTTATTGTATGGGATTTTTAAAATAAATTGTTTCATAAACATAACAGGATGCTGTCCACGTCATTACGCCTATGGGGTCATGTATATGCAAATCACAAACAAATTTGCATTTTATATGGATTTATATTATCAGAGTGAGTACTGTAATTGATGAAGTGTGTGGAAGCTTAAAATTTGTATCATTTCTTCAAGGAACTTAAAGGTTAGGATAGGCTTATATGCAATGGAATCCAAATCCCATTTCTCTGAAGTCTTTGATAGTTGCCATTGCTTTCTATTAGTTCCATGAATACTGGTATGTGAATATATCTTGTTATTATGACTCCACCAAGTTTTTGAAGGAAAACAAATTATGATTTATGACCAGAGAGTAGAGGTCCAGTATTATGTTGAGGAGTTACAACCATACCATCATGGTAACAAGAGTTCCTTCAACTCTTGCGTGTATGTGTAGTTCAAAAGTAGAAAGTTATTTTGGTATTAAACTGTAAAAATATCTGGGGTAAAGAGAGGGACGTGATGAAAGTACCAAGTATCTATTTCTGTAGAATTTTTCTCCCCAACCTATCTACATGTATTTATATGTTTTCCTCTACTCTCTTTAGCCCTGCCCATTTTTTCTACCAATGTAATCTCATTTTCTTTGTTGTTTGTTTGTTTTCATTTTGTTTATTTGTTTTCTCCTTTGTTGTTTGTGTTCTCCTCATCTCTCTTTAAAAAAAAATATTGTTCTCATATTTTCTCCCCTTCTCCTCCCTCCTTTACTCTGTCTTCAATCTTGTCAGTCTCTCCTCTCTCTCTTTAACTCTCTTCTAGATATTAATCTCCACCCCAGCATCTCCCTATCTCCACCTAGTCTGCAAGCACAGACCCTAATTTGACACTTTATCAAAAAATCATTGTGCCTTGAGAGAAGCCTAGCCCAGCTACCTACTGGTTGTGTCAGGAGCAGCTATAGTACATTGCCTATGGTAGTCTTATAAGTGCAGACTCTCTTTTACGACTGACCAGGGTTTTTGCCTGCAAACTAATCTTCACCCACTCTTTTACCCTCCATACCTCATGCACATTGTGTTACCCATTTTACTTTTTTTTAATAACTTTCACTGAATTTAAAGAAGGGCGTTTTCTTGCAGTACTCATGAATATTTCCATTTTGTCAACAATCTGAATTACGTGCTTTTACAAAATAAATTGTTAGATAATAGGACATTGATGGGCTTATTATTTTGTTTATTAAGATGTATATGATATAAACTTGTCATCATCATCATTATCATTATTATGTTTATCATAATGAATTCCTTTATGACATAAATCAAGATTAGTTCTCTGCTGTTTTGATTTAGTATGAAGTTATAGAATTTCAACTAAAGGGCAGTTTGCTAATTTAATATAATTGTATTTTGTAAAATAAATACAGATATTTTTCATGTCTTAATTTCTATATTGTATTTATAATTGATGCACATAATCTGTACTTGTGACTTTGTGTTAGATTTTTGTTTGCAAATGATGTTTCAATTTATTTGTAAGTCCTGCCAAGCCTAAAGTGTGAGAACAGCATAATTATCAAAGTGATAAATTTTCCTTTCTTATAAGTACTACTTAATATGCTAAACAAAATGTGTGTGTTACTATTTTGATGAGATTGTGTGTAAGCACCCATCTATGGGGAAGAAAATATAAGACTCTAGTAGTTCAAAATGATATTTATGGAGCCTATGAAATGTAATATATTTGCCTTGTAAATAATACATATTTTGCACTATTTGAAACTATGCCACTTGTAAATATCTCACTCACTTTGTGGATTGTGATGTAAATATGAATGCATATTAAAGAAAAGTGATAACATCTGATAAAAAGAGTCATTTTAATGAATTCTTCATTTAGATGTCTAATGGTGTAGCTTTCTAGCGAGGAAATGCGGTGACGGTGACGTTGTGTGAATCCTTTATTTTAGGATATAGGTTCAAGCCTTTGTCTGCTGCTGAGAACCAGAACGGCATTAACTCATACACTTTTGAAATAGAGTTGATAATGCCCTTCTGGCTCTGAACAGGCATTTTGCATTTGTTTCATTGAAAACTTCTAAGATGTTCGTTTTTTTAAGAAAGTGCATGTTATTTTGTTACATGATATGAGACGCTTAAACTAATAATACTCTTTAGAAATTATCATGATATGCCTTTCTTTCCAGTTTTAGACCTTTTGTCAAACTTCTAGCTTGATAAGGCCCTCAGGTATTCAAATAACCACTTCATACCAAAAATGTTCATTTCATTCACCCGGGTCAAGGGTGGTAAATGTAGATTAATGACTTTCCAAAAGACGATGGTGGCTTGGCTAGGATTCAAGATCCGTAACACTCGATCCGTTGACCCGATCTGTTGACTGCTGATTTAGCTACTAGACTTAAAGCCAAATAACAAAAATAACGTGTTCCTCGTCCGGACTTTTAAAAAAAAGGAGGAGGCAGGGCATTACTATTTACTATTTTGCAATTTTTTCCAAGATGGCTGCCATGCTTATTATATAGCTGGCCAAGCCTATTTATTGACAGATATTGTGCTATGTGAGTAGCTTGATGCAATGTATGACAAGACAAATTATTTGTATCACTTTAGAAGCTATTTAAACAAAATGTACATCACAGCCTTTTTTTCATATTTTTTTTTTTTTTTTTTTTTGGGGGCTTTTCTTCTTCTGAATAGTAAATAGTAAAAAAAAAAAAAAAAAAAGGCGGCTGCCGAAAAGGAGGCGGGCGGGGACGAGAAACACTTCATTTTTGTTATTTGGCCTAAGAAACATTTGAAGCGTTAGATTTATGCCATCAATATTAACTAGCGCTGGTAAAAAATTATTATCATTATTGTTATTGTTATCATTACTTATTTACATTTGTTGTTTTTGTTATTGCAGAACCAACTGACAAAGAATTTTTGTTTCCAAAATTTACTAATCTTTTATAATTTTGATTTTGCTTCTAAATCAATGATATTAGAAGCACGATAAGACCTGAATAGCGCATCCTTACATGTTTGTCCTCATTGATAGATATCATTTAATTTTACTTTTATCGTCTTTTTATCGGTAAACCCGCCAATAAAATATAGCGAGTCTTTGATTCTGTGTGTTTGTGTTTATATACACCATATGCGATAACACGTGCATTAACCAAAGGTCGAACTTATCTAGGTTCTTCATTGCATTCTGTCTTCTGCAGATAAATGGCGAGATAGTTAGCCGAGTTTTGTATCCCAAGCAAATACGGGTCTATTCGCGAGATAAATTGCAAGATAAACAATTTATTGTCCCCATAAATGCATTTACATCTACATGTAAATGAGAGCATTAGCACAAGAGTTGTAAATATAGCTCCCTGAACCATGCTTACCATTGTGATTGATACCTCAAATTTTTAACTAAAAATTTAATGTCTAAAAATTGTATTACTCATTTCGGTTTCTTGTTCTCCTGTCGATTATTATTATTTTTTTTTGAAAAATAAATTACCACCAGAAATACCATTCTGACTGCATGCTTCATCTTTGTAAGAATATGAAGTTAAAGAGAATGGCACCTGTGTCTACTTTTAAATGCTAACGCAATTCGCTTTTAAATTTGTGATGATATACAATTTACAAAAATATATCTAACAACTGACTTGTATACAACCAAGAGCAAGATCTTACTGTTTCCACTGATTTTGAAGAATTAAATCAAGAAAACTATATTCGGTAAATACTACGAACTGCGAAATGAAGCCTCTTTGAAATTGTGTGTTTTCAATAACGTGATCAATTTTATGTATAATGTCATCAAAATTTCTCTTCCCTGCAAACTTTGGGACGTCTCAGAAATTCTGGAACCATCATTACTTGTTCCAACTTGAAACATTAGCAGTTTGCAGAGTGAACACCAGCATGGGTTCTTTCGCAACAGTAGTATGATGTATTCTCTATTTTTAGTCAATCTATGGTAAAACAGTAGCCAGGTATACGAACGCTTCAGCCAGATATCTTTACGATGCATACAAGACCTTCGTACTGTTTGTTAGTGTCATTAATCCAACACAGAAGGGTATTAGTATTGTGTTAATAGGGCATAGCATGCAGGTATAATATTGCCAAAGTCGTGTAAAAACTTTTGCATTGTCGCCTCATTTGCGTTTATGAAGCACACACACGCGCACAAAAATATATATATATATATATATATATATATATATATATATATATATATAAAAGAGATAAATACATCCAATGGCATGTCTCTTTGCCCGTTGTCATATTCAGGGGGCACAATGGGGCATTTGCCTCTGCAAAAACCATATATTGTGTAGACCTACCTTACATACACCTTTTTTTTTTAATAATGAGAGATAGAGAGAGAGAGAGAGAGAGATCTGAAAAATATAACACTTCTTTTATCGTTTATGAGATAATTTTAGACTTGTGCCCGTGCTTGTCTCACGCTTGTGCCCCCTTTCCCGGCCAGATATTCCTGAATCCACCACTAACGCCTAAAACTATCCGATATGCTTACTAACACTTTTTTAACGATTCATGAAATTCGACCACTTTCCTAATTTGTCTACTTTGATAAAGTTACATCGTACCTTTAAAGCGATCAACAGATCATACCTTATGCCTAAGTGTAGTTGACATGCAAACAATTCGATGATAGAACAAGATAATAGCAGCGCTTCCATTTTGAAGAGAAAATTTTACAGTTGTTTGAATTCCGTACCTAATTATCCATTCAACGATTGTTATCTTGTACATGTACAAAGTGCGAGGCCCTTAACCGACCTTCTAGAGTGTACATTATGGATTTTGCATGCGTTAGAAAGATAGATTTTGTCATATTTTAGACGAGTAGTATACAAATTGCAACACGCATTGATTTTTTATTCTTCTTCATAATATACGTCAATAATAGCCCCGTGTGTCTTGTGTGTATGATAATGACCGTACTATAATAGTGTTCAATTATGATTGAGAATTCATGCTATCTTTTTATAGGGTGATGTGATACAATTTCCATTGCAATGATTGAAAACATTTTCCGAAGGTACTTGCAATTGGTCAACATACAGCCGAGGGTTGCATTGCTGCTAACTTCTGTTATGTAATCATATCCCACTGTAATATCTGTTCAGTTCACGCTTTAGAAGAAGCAGCACCCGGTTGAAACAATAATGCGAAGACAGCAGAAAAGCGTGCAATCCTAATTGATAATAACAGACCATAGTCGGAAGAACCGATTTACCAGGAATAACTAAAATGATCAAAATCAACATCAATAAAGACTGTCAAAAATACAGGTAAAGGCAATGAAAAACTTCTTTCAACCAACAATGAAACAAATAGACAGAAATTCAGACAGACAGATCGGCCAAAGATTACAATGTGCAAACTGTACATTGAAGATCAAAGCCAATTGTGATCTGCTCAAAAGTCGAAATGGATGTTGTTCAAAATGTGCTTTTTAAAGTGTGTAAGGCAATTTTAAAATTGCAATAAATAATAAATTGTAAAATATAATACATGTATGGTAGGTCTATGGCAAAGAAAGAGAAATATAACAGACTAAAATCAGTGTAAACTACCAAGGACAGGAGTTGAGCGACTGTGTCACTGAGTTGTTCGGTGAAATGTTTCGTCCAATCAAAAAGCAGCGGTTTGACGAACAAGCCCCGCCTCTCGCGAAGGATCTGACCAATCACAGTGGGGCCAAACACGTAGCAGGACACGCTGACTCGTGTCATTGGTCATCAGTTAATCGGTAGGACACAATGTTTATCCATCTCACAGAAGCTGAAGAAACGATTGTAAAAGATGAAGATAATCAATAGTTACCGTGTCTATAAACTCAGTAGTCAGAGTCAGGTATCATGTTGGAGTCGAATACTATTACTAGTAGTATACTTATGTCAATGTATTTACCAGCCTGGGCATTACATGTATCTTAAATTATTTTCCTTTTTCGCACAGCCACTACTATCATCTATGCACTGTATTCAGTAAAGAATACATAATCGAACTATTGATATTTTACCAAAGTATATACTTAAAGAGTAATGGTACATGTAGTTGTCTGATTTCATGCCTCGATATAATTCATAGTTGGCTGAACGAAATGATGTAAACAATGGATCTTCATTAACTAAAAAGAATCAGTGTGATTAAAAGTTTGAATTGCTCATAATCAACCATTTAAAATAGAAGATATAATTGTGCATACATGGCCAGCTCAAACAGTTCAGAGAGCTTGAAACTATTATGTCGGGCTGCGGAGGGGAGTGCACAAGTCAGACAAATCTGTAGTAATCTGTCGATTAACCCACAACAAAATAAGTTTTGACAAGATAATAATCCTGTTCAAATCTTGTTGGTGAATTGTTATCTTGAACTATAGTGATAGACGCAGACCATTATGATAATTATGCCCATTCATTAAGTCTGACGTCATCATAATGCAAATGAATATTTAGGGTTAATATAATATATAAGTGGACTACTATTCCGATTTCTGTGAATGGTATTGACGAATATCATTTTGATTTGGCTATTCATTCTACCTTCTACACCACCAAAGTTTGTGGTTAAAATAGAAATCGTTATGGACAGAATAATATTATTCAAGGACCATTACACTTCACGCTTCAGCAATATTGTCGCTCTCTCTCTCTCTCTCTCTTTCTCCTCTGTATATGAGAATACGGCCACTGAGCCGTCGAAATAGTCTTCAGTGAACTGTGATAATAGTCATTCTTCATTCTTCAGCCACTGAAATACCTTAGCGAGCCGTGCATGTATTGTCTTGTTCGCTCACTATTTTTCTCACTGGCTACTGCTGTTAGCGTGTATGGCGCGCCGTTTGACCAATAATTCAGATAAACACTGTTTATCGCCGATAAACATTGTTTATCGCCGAAAAACACTGTTTATCGAGCGATAAACACTGTTTATCAAGCGATAAACACTGTTTATCGAGAGAAACTATGTTTATCGACTGAAAAACACAGTTTCTCTCGATAAACAGTGTTTATCGGCGAAAAACAGTGTTTATCGCCGATAAACACTGTTTATCGCCGATAAACACTGTTTATCGAGAGAAACTGTGTTTATCAGTCGAAAAACATAGTTTCTCTCGATAAACAGTGTTTATCGCTTGATAAACATTGTTTATCGCCGATAAACATTGTTTATCACCGATAAACACTGTTTATCGAGAGAAACTGTGTTTTTCAGTCGATAAACATAGTTTCTCTCGATAAACAGTGTTTATCGCTCGATAAACACTGTTTTTCGGCGATAAACAGTGTTTATCGGCGATAAACAGTGTTTATCGGCGATAAACAGTGTTTTTCGGCGATAAACACTGTTTATCTGATTTATTGGGCAAATGGCGCGCACTCGTATTCCAGATCAGAGCCGTATGCACTACTCTGCACGTTAGTCAGGTGGCTTATTGAAATTACCGTTCCTTGCCTGATAAAAGCACCATTTTTGGTACAGGGCTTCCTTAGGACCTACTAAACTATATTAGACTAGGAGCCCCGGCAAAATTTCAATTTAAGGGTGTGGGGCGGGGCGTCTTTGGAGCCCCAAATAATTTCATAACATTGATTTGTTGTTGTACAAATGCCATTTTTGGTAAAGGGCTTCCTTAGGAACTACTGAACGATATTAGGGTAGAAGCCCCGGCAAGAATATCATATAAGGGTGTGGGGCGGGGCGTCGCCTCGTAGCCCCAAATAATTTATAAGGTAATATAACATTGATTTGTTGTTATACAAATGCCATTTTTTGTACAGGGCTTCCTTAGGACCTACTGAACGATATTAGGGTAGGAGCCCCCGGCAAGAATATCATATAAGGGTGTGGGGCGGGGGCATCGCCTCGTAGTCCACAAATAATTTATAAGGTAATATACCATTGAGTTGTTGTTGTACAAACGCCATGGGGTCTCCAATCACACATTATATGAATAGTTATGCCGGGGCTCCTACCCTACCATCATTCAACTACATCCTTAGCTAAACACCCAACATGTAGTACCTGGTTACCTCTTCGGAAAAACATACCCATCTCCTTACGCCATGCATCTAGATATCAACAATTCAAGTGCAAAACCAATCGTTTCCGAAATAGCCCCTACCTTACTTTGTCGATCTTCTCAATAAAGCCAAACCCAATTAATCGAAATAGATGAATTAATTTTTTAATTTTTATTTGTATTATACTCCTTTCATAAATGTTGAAGTTTCCTGATTGTTACTCTCCATAAGATAATAACACACCAATATAACAAAACACTGTTCCCTTTCCCTTCAATAGCCACTTTATATCTGAAGTGAAAAGAATTTTAAAGTACCATAATTGTAGTTCTTTATATCATTTTCTAAGCAATAATACAAATACTTGCAATATCAAACGTCAACAATGTTATGAAAAGAATATTTTCATTTCTATTTTTATATTCGTATATTGTCTTAATGACTCTTTAAAAGTACATGTATGCAATTTATATTTTTGATGTACATGTACTTTTATAACTTCCTCTTTACTTCTTTTCTTAATGTTTCTCCTCTCCGTTTTCAGACTTCATGTTATCTTCTGTTTTTTGTTTTTTTTGCTGCCCAAGCAATATTACCATATTAACTATATATATTTCAAAATTGACAAATCAAATGTAACTGTATTTTATATTTGAAATATGTAAAGTGTCTTTAATTGTACACATGACCGATTCAGCCATTGGGCTGCGACACATGTTTTTTTAATAAACCTTGAATTGAATTGAATTGAAATGAAGCCCTGTACCAAAAATGGCGTTTGTACAACAAAAACTCAATGTTATATTACCTTATAAATTATTTGTGGGCTACGAGGCGACGCCCCCGCCCCACACCCTTATATGATATTCTTGCCGGGGACTCCTACCCTAATATCGTTCAGTAGGTCCTAATGAAGCTCTGTACCAAAAATGATATTTGTACAACAAATCAATGTTATAAAATTATTTGGGGGCTCCAAAAAGACGCCCCGCCCCCAGAGCCTTAAATTGACATTTTGCCGGGGGCTCCTAGCCTAATATCGTTTAGTAGGTCCTAAGGAAGCCCTGTACCAAAAATGGTGCTTTTATCAGGCAAGTAACGGTAATTTCACTAAGCCACCTGACTAACGTGCAGAGTAGTGCATATGGCTCAGATCTGGAATACGAGTGCGCGCCGTTTGACCAATAATTCAGATAAACACTGTTTATCGCCGATAAACACTGTTTATCAAGCGATAAACACTGTTTATCGAGAGAAACTATGTTTATCGACTGAAAAACACAGTTTCTCTCGATAAACAGTGTTTATCGCCGAAAACACTGTTTATCACCGATAAACACTGTTTATCGAGAGAAACTGTGTTTATCAGTCGAAAACATAGTTTCTCTCGATAAACAGTGTTTATCGCTTGATAAACATTGTTTATCGCCGATAAACACTGTTTATCGCCGATAAACACTGTTTATCGAGAGAAACTGTGTTTTCAGTCGATAAACATAGTTTCTCTCGATAAACAGTGTTTATCGCTTGATAAACAGTGTTTATCGGTCGATAAACACTGTTTTTCGACGATAAACAGTGTTTATCGGCGATAAACAGTGTTTATCTGAATTATTGGTCAAACGGCGCGCCATAAGCGTGTCTATATTCGATCTCTCTGATACTCTGCAATATACTGATTTTTGTATTGGTCCTGAGTAATATTCTCGGCCGTTTTAGACCTGATTTATGCCTGTGGTTAGTGCTAGTGACATCGCTTCTATGTTTCTGACGAATATACACACTCGCATGATGCAGACCAACTTTCTGACCTCTGACGTATACCCTCGTTGAGTGACAAATTACTCGTCTACCATTGGTCCTTCGACTACTGAGAACCAAAAGGAAGTCCACATATTTCTACACATTTGGCCATTCAGCGTTCATCCTGAGCAAAAAGTGTGTTTCGCTTTCTCCCTAAGCCTAAAAAGTTCTGTTTGACTTTTTCCCCCACTAGCATGCACCGGGGACTGCCTGGTACGAGGAGAGCATATAAATCTCGACGGACTACTGGCGGCAACCTGTTGATCGGATTGCTACATCTGTATATATCATTCCCATGCATACTCTGAGCTAATACACAGGCCTCAATCCACGTGATACCACAAATACAACACGTCACACAGCTCTCCCGCAAACTTGGTATTTAAACGACCGGCTGCACACAAACCTATTCACATCAAGGCTCTTCGCTTGAGTCGTGTCGACTCGGTGTTTGTCAGTACAACGTTGTATTTTCATTTTTCTCCCCTTTTCACTGGATCCGCTTCAGGTTTTTATTTGAGCAAGACTATCATGGCTTCTATCTAGACCAAGGACATCTACCTCACACTATAGGTAAGGACTCGGCCATTCATTCAAACAATTAATCGACCGTATAGGTATTTAGGATCAGTTACACTTGCAAGCTATATGTTTCCCATGGTGGGATAGATTGATTCTATATTTTATGCTAACAGATTTTTTTTTTTACGATACAAATTATGCACATTCTTCTTTTCACTATTCTCTTTTGTTCCACAGTACACCACTGCAATTACTCTTGGCTAGATCATCTTGCTCTGTTTGCATTTGAATTGTGGATATTGAATCCTCCAACAACCAGGGCAGCGGCAAACCAAACACCAAACATTGAATAAGTCGGGTATATTCAGAGTTTTCTCAACAAGTGTTTATACAGTGGAGGGAAGAAGAGTAAATCTGTATTCATCCCCGGAGTTCTGCTCTGTTGACAATGCTCGACTACTACCGCACTCAGTCCAGTGTTGAACGTGAAAGCTGGACGTTGCAGAGGCTCAATTCCGCTGGAGGTGAAGACGAGATGGATTCAAACAGTACCAGCTCCATGTCCGACATCGACATGAGTGAACATTCCAGCCCCCTCAACTCCAACAGCGATGATGATTTGTTTCTCGATTATCTCTTCTCTCGCGGCATCGTAGACTCGATCGACGACCAGTCGGAGGAGGTTTCGCCAAGTGGTGTCGATGTGTCTTCGCCAGTGTTTTCGTCTGCTGCGTCACCTATGCGAGCCGTTACTCTGCGCCCTACACCGAATCAGACTCTGGGCAACTTGAACCAATTTAACGATGCCATGAAAAGTAATGACGCATTCCTAATACCGAACCCTGCGGATCCTTCCGGGATAGGAAGTCCGTTGCTAGGACAAAGTGATACCAGTTTAGATGAGCTGCTAAAGTCAACTAGCATGGATGAATTTGCTGGGTTATGCAGCAGTATTCTCAGTGACATGGACAACGGATACTTGTTAAATACCGAATCAGAAATCAACTCGAATGGATGTGCGAATATTTTGTCGTTGTTGCCACAGGATCCACTTTCCTCCGATCACCAGAACAGTTTCCATAATATGGAACCCTTCAACGGACGCAACACCACCAGCACCACTCCTGCCCAACATCCTGCTCTCATCCACAACTATGCCGCGAATCAGCTGACGGTTACTAAAGCACCTGACAATCAAACAGATCCCAGGACTATCTTTAACTCATCAGGGAGCAACAACAGGCTCCTGATATCCTCAGAGAACCCTCTTCTCTCGGTTGTGGAAGGACAGACCAACCTCCTTGATCGTAGCATCCTTCCACCATCAGGAGTCCGCATCACGCATATTCCCGTAGGTAAGACAAACGTTAGTGAGAACAAACGCGGGAGTCCCATGCAGAACTCTTCTTCCGTCTTAACAACGTCGAACTCATCCTCCACCTCATCTACGACTACGACAGCGACGACCGTGAAGACAGGACGCGGTGGTGGTGGACGCGGCCGAGGACATGGCAACAAGATCGCGGACGAACTCAAGATTCACAAGTGCACTTATCCCAACTGCGGCAAGATGTATTCCAAGAGCTCTCACCTGAAGGCGCATCTTCGACGTCATACAGGAGAAAAACCCTTCATCTGTACTTGGGAAGGGTGCAAGTGGAGATTCTCTCGTTCGGACGAACTTGCGCGTCACAAGCGTTCTCATTCGGGCATCAAGCCTTATAAATGCACTATTTGTGAGAAGCGTTTTTCACGTTCGGATCATCTTTCCAAGCACATCAAAGTACATGCAAATGGAGTTCCGAGAGGAATGCGTAACAACCAGGCCTTTGTCTCTAATAAGTGAACTTCATGCAAAACTGTTTTGATACTCATATTATTCCTTCTACGCATAAAACTCGTGCCTTCAGCATGATTTTCGATGTTTTTCTATCGCATTGTTTTTTGCAAAATCTTGAAAACTAAAACAAAATGGTATTTTATGTTTTGATGAAGATGACGAAGACTTGATCAGGAAAGGGATTTGTGTGTAAAATAACAATCGGTAAGGTACAGAGGTACTGCAACATTCATTGGCAAAATCAATCGTTCAAACGACAGGAAGAAGGCTAATTATTCATGTTAGCATTATTGTGATGTGTTTTTGTGGTTATTCAAACACCGCTTACAAACCGACATTCTTAAAACTGATATTTGTATTTTACCGCCGATAATCGGCCGGCGCAAGGTTATGTCTTTACGAGTGGAGCATATCCCATAACAATACTGTCCTAATCAGGTTATCACCAAGCCATTATATAACCAGTGATCTTAGCAAGTTTACTCTACCTCCCTTTGATACCGGTACCAGTCGTTTTGTCAAAGACCAACACCATTTTAACTTATCATTCTCGGCAAGGTACCTCCGAATTCCGATAACGCTTGATGGTATATATCTGATCAGTGCTACGAGAGCTTATCTGTAAATAGAGGCAAGTTGATTTAGTTCCACTGATATTATGGCATCCGTTATCTGCAATATGAGACTTGGAATGGAAAGACAGAGTGTATTAAATCACTGCGTTATCCTTTTAGTACACACTGAAAGCTGCATGTCAAATATTTAGCTGTTTAATACCTCGAGGACTTCATACCCCTCACCTCTATCATTCACAGAGACCATGAAAGACAGAGTCTCAGATTTATCATCGTACAGAACTCCATTTTGTTTTCTTTTAGCTGATTTTGCCTTTTACATGACGAAGTATTATTACCTCAAAATGTCTCAGGCATTTTTATCGTTTCATTGGAGCATTCGTCATGGAGTCAGCTGATATGTTATGTAACACGGAGTGTATTTCATGAATAAGACATTTTTGAAAATTTGTTCAGTTAAATCATACTCTCAAATAATTCATTCGTCTGCTGATTGCCAGAAGGTCGTTAATTCATATCAGTTTACAAAGAGAGTTAATGCCCTTCTTGCACGTAGCAGACAAATTTACTGAACATGATTATAATCGGGTATATAGAACGGTATGTTTTGATATCGTGGTTTGTATATAGAGCATTAATTCGTTTCTTTTCTACACCTTGCTGTACTATATGACAACATTTTCCAGAACATGGTGTTTTCAGAGCTTATCATGCCTATCTGCGGAATTTACCTATGATGGTGGCAATTTCCTAGTTGGCATCGCCGACTGATGTCATAGCCTTTTCAAGAAGATTTTAGTTTGTTGAATTATTTGTTTTTTATACGAAGTACCAAAAGCTTACCTTTATAAGCATGTAATTTTAATCTTCAGATTTGTATGTTAAACAAAATCCAGGATCAAAACCCAAGTAGGCCTACAGTATTTGCAAACCTCTTTCCTTTTTTCTTGTTTATGTGTTTGTGTGTGGGGGGTTAATGGTTCAAGTTTGGTGCATAAAAATACCAATATCCCGAATACTGGTAAAAGACTATTTTTATTTTTTCAGTAAAGTTAAGTTTTGTGATCCACTGTCAAAATAGAGTATAATTCTATTAAACGGAATTTGCCTTTAGCAAACGATGATCGAAATAATACTCTGGATACCATAAAACTCGCAATAAATTTACCTGGTCAGTAGTCATGATAATTTATGTTCTCCGTATACGTGTAAGTTGGAATTTAAACAGGTCCATTAACGTAATGTTCATGTTACAAGCGAAACAAATCTCCAAATGGCGTTATTGTGCAGTACTTAATTAGTGATAGGTGCTTAAGCAGAGAATATTTAACCACTAAAGAAAAAATACGGAAAAGAAACATGGATATGTTCTCTTGTATAGAGTGCAATGGAAAATATATTTATAAGTGCTTGGTCGCTTCTGTATTTAGCTTGAATCATGTAAGGACATTCAAGAGTCTCTCAACTTATTTCATAAAATCAAATACCTACTATAAAACTTGAGAACATACAATTTATGGACAAGTTGGAGAGGTGATTATATATTATGTGATTATAAAATTCGTTTTTAATGTAGCGCCAAGGAATTTGGTGGTAGGCATATGAGCTGAAAGATCTCGTCAAACAGTATTATCCTAGAATTTTCTTAAAGTAAAAACATAATTCGACCTTTGATCGTAAATACTTAGGTCTAAGCATGACCAGAAGTCAAATTTCAGAAAACTAATTACCTCTTGTTCAAATGTTTGAAATGGAGTAAGAGGACAAAAGGACCGAAAGAAATGGAGCTCGGTCGAACTTGAAATAATCTACTGGAAACTGAAAAATATATTTGAATGGAATGATCAGGTTTTCTGCGTACCCAATCGTGCGTAATATGTTTACTAGATTGAGGTCAATAGCAATCTAAGCAATATAGATAAAAAGTTACATAAAGGTAGACTGCAGAAGTAACGAATACAGTTATACTATGTTTCCTTATATATCTAAAGTTGCAATGCTATTCTATTGTAAAGTGGGTGTTCAGTTTACGTTGTTGGGTTATAAAGAAAGGGTACCGTGGTCTAGGGTATTAATTCCTCAATCTTCTTGGCAAATACTCTGTTGCAGAGAAGAAATACGTTATGTCTCACAAGACCAGATTAAATATAATTTTGTTTTCATATTGAAAATTCTTTTCATTTGTAACCTTGATGAGGGGGTGTATGTTTCCTCGCACCTCCTACGGCTAGTTCGCACCACCATTTGCGCCATATCGATAATTTTCTTGAAGAGTTGAACAATACGAATTTGACTCGCGACATTCTGAAGTCCTATTTATCATTGTGTTCTAGTATTCTAGTCGTCTTTTATAGATTCAAATATTTGTGCTATACTCGAGAGGTCCTTTGTAAAGAGAAGATCAAATAATAGTGTCCCCAGTGTGAACAATAGAAGTAATGAAATAATCTTTTTTGGTGTTTCAATTTGCTTTGTGGAATTATCTCCTAACATTTACTTTCAAAAGAATATCCATTGCCTTAGGCTTAGTTCTTTGACCCTATTGTTGCGCTTCATAAAATTAATGCTGGACAGTTTGCAACCCCCACAATAATTTTCTTTGAAAACTGGATGCGCACTGGTTTCCTTCAAAGCATATAAAAGAACACCTGAAATTGCTTCTTTTAGATAATGTTCACCAATTCTAACTTAGGGAATCTTCATTTGATTGTGGGTTGTATGAAGTGTGTAGCTAGGGGCGCACAATGTTGTTATCACATAGTATTTTAATCGCACACGTGTTTTCACAATTTTCAGTGTGTATGTTAATGAAAATCTCATAATTTTGTCAAAATTTGATTCAAATCATTACTAAGCTTCAAAGCAAGAAGTAATCCTAATTCACCAATTATGACCACTTCATAGCCTGTTATCGACTGAGAGTCAGATGGGCCTAAATTCATATTTTAACGCCTTTCTGGCTGTCGATCAGCAGACGGTATATGCTATATTCTTTATATCGTTATAGAAAAATAACTAATATACACATTCTATGTTTTCTATTCTCGTTTTGAAAACAAACTTAGTCATCATTACGAATTATGTGATTAAACGTGTGTGGAAATTTGCTCTCCATGTGTGAGTGCAGTATCCATGGAACTTCAATACATGCTCAAAGCCTTGATACGATAGCAGCGGACTTAAGTTATTTTTACGCTGGCTTGTCTCTTTTGTATTGAATGCGGTTGCAGACATGACAAGGTGTATTCTGACTAATTTTGTGAAAGTCATTTGCGGTGATTCAAGCTGGGTTAATTAGTCACAATGCCATAAAGGTCATATTGATGATGAGGTTTAGCATGATCATGGCAAGCGAGGCATTTCAAAGACGGTTCGAATCCCCCACAATGGCCAACAAATCATGAGTTGTTAAATTTTTGCCAAAATCACTTTAATTATATTGTTTTGCAAATGTTACATGTAAGTTTCATGATGTATGTACTTATAAGACATGCATGACCAAGCGCTTGTCAACGTCAAGGACCCGATCTGTAAGATGTTTCAAGGCAGGCCAATTAGTGTGTATTATGTGAGCTACATGAACATTTATCTTTCTTGAAGTATTTTTCCTGCTAAATCTGCGGTTTCTAGCCAAAGTCACGGCCATGATTCTGTTTGTACTTCAGATCAAGCAAATCATGCACCAATTCCATGCCCGGGTACTTACCTTAGTCACACTGCCAAACCGACTCCATAATGACAGTCTTTTACTGGTCTGATGACGGTCTCGTTGGTGCAGGGGCGGATCCAGCCGGCGGCAAGGGAGGGGGCCTAAAAAGGGGCCCACTTCGTGCGAAAATTTGAAAATCGTGCCGGTCGATTTTTCTCTCAGTGGGGGGGGGGGGGGGTAGTGAAAAAAAAAATTGCACCCCAAAAAAAAAATTCCCGCCGGGAAGGGTATTTTTTTTTCCACCGCAACCCCTTGGGCGCCAGGGGAGGGGGCCCATCTTCTTTTTTTCAAAAAAGGGTGTTTTTACCTGCTTTTTTTGCTAGGGGAGGGGGCCCCCCCTTGATCCGCCACTGCGTTGGTATGACAGGGGTTTAACCATTTAAGAACTACTGCATTGCAACATGTTATACTGATTGTAGATTAACGCACTCATGCAAAAGATGATCTCTCTGACAACTCATTGATCTCTTTTTGGCTAGCAGCGCTGAGAGCCGATCAAATGACCGACAATAATAGGTATTCAAAGTCAGCCTCCATTCACCTGCAATGAGTTCATCATCTCATTTTGTGTCAAAGAAAATCTTTTCGTGTACATTGTAGTAGTCAGATCAGTAAAGGCATGGGATTTCTCTTGTGATGTGACTATATTTTGACATCTTCTTGATTAATTTTCAGGTCATTTTCATGTAATAGTACTGTTTATAATACGCTTGATCTTGAATTTTCTATGGTGTTTTCACTGTTTTCCAAAACGTAACCTAATCTAGATTACATTTTAATGATTACCAAAATGGTATGTATAATGTCATCATTATTTTTTTGCAAATATGATCCACCATAGGCCTATCAAACAAAACTTTGTCTCGGGTATGCCCTCTTTATAACGTGAACGATTTTCGAAAATAACTGTTTTGTTATGTTGACCTGGTATAATCCTCTGAAAATGACAATATATGCTATATACACACACACAATTTTATATATGATTATAATGTTATCCTGCACACATCACGTATTCGAACTTTCAATCGTGATGATATTCAAGCCCCATTGTAGACCAGTGCCACGCGGAAATATCATTAACTTCCCAACCCTTCCAACCCTGTCACATCTCGACAATTTTCCGAATTTCCCATCCCTTTGACTCGCAAAATTGAAGCTCAAAGCCATCTTTATCCTTCTTAGATCTTTGGTTTGACCTCTTTTAATCTTGCCGAAAACCGATTTCGAATTCCCAGTCTCTTCCCAGAAAAAAATTCGATGTCTAAACGTAAAAGAATGCACATGGTTATTGAATCAACTTGTTACCATCAATTTGTTGTTGAACCAATACGATCGGGAAAGAGAGGATTCTCTACGTATTTAGTGGACCTGACTGTTGTTCGTATCGTTTACGATATTGTTTTCCATATAAGCTTGCCATTATTTTACTTTGTTTTGTTATGCAATGACCATTAATGACGTCATGAAATTGCGCTCACTAGCCCGTTTTCCTATACGTAATGTATACATGAAGAACAGATCACCAAATAACTCTCGCAATTTGTATAAACTTATTTTTTGTGGCCAAGATAAAGTTATAGTCAGGAATTCTGACTAGAGTGCCTCATATTATGATACTTATGATGATATTTGACAAGCAAATATTTTACAGATGAACAATAAATTGCTTGTTCAATTTGTATGCTTCATTTTGAAAGAAGTACTGCTTTTATATTTTATGAAGTTTTATTCATTACGTTTGATAACTCCTTATTAAAAGACTTTTTTTATAGAAAATTGTAAATACAATGTCATATACGCAAAAAAGAGAAGAGAATATTATCCAATATATGCGAAGTATATTACAAATGTTTTATGTTTACAGATATTTTGATAAAAGAAGACATGTTTCAAAGGAAAAGAAATGTGTGTCAGATGAATTTATTTTGTTGTTGATTTGTGGCATTTTGTTACTTGTGTATTTTGAAAGAGAGATCGAGAATAAGTCACTTGGACTAGATTGTTGTCAATACAGAAGTTCGTAGGCCAGTTGTCAGACTCTTGCTATCTGCATGGCAAAGTAATCAGAGTACACGTGTAACTGCAAAATTTATGTTATGCAATGGCTTTCAAGAGGAGAACACTTTTCATTCATTTTCATTATGAGTAAGTTTATGCAAGAAAATCTCTTTGAAGGTCAGACTGTATTCACCCGAGCTCTTTGGGTAGTAGCGCGAGGGAGGGGGCATTGTGCCAGAAAGAGAGAGAGATAGAGACAGAGAAAGAGAGAGAAAGAAATAGACAGACGAGACAAACAGACACATTCACACACACTCTCAGAGAGAGATAGGGTGGAGAGAGAGAGAGAGACAAGTAAGAAAATTAAAAGCAAAATATGTACATACATAAACACTACTGGCGGTCTATCATCGTCCCATTTCAGTCTAAAATTATGGTCTTGGAATGCATTCTTTCCCACATTTTTGAAAGTCTTTGAACATAATACAGAATTGAGGGAATGAAAGGTTTCAATTTAATACAAGGTGGTATGTAGCCTACAACTAAATGGGAAAACCTGCACTCGTTTTGTTTTCACTACTATTTCCGATCCCCGGTTTTCACTTCCTAAAGACTCCGAGTGGAAGTCACAAAACCACGGGATAAAAGAGGTTTAAATTAATGAATGAATTTGGTCACCATCAAGGCCGTTTTTTTTTATCTCTTTCCACATCCGCATAGTTCAAGTATTACCTGGACGGTGAATTCTAAAGTAATCAAATTAATGTATCGACAGGAACTTACTAAAGAGGCTTGTTTTCTCAATTCCTTGCCTCTGGAAGCTGGTCATGTGTGGAGTTTTAATAGCCGCATTGATCATGTTGATACACAAACATTTTCTTTATAACTTGGTTTTTGTATGTACATTATTTTGATAGTGCTTAATCATGTAATATTGAGTTAATATTGTGTTTGATAATGTGTCGTATAAAAAACACAATATCAGAATATTTCCTTCTAATTATATTGGAAGATATATTTGTTAACATCAAAGTCTGTACTTATCCACTTATTCATCATGTCTTTCCCTTAAAATAGTAGTATAATTACTTAAATATGCCTATTACTTTCATAACAAAGTATCCCTTATCCGCCTTTCAAAGGCGTTCTTTCACAACTACATTTGCTTGTTAGACAATTGCAATTTCATTTTCTTTCATTTCTCATGAGCTTTGATACTTTGACACTAATACTGTAATAGATGATGGCCTATGATAACACGACTTGTTCACATGCCTCAAATGTAATCAAACTTTTAATACCAGTCATTAGTAAGATAGCCGTGCATCATTAAATAGAAGAGAACTTTGACCAATATGAATAATAAATAAAAATTGCAGATAATTATTGCGAAATAGGTCCTGTGTGTGTGTTTGTGTTTGTGCGTGTGTGTGTAAATACATGTTGTATCTAGCCTATATATAAATAATTATGCGCGCGTGTGTGTGTGTATGTGTGTGTTGGGTGTGCGTGCGTGTGTGTGTGTGAGTGTGCGCATGTTTTACCAGACGCGCACATCACTGGATTCGGGGTACATGCACGTGCCACTATAGCTTCTCCATTCCCCCTTCTCTCAATCAAGATTTTGTTTTCATGACAGTCTACGTTTAGACTAATGATAACACACCGAGTTTGAACTCTTGACCTGACATGAACATTTGCCATATTACTAGCAAACATTAAATTGATCTCGATGGCAATACCAATTAGCATCAAGTTAAAGGCAGTGTTATTGTTTTAAAACAAAATTCTTTGTATGGATAAAAGTTAGAGTTAGATAGTATGTACATTTAATTAGCACAATGCGGGTAAATATGTTTAATCATGAATCATCATTGTACGATATTTTCCAGTGGAGCATCCTTTAACATTCCTACTAGTCTAATAATACATATAAAGTAATTATTGATACATCAGTAACGATGCTCTGCAGTTTTTAATTTCCGTGGTGCGTGGAGCTTAAAGATCCAGGGCTACAAGGGGCACACAGTTATGTCTCCAGCTACTAAAAGCTGCATACATCGTGATAAAAGTGACACCTGTGTTCCATTTTTCCCGTTGAAAGAAATCTGGATCAGCCATTTCAAATTCATCCAGAAAACAAACCGATCGCAAACAATTGGTGGTCTTCTAAACTGCAGTAATTATGCTGAGTTATCAACTTGAAATTAATGATGAGATCTATATTGACTAAAGTGATAAGGTACCAAAGAGTGATAAGTTTGTCGAACTTTTGTAGCATTTTGTGCAATGTTTTATGCTAATCATGGAACAGGGGGTAAAGGACAACTTGTCTGTGTTAGAGGTGTTTCTTGTATTAATCTGATGTTTCCAATCAACACTCTTTTGTTGTAATAATTGTTCAGAATAATTTTTTTTTTTAATGTTTAACGTCGTATTTATCAGTGTTATCTAATTGAAGTTGTGCTCTAGTTACAGTGCTAAAATTGTTATCACTAGCATTATGACAACATATCTGTATTAGCATGTGACGATTTCGTTTTTTCTACGGATCATTAGTGTATGTAAAGCACGTCATATGGAATAATGATTCACATTCTCATGGTAATCTATCAATATGTACTCAGGCAAATCTTTTAATTTAACCGTGGACTTTGTACGAATTGTCAAGTTCTTTTTTTCACTGTAGATTTTATCGGTATATTTTTGTTAATTCCGAATTGTTGATTCCACAGTACTACAAACTTTTAATACATCAAAGTAACATAAACAATTTTTTCGGTTTTACTTTGCTGTTATATGTTCATTATGCAAAGACTAACAAACTCTCATTAAAAGTGAGCACAATTATCGCTTGAGGAAAGTTTTTTTAAAACACCTTAACGTATATCTATGGACATGGCCCGTTATATTCTCCTTCTCGTTTTGATTAAAATTAAGGAAGAGATAAGGTAGAATAGAGAGAGAGAGAGGGAGAGGAGTAAAGAGAAAGGAGAAAGGTAAAGAGTGGAGAGAAGGAGAGAGAGAGATAGACAGAGAGACAGAGAGAGAGAGAGAGAGAAAGAGAAGGTGGAGAACCTGAAAGGAAAATGGTGAGTTATAACTGGTTCTCTATGAGAAAATGCCCCTATGCCATATCCTACACTTCTGCTTCTTCTTTAAGAGCATTGTAAACTTGATCATGATAATAGAGCTCTCATAAAATGATATGGATTTACAATTATAACGAATTAATCATAATGTCAATGTCTTCCTAATCTAATATGACGTACGTGAGTTATGGAGCAAATGCGTGTAAACAATATGTTTTACAACTTTTAAATCATCTTGATCGTTTTATATTGGTCTCCGGATTTACATTATATCGATTCTGTCAACTCATAGCACACATTACTTGATCTCAGTAAAACATAGATGACACACGTTAACGACGTAGAGAATGCAAAAGGTGGTTTTCATGCAGTTGTGTTTACCTCTGGCTAAAAATACCAATTTTTCTGATACACACACGTACGCACACGCACTAAAAATGTAATGCTCAATAAGACGTAACTGATTATTTCACGTCAACTCCAACGATTTTGTGCAAGATAAATTTTTGTCAAATCTTTATTGTGTATCCCATTCTTCAATCTATTTGTTAAATGACAATGTTTTAGAGAAAAAAAAAGTTGAGTTAAAGGTCATGTTCATAATGTTGCTAGCCATTGTGCGGTAAGGTCATAGCATAGCAACTCGCTTAGGCTTTAAAGAGAAGGTTGAGCTAGGTACAGATGAAAAATAATTTGAGAGCTTTCTCATTCTTTGTATGGCAGTTTGAAAGAATATCACAGCAGGAATGCTCCCTTAAAAGGATTGCTCTTCAAATGGCGTCGCATTCAAAACATGACGAGAAATATCTGAAAAGTGTGGACCAGAACTTCCATGCCGTTTTCGTTCAGTATGCCCGTTTTCTGTGTGCAGTGAATGTGATTTTCAGCAAGACTGAGTCAGTTTCAGTTCTTTGCATTTCGGTGATTTCAAAACCAAACAGAATAGAAATTCTTTTGTTCAACACAATCAACATTCCCTAATTGCTTCTAGTTTCTTTCACAAAGTAATTGCATGACCAATACTCCACTTTATCTTTAAATGATTCCCCATGCCACCAAAAGGCCTATCAATGCCAACACCATACGAGCCATAGCAAGACATGGAATGTGATATTGCTGTTGATGGCATATGAAATATGTTGTTGTTGTTCTTTCATTGTGAGGAGTATTCTAAAAATAAATTCACCTTTAGAAGAAAAAAAACACTGCTTTAACCTTGACTACCTGCTAGTCTTTAAAGGTTCGTCCATTCAACGTCAGTCATACGAGCAAATGATAATATGGCAATTCATATCAAGGGTGTTTGGCCGATAGAAAAGGACAAAGAAAGAAAGAGAAAGAACGATGATTCAATAGTAGAGGTAAATTTTGAGAATTTACTTTTAGTCTACCTCATTATCATTTATTGTATTGTATTTATTAAACTTCATTGATGTACATCAATAATCTGTTTATGGACATATAAGTCATATAAATCAATTTACAATGCAATGTAACAAAATAATCAATATTCTGTTTGTAAACATATATATCATATAAATCAATTTGCAATGCAGTGTAGCAAAACAGAATGAAAATTATATACAGCAGAAAAACTCCTTTTTTCTTCTTGTAATAACATGACACATAATGCAATGGATGAAATATATGAACATCCTTTTCAGAAACAGTCATAACTATTTGTCTTGCAAAGATGATCAATTCCATTCTGAACAAAATCCTCAAGAATGTTGTATTTCTACTAGCATCCTTACCTCTCCCATCCCGCCCCCACCAGTTTGATAACTGACCTCTCTCGAAATCATTTGCCCCGATATTTATGAATGGATATACCGAAAAGTAGCTTTTTCAACACTTTACATGAAAATCATGATGCAAAAAAATGTTTTACCATAGTTTCCTTCTCATATGGAAAAAATTGTAATATTAGCGGTTAGGGATTTGCTTAGTAATACATTTCTTTATTGATATGTTTTCCTTCCTATATATCCTACTGTAGGAATTGAAGTGTTTGGATATGGAACTAGAAGTTTATACAGTTCAAACATACAACCGATTATCGTTACCCCTTTCCCGTTATACATTGTTCATACAATTCTCTTAAAATTGATGTAATTTTTTTCTTCTGTTCCAGCTAATGCTGCATAATTGAATTCATCAACTATTAAGAAAATAAGTACCACTCAATTTTGATTGATTTAATGTGAGTGAGTAAATGCCGCATACTCACTTTCATATTAAAACAAAAAACAACACTTGGAGATGAATATTCCATTCCAATCAGTATACCTCTCTATAAACTTTTTATTTTATTTATACAGAATATGTATGGACTATTCTATATTCTAAATGAAAAATCTATCCATCTACCAATCTACATCGTCCTATCTGTTAATCCATCTATCTATCCAATCATCTGTTTATCTTCTCATTTTGTATGCAGCGTATGTCTTGACGATTACATTGTATTGATGATGACGTTACCAATTTTCAGATAGTGCTCATATTGCCCAACATCATTCATACGTGAATGCATGGGCCAATAACAAAAAACAATTGGTGATTGGTCCAAAAATCATAGTTCCAATCTCTACAAATCTGGTTGACTTTTGGCACAAGACCTACTTTTACTCTGAATACAGTAAACACCAGGGAGAGAACGGAATGGAAAGCATGCTTAAAGGTTACCATTGGTTTGTCACTCATAAATTTCATAGAAATGTGGGAAATATCTACCAAGAAGTTTTGAAATGAGAGAAGTACATATAACAGTGTACGAAATAATATGAAACATAAGACATTGTCATGTAAAGGATGCGCGAATGTGTCTTAGTTTGCAAGATGCTCAGTCATCATCACCACAACAGAATATTTTACAATCGCGTTTCTTTGATTTGCTGGGGAGCAAATTTGCCGAGTCTCCCTCTGAGCTTCTTGTTTAGTAGGAGGAACAAAGCTCAAGTAGAGTCATAACTACATATCTTGGTCAAGATAGGGCCTGCCGTCTTATCAATATTTAGACTTCTCACTGTCTATTTGAACAGACAAATCATCATCAACTGCCGAGATCATATAAAGATATGTCAGGACAAGAATATGATCGATTTGAGGTATGAATCCAGACGCTTTAATACTCGGTTAGTATCCCACAACTGTGTTTGACTTGGGGTCGTATTTCATTTTTAAGCGGTGGAAATTTCACATTCAAAACCAGATTTGGATTGTAATCCAAAATATTCAAGAGAGATCTAAGATGTTGTCGCATGTACCTCATAAATTATTTTGTAAACCTATGTAAAAGAAACTGTTTCTTGATTTGTTATCATGTTAGCATGATGTAATCCTATCAAACTAGAAAAGTATGTCCTCCTATTTTGTTCATTATTCACCATTCTATTGACTTCAAGCGCGTATGCAATGTGTGCACCATCGCCATCATCTTTTTAGGGGAGCATTTCTCTCCAGCCCCATCGTCACTTTTCTAGCACGTGTGGAGTATTGTCTCAGTGTGATCGAGATGCTATAATTGGAAAATTTCTCAAATGTTCACTTTTTATATTCGTCGATTCAGTGTAAAACAAATTTCCATCGAAATTTAATTCCCCTTCAACATAAAACCCTCAAAACAAGAGTTCCCTCATATAAGTATGCACGGTATGGACACTTGGACCTTCATCTCTCACTCATGCACAGTCTATTCATGTCAAATCCTTCTGAAGAACTAGATCATCTAGAGCTCGAAATATCGAGGTAGAGTTATTCCTCCTGAGAGTTCTAGGGAGCTTGACTTTTGACATGATTTGGGTTCACCGCTTTGGATCAAATCAAGATCTTGCTACGAGGTTGACTTTGTACTGACAGCCTATATACTTTGAAAATATGCAACAGGCTTTTACCGATAAAGTACTCCATTCTGCATGTTGGTTTGAATCTATCTCGTTCTTTGACATTAACCGAGTTTCAGTATCCTTTATTTTCAAATACATTACAGTGGTGAGAGAATAACAAAGCGCAACTCAGCATATTCGTGTGATCATTTTCAAATGTTTTGTAAAACTTATGAAATGTTCTATCAAGTCAATTATAATAATCAAAGATAACACTTAAGCAATTGATAATCTAGCTGCAAGAACAGAAAAAGGAAAATATTAAGATGAAGACAAACTTGATTGATAAATGACATGTTATGAATTGGCCCAGAAAGCAATTTGCAGGTTGTTCTCTGTTTAACGACTTGTGTTTGGTGTCAACCTTGCCCCACCATAAAGACTAACCAGCTACCATAAAGACAGAAAGCTAGCTATCAATAAAAACGCTGGTCTCGATACACCACAGAAGTCAAAATGGCTGGGGTTGCTGAGGGGGGAGGGACACCCCATTCATAGTTTCTGCCAGATAAGTTTGGAAGTTCTTTCAAGTTTTGTGGGGGAAATAATCATATCTTTAAGCTGGAAAATTGCTAATATCCCCTGTTAACTATTCCTAGCAACATGTTAGCAAAATGTAACCAAATTTGAAACTCTGAATATTTATTTTTTTACTTCCTAATTGGAAAAATAGAAAGCTCTTCAGGCAAATTTGGTCCAACGCTTCTTCCTGTTATTAAAAAAGGGTCCGACACCCCTTCTCATAACTACCCACCTTTTGCGCTTGAGATTTGACTGCAACCGTCTCATTATATCGTAATGTGATGGTGACATCATAGTTTCTCTTGTCGCAGCATTTACAAACCTTATTTTCGTTAAAGAATCTAATTAATTCAAAGACAGTAGAAATGTTTAAGGAGCAAAACAATGGGGGAATTTGGGCAACAAAACTACCCACAAATGACGCAGTTTTGAGTAGCCTCCCATTTCTTTTGGGAACACTTGATCTTAAACCTAAAATTAGAGATTCGGGTGGGTGATTAAAATCAAGTGTGGTACCACTGCGTGATTTCTGAGAAGCAAATAATGGGCCGAGAGCGAGATCGATCTCGCAGGGTGAAATCCCATTGTATGACGTCATCCTCCAGTGACTGCTTAATCGCAGATAAATTCAGCATGAAATTAGAAATTGTATTTATTTTGAGCGGAACGAATAGACAACTGAAACTTCAAGAGTCTTTCACAAGTAAACCGTGGAAGATAATGCTGTGCTTTCGTAATGTTTTACATTTAAACAAATGTGTTGGGGGAGCTGCAATCGAGAGAAGGGGCGTACGCCAGCGTAACAATATGTGGGATACCCCACTAATTTTGTCACCCTTGCGTGTTGCAATGTTTTCAAAGTGATATGATAAACAAGCATGATTTATGTTCCAATAATCGGTAATTTGCCGACATATGTGTTACCTAAGCACTATAAGGTTAACGAGATTCTTTGACACGTATGAGGCTTCATAAATAACATGAATCTTATATGCGTTGTGTTGTACTCAAATTTCAAATTTCGTTTCTATTTGTGTAGAGCTCACACGAGCTTTCATCGTCTTACATTGGGCAGTGCAAATGTGCAAAAGTGTAAGAGAAAGAGGAGAGGATAGGGAAGAAGGAGAGATAGTAGAAAATGAAGGAAGAAGAGACCGGGGAAAAGGGAAGAAGGGGGAGAAGAGAAAGAAAGAATGAGAAGAAAATGTAATTTGCTCTGAGCATTTTGATCAGTTAATTGCAATATATGCTTAGGTGTTGATTGAGCCTAAAAGCTTGAGACCTTTGTCGATTTTCAAGTGAGCTTCCAAGTTAAAAAGAGCCTAGAGAAATAGAAGCTTAAAGGGGAAACAGATCAATCAAAATGATCTTCGTTCCAAGTGCACAATATTAAAGATAAAGTTGAGTACTGGTCATGCGCTTACATTGTGAAAGAAACTGTCTGGAAGCAATTGGGAAACGTTGATTGTGTAGTACAAAGGAATCTAGGTATACTTTGTAGTTTTGGAATGATCATAATGAAAATAAATCTACCTAATCTTGCTGAATATACTACATGCACTGCACACAGAAATTAGTACATGGGACTACATACAAACATTTGGTCCGAACTGGTCGGCTCTTTCTATTCATATTTTGAATATGCGGGGTTTTGAAGAGTAATCCTTTTCAGTGGACAATTCCACTAGGATATTCTTCCAAACTGACAAAGAATGAAATAGGTCACAATTTTTTTATTTTTTGAATGCATGTTTCCAAGAACCCAACCTTTTCTTTAAACGCAGAAGCCATAACTTTTTTTATCAATCCGTCAATAAAACGGACGATCATTACACAATACCAGTGACCAGTGTCCAGTGATGATTATTACGAAGGTGTAAGCCTGAAACATTCTTACGTGGAGGTCACTTTGTAAAATCACGACAAATTCACATGTTTTGCGACAATATCTTCTTATATAAGATTTGCGCCCAGGCATTTGCGGATCAGCTACTAGACATTGTATGGTGCGAATATCGTGTGTTTTAGTTTAGCTGTAGGCCTGAGTTTAGATAATTATCCTTTGCTTTTCCAGACTCAAATTCCGATGTTTGTGTAAAATCTTTATTTGCTTTGTTCTCCTGTCTCATTCATAACAGGTACAATTTGGAGAGAAAAAAAAAGGTTGGCTCCATTATCTGTGACATAACCAACTGTATCCATACTGTGTAAAGGATAGATGTAATACAAGGCGGCATTTATTCAAGGTAATATTTCATATTAAAGAGGCTTTATGACGATAAATCCATTTTAATTGTAAGGAATATTTAATGATAATTGATAACCGATGAGAAATATTTTCTCACTCTCTCTCTCTTTAAAGAAAATAATGCTGGGAGGTTTGCTATTTTGTTTTCTCTTGTAACTCATTACTAAAACGATCACCTAATATTTTCCAATGAGATCCAACAGAAACATTACAAATTGTTCATAATAGTCATAAGGATCGCACAATATTTGCTTGTTGTCCCACATTTCAAACGTCGAGTGGTACCCCATCCCATCCTGTCAAACCTTAAGAAACAATAGACACATTGGAAAAAAGTGTGGGTACAAGGAAATTTTGTAATAGTAAATAACTCTGAAAATAATCAAGATATTCTCTTGTTGTTAGTATAATTAAAGATAGCCTTTGTAATAGCAATCTGGACTTATATAGTGCTTAATACGGAATATATACCGTCTCTAAGCGCTTTACAGATATTATTACCCTGGTCATCAGATTCATTCACTCACAATGTGCACCATCACCACTCCCTGGAGAGTATTCCTACCATATGGTCACCATGATGGCATATGGAAATTAACTAACACAAAGGGTTTCGAATATTTAATAATTGATAACCGATGAGAAATATTTTCTCACTCTCTCTCTTTAAAGAAAATAATGCTGGGAGGTTTGCTATTTTGTTTTCTCTTGTGACTCATTATTACTAAAACGATCACCTAATATTTTCCAACGAGATCCAACAAAAACATTACAAATTGTTCATAATAGTCATAAGGATCGCACAGTATTTGCTTGTTGTCCCCACATTTCAAACGTCGAGTGGTACCCCATCGGGATTCGGGATATTATATTTTGTTTGATATGTTTAAAGATCATTTCTGATCCAAACTCAAGATAGCATGAGAAAAAGTCATGAAACAGTTAACCCTCGACAGGGCCTTTCGTTTATAGCATATGAGGTGTTCATCATTGGCGTAGCGTGGGTCCAATGTTTGAGGGGCACAATGACTGCAAATATTAGGCGGATGAAATGCCAGATAAAAAGGCCAACGATTGGAAAGAAGATTTAGAAGGGTCGTGTCACTTTCTTTCTTGATTGCCTCCCTTCATTTCTCTCGGTCCCTCACCCCCCTCTCTCTCTCTCTCTCTCTCTCTCTCTCCTCTCCATTCAATTCGGGGGCACGTGCCCCTGTGCCCCCCGAGTGTAGCTATGCCAATGGTGCATATCACAGTGCACATACATTTACGATCATCTTTTTAACCCCTTCCGAATATTATTTTTTAATGGCATTTCGGCTTCTAGATTTATTTCTCCCTTACCATTCGCATGAAAAAGAAGGAAAAAAAGAGAAAAGGAAATTTCATTACCTGTTACGAGCAGATTTGCATTCCTGGCCAGCAAGCAGTCCCTGATATCAAACGCATTATATCACCTTGTCAATATTTAAACAGAAGTCCATCTAAACTCTGAGGTTGTTTGATTAGATCTTGCTGGGTATATATAGACCCGAAGGTCCCTCGGAATTATTGGGGGTTGTTATCGCTTTTCATTTATCTACCAGGGTTCATACACTTCAGAAGAACTTTAAGGGTTTAATAAATGAATCATTATGGCCCGTGATTTTTTTCTCTCAGGGTCACAAAAAATAAAAGGTCACTAACATCGAAGATCTAGAATTATGTAATACGGAATTATCAGATCATGGCATTTCAAATAAATGTCAAAATGTCCCAATTTTATGTTATTTCTATTGAACTGAGTATATAACATTTATACATAAGTACTTACACTTCAACACGATTTATTTTATTGGTGACTTTCATCAAGAAAAGAGGAAACGGGGAAAAGAGGAAGAGAAACATGTTACAGCGATACGTTTATTGATCTGTTTTTCTTCCAATATAGCAATATACAGGAAGATGATTTTGAAAACGTACCCCAAGAAAATCGTTATTCGGGGCAAATATTTTTTTCGTAGACAGGGTAGAGATTAGAGACGGACATTAGTGTATATTCATTAATGTCGTAAAGGTGAGTTTTTAGGAGAGTGTGGTGTCTACATAAGGTAAGAACATAAAACATCGGCAAAGCTTAATTAAGCCTTTAAGAATAATATTGAAGACGACTGTATAAGCTTCCCGCCAACATGGTCAATGAGAAAGAAGAGAAGAAAATGAACTGACACAAAAAGAAGAAGAAGAGAAAATGATGAACACATGAGAATTATATACTTGTTTTTGTAACTCTGGCATAACATCAAATGCTCCTTCCCTCTATTTCTACTTTTCTCATTACCAAACAAATAATCATCTGAAACAAACAAAACAGTCACCTTTCTCGGCTGGCTGAAGCCTCATGCATCCCCCTCCCTCCCCGAGGATCTTGAAACATTTGGGCAACTGTCACCTCATATTCGGGCAGCGATGTGAATGAACATCTAATCTTGAAAGCTATAGTGTATTTTATGACCTGTTAACTTGTTTACCTGTCGTTTTATTTTTCTCGCTCGCTTCGCTCACTTGCAAGATTAGAAACTTGAAATTGATATAGGCCAAAAGGAATATCGGCAAAATGGCATATCAGCACAGAGAGAGAGAGAGAGTTTACTTCAACCAGAATGTCTTTGAAATAACAACAGTACTGTGCAATGTATACCTCGATCCACTTGTTCTTGAAGTCTGAAGTTGATCTTCATACCAAGTCGGAAAGGTAATCCAATCATCTTGACTCAGCCCTGACATGACCATCTGAGTCTATGAAAAAGAATTGGACGGTAGGCTATTATGATGGATGAGCGCTAAGATGAGATTGTCAACACAAGGCTTGGTCAAATACTCGAATTCTTGAAGCCAGACGGATGGTGAGAGGGAAATAACGTTGAGTTCTCTGGTAATGTTTATATTTATGTGATTTGTATTCTTTCTTTTTAGATCAATATATGCGTTCAAATACAGAGCATTGAATCCACCACGTCTTTTTCTTTGCACATTGGGAGGGAGAGTGAACGAGTGGTAGAGAGATATATATATAAATAGATATTGAGAAAGAAAAGAAGAAAAAATAAAGAAAGATAGATAGATAGATTGATTAATTGATTGATTGAGAGAGAGAGAGAGAGAGAGTGAGAGAGAGAGAGAGAGAGAGAAAGAGGAGGGAGGGGAGGTATCTTTTTCTTTGCAGATAGGGAGGGAGGGTGAATGAGTGGTAGAGAGAGAGATAGATATATGAATAGAGAAAGAAAGAAAGAAAAATAGATTGATTTATTAATTCATTGATTTATTGAGAGAGTAAGAGCGAGAGAGAGAGAGAGAGAGAGGACATGACTTGAGAGAGAGAGAGGGGGGTATCTGGAAAATCATTGACGTCAGTCTAGGCATGCAGATGTTGTGAGAGAAAGATTATGTAAAGGAAGTTAAGAGTTAGAGAAATAAATCAAGAAGAAATATAAATAGATATGATTTTTAGAATTGACAAAAGGGATGGAGTGCAGCGGGTGATGACAGGTGATGTAGAGTGACAATGTTCAAAGAGAGAAGAGAGAGAGAGAGAGAATGACATAGAAAAAGAAAGGGAAAATAGTGGAAAGCAGAGATGAGAGGGATATTTTGTCAACCAAATTGAGAATTAACAGTCAGCTGACAATATTAGTACGATTTCGAAGAAAATCGTCCCCAACACGTGGAATAGAGAAAATTAAGATTCTAGAGCTGAATACACATGACCTCTGCATACGATCAGTTTTCAATATATCATCAGTGACGTAAACTTCTTACCTGTTTGTCTTTTCCTTGCGATGTTTCTCCATCGATTTTATGGACTGGGCTGTTTGTCAGCTTAGTTCTTGATTTTTTAATTTTTTAAATTGTATTGTTTTGTTTAAATGTTGTCAATTTATTCTTTTTGCAGAACGCTTTCATAGCATTTCCCCCTTAAAGAAAATGTTTTCATTTGAACGCTTCGAGGGAACGAGAATCACAGAGAAATGCCTACGGGGTTAGTTACGTCACAGGTTAAGCGGTAAAGAATCGCGTTTCTCTATGCAATCGGAGTGATGTCTGCGCGTAAGAAAAGCTTCGGGTTTCTCCGGAAACTTGCATCTTCGTCAGAAGGCAGATGAAATATAAATCGTTCGGTTTTCATAGCAATTTACATTTACTGTACCGCTACTGTAATTAAATTCCCTTTCCTGATATTTGAATAATATTTCGGATTCGTTTCAAAAGAACAATAACAATTTAAAGGTACTATGTCCCATTTGCAGGCCAAACAAATGAAAAGGTTAAATTCCAACGGCATTTGCAAGATAATACTAATTTAGAACTTCCCTAAAAAGGGGGCTTGAAAATGTCTTTAAGTGGGAAAATAACGACTATTAGTTGTCGAATCGACTTAGGAGCTATAGAGTCAGTAAGTAATAGTCTGATTTTTCAGACCATTGCACCGAATGGTCGTACGTTTTATGCTGCGCAAAGATTCAATCAGTTTAATTTTGGCCATTACAAGAAGTGGGTTATTGATGTAGACAAATGCTCATGTACCCTTTACAGCTCATTTTATGTATGTTATTACCAAAGATGAAAAAAGCCAGTCAGTCACTCAATAGTGTCTGACAGTGAAGTCTAGCAAGTAATCGGGTTTCCTTGCATAATTTGAATATTAGGACACTGCTAATGTTTACATTTCACAGATAGGACATACATGACGTATTCATAATTCCTGCAAAGTTCTACATAATTTGATGTTGGCTGCAAAAGGGACATAGTATCTTTTTTTTTACTCCAACTTTGCCAGATGAATTATATGAACTTTATACAGGGTTTGCATTAGTCTATGTATACAATTTCCAGATTTTGATACCCAGACAAATATCTTCTTCTGAACATTGTGAGAGAGGAAATGATATGCATTCTGCGCGTCTGTTCAAATAAAGCTGGAGTTCATACACAAAATCGAACTTGTTCGATAATGCACGGTCTGGATAATGTGTTGATATCTCGTGTAAAGTTGTTCGCAGTCAGTCTATTTGAATAATGCTCTGAAACTTTACATATTATATATCTGTTATTGGAATTGCTCACCTGATTGTATTTTGGTAAATAGAGCTCACATAGTTGAATATTATTCACCCATGACTGGGACATGTCAATAGAATTATGATGGCACAAATTTTGTATAAACTTATGTTTATCCTTTCGAAAGAGTTTTTGTGGGCCTGAATGGATTTTTCCTGTGTATTTAGAGACTGCTACATTAAAGGTACTATGTCCCATTTGCAGGCCAAAAAAATGAAAAGGTTAAATTCCAACGGCATTTGAAAGATAATACTAATTTAGAACTTCCCTTTAAAAAAAGGGGCTTGAAAATGTCTTTAAGTGGGAAATAACGACTATTAGTTGTCGAATCGACTTAAGTGATAGCAATACAGTAAGTAATAGTCTGATTTTCAGACCATTGTACCGAATGGTCGTACGTTTTGTGCTGCGCAAAGATTCAATCAGTTTAAGTTTGGCCATTACAAGAAGTGGGTTATTGATGTAGACAAATGCTCATGTACCCTTTACAGCTCATTTTATGTATGTTACTACCAAAGAAGAAAAAAGCCAGTCAGTAACTCAATAGTGTCTGACAGTGAAGTCTAGCAAGTAAACGGGTTTCCTTGCATAATTTGAATATTAGGACACTGCTAACGTTTAAATTTAACAGATAGGACATACATGACATATTCATAATTCCTGCAAAGTTCTACAGAATTTGATGTTGGCTGCAAAAGGGACATAGTATCTTTAAGTTTACATGCATTTTCTTAGTTTCCTTAGCCAGTTACTCAATGAGATTAAATTTATGACATATTCCCACCAAACACAAACGATCAACATATTGAAAGACTGTTCGATTATTATTGTTTTAATATGAATACAACAACAAAAACAACAACAACAATAACAACAATAACAATAGCAACCAATACTATTACTACAATAACTACAATAATAATAACGAACGACTATATATACTGCTGCTGCTGCTTCTTCTACTGTTGATGCTGTTGGTGATACTACTACTCTTACTACTACTACTACTACTACTACTACTACTACTACTACTACTACTATTCAAACTATTACTTCTATTACTACTAGGCCTGCTACTATACATGTACATGCTGCTGCTACTGCTACTAAATACTGAATGACCCACTCTGTGATCTCATGTAACGGATTGGAAATTTATCTAAAGCAAGTTATTTCCAAAGTCCTTCACCATCTCTCATGTTTGCTTTATTTTCACTCAGATTATACCACATGCTTCAAGGGCCTTTATTCCTCATTCCAACCCTATACTGTCATTATTGTCGTAATTATGTTATATACGCTGAGCTGTAGTAGAGAAAGTGTACAGAAAATTTGAGGTCTATGGTAAACGAGAAAGACAATGAAAAGGAGGAAAAGGAAAGGATTTTCCTTGAGTAGGTGACGTGGAAATCAGTGCCTATTTACCTCTATATTTGTCTACCAGGTACAATTATTTGATTTGATTTCCCTTTTATTACTGAAAACCCTACGCATTTTCCGTCATGGATATAGACGTTGTCGTATGTTGAGTATGTGTTGATCGCAATATAAAGTGAAGATATTTACTTGTATAGGAATTGCTTCGTTTCCATTCTGTGATATTAACATTTAATTTGAATTAAAACATATTAATTAAGTGACAATTTGTAATCACGCCTTCAACGACAAAAAAAGATAACCGCGAGTAAAGGCTTCTTCAGATATGGCGCGGTAAACCGCCGCAAAAAAGCGGCCGCGTTTGTTATTTTATTTTTTGTTTTACAAGTAAATGAATGGTGACTGCGCGCAACAAAGGGCTTGCGCGTATTCACTGAGCTTTGTGTTATAAGATACATAAATAATGTGAAGCGTATTACACTTTACGTCATCATAACAAAAAACTGCCGTGGTTTTGCCGCGTCATAATTATCTTAATAAGCCTTCACACATACTACCTTCTACGAAAGGATGGGGTAACGATTACGTTGGACTAATGAGAGGGGGCACCGGTGCCCATCCCCGGTAAATAATCCAGGAACCGCCGCTCTTTAATCAGAGTGACCGACATAATAATGGCATGTTCACGTCATGTTTAGCAAAGACAGTGATCGATAGCTTATTTTATTGAAACTGATAGTTCAATGAATCGAGAAAAAAATTACATAGTGCTCTGGGAAAAATCATGGAGTTAAAAATGAGAGAACTTACAGATAAACACTTTGGGTGGTATTCCGATAGCGCGAACTAAGTTAAGCTCGGCTTAACTAGTTCACACTTTTATTGAGTGCCTGTTGCCAACTCATTTACCCTGTACAGATTATTTTAATCCTGCAATGAAAAGTGTCCAAAAAATTAATTTTGCAATAAAATGGGAAGAAAAAGATAATATGAGTATGAACAGAATTTCAATAAAGTCTTTGGTAGATTATCTTTGTCATGAGTATTGAAGGAGGAAGAAGAAACCTAGCATTCCATAGAAGTGTGAACTAAAATTCTTGTTTAGTCTAGACTTAGTCCCGGCTTAACTTAAGAGAATACCACCCTTTGTGCATAAAAGCAGTGTCAACCTCATAAGAAATGAGCATAATTCTTAGTAGACGACATAGCGGTTCGAAATAAGTCCAATATTACATGCGGAATTTGGGTGGGGGGTTACATTGGTTACTGCAGTTGGCTGAAGTTGTGTAAAACATCAAACAGATAAAGAAATAAAAACAATAAATAAATAAACGAACGAACAAATAAAAAACAAATCGAAAAAAAACAGATTAATTTACGAAGCACTGGGCTCCTGAAGTCGCAGTTTATTTTATACCAGGGGTTTTCAAAAATGTGGTATATTACAGCGGCGTAGAGTGGGTACAGCAATTAAAGGGCACCAATGTCATGGGATGGGGGCTCCTTTCCTTCAATGATGAAAAGTGAGATAAGAAGACCAGGAAGGTTTGGGCACAATTCAAAACATATTTTCACCTCTTCCTTTCCCTTTTCTTTCTCTCTTTCTGTCGTTTTCCCCTTTTTTTGTCAGTCGACTGTCCCCGTAGCTACGCAGCTGAAAGCATGCCACTTCACCCTGAAAAAGAGAGATAGACATATTTTTCGTATTGCATTATTTTTTTTCCCGAAGTGGTCCCGTTTGATCATGTTTATGGTCATTTCTATTCAAATTGTATAGAGTACCTATTAAAACTAATTTTCGTTTGCAGGTGAATAAAAAAAATTGTCGTAGCGATTAACATTATTACTATTTATAAATTTTATGAATTTATAAATTTCACATGCAATTAATTTGAACATAGCATGATTGGCATGATATTTCACCGTGCAGCCCCTCCAGAAAGTGACTTTCATTCATTTATTTATTTAAAAGTAGGTTGGATTCCATACTTTTAGGTATACACTTAGGTAAACTCATGCAGTCATCATAAATATATCGTTAGCATGATTTCTTTATTAGCAGTATAAGCCCAGCATATATATATATATATATATACCCTGCGTATTGTGAGCCTTGTATGTAAGAGATATACAATATTAACGGAATGCTAATGAAATTGTCCACCAGTTGCTTTATTCATCGGATACGAGTGTATAACTAGAAAGAAAACCCGATCATGATGATCGAGAGATATGAATGTTTGTAGGAGGAAGGAAAGATAAGAATCCAACCGACTGAAGAGATGGGAAATGACTAACGGAAGATAGCCGTGCTGTTCTTCTTCCTGGCCACGCTTATAGAGAGGGTTAGAAAGAAAATCGGGGACAGAAAGAGAGATATATATCTATAGAGAGAGAGAGAAACTGAGAAAGTGATACAGAGAGAGTCTACCAGACATGAACGGAGAGAGAGAGGGAGAGAGAGAGAGGGGGGATAGTGTGTATGTGTGGGCGATATACCATGGTAGGTCCATGGATAGACAGACGGGATAATGTGAGTAATAATATAAAATAATACAAATAAGGGAAATGGATCGCTCTATGTACTATAATTGATGCAGAGGGAGAAAGAGAGAAAAAAAAACACGCAAAGTAGTCAAAAGAAAAAAAATGGTTAACTGACAATGAGGTGTTATATCTAAAGATTAGATATTTAAAAACTTCAGAATTGTTATATTTTTTTTCAATAAGCCAGTTCATAGACACAATCTGCACATGGGCAGATAAAGGTCATTTGTACCAAAATGGTAAAACCCACAGAGATGAATACTGGATATGCGCTCATGAAAGTTATGTAACATTATTCATTTGTGCACCAACGGTACATTCTATGATACGCAGGTGGAAGTATTCTTTTCAAGAGGTCAAACAAAAGGTATTCATGAAGCACATCTAGGACTTTGGCGGTTATTATTCTAAGATGCTCAAAGTGGAACTTCTCCATGTGTAAAAGATCTGTGGATATTTGGGGTCATTTGTACCATGTGCTATCTGTAAACTCCCGTATTGATATATTGTTATATCTAGTTATTTGTTTCCCTCTCCTATAGCCCTATTCGGTCTGTTTTGGGTTGTCAAGCAAGTCAAGTCGCGATTAAATGCAGTACTGGCGCCCTCAACACGTGCAATATAAAATTACCTGCATTTTGGAGCCTTTTTGTCAATATATTCCTGTTGTGACTTGATTTTGGTTTATTTTTACTGTTGACTTTAATAGATCCAACAAAAGCCAAGAGAACCTTTCATATAATATACAGAATCGGATATTTCATATTTGCACTCCTTTCGTCGACCTGTCCCAAACAAACAGTAGCATTGAGAAACTTTTGTCGTAAACTTTAAGTATATTTGTTTCCCGTCGAATGCAATGTAGGACACCGATGGACCTTTCCCTTCGAAGATTGTGTAATTTTCTTTAGAGAATAATTGGAATAATAATAATAATAATAATAATAATAATAACATTTTATTTACCCAGGGTAGCCACTTCAGTTATGAAACTGCTCTTCCAGCGGGCCGTGCATAACATAATATGTTACTATTACCCTTAGAAACCATAAAGCTAATATAATACATGGGAACGATGAAATGGAATATCTAAAACCTTTATATCATAATACGAGATGCAACCTTTGTTGATCCAGCAATGTAGATGGTGAGATGTTTTTTTAACGCTTTCACACTCACCCCTCAGCTATTTCAAGATGTTGATGTATCTATAGTAAAACGTACAATCCTTGTATACATTTTTTCACACAAAATTGATTCAGGGAGAGCAAGATTTCATGTTCACCTTTACTTGACGCCTTTGCCTTTGGAGTGCAAATCGGTTACTTTATTACTTAGGCCTATTGGCAGAAGGAAAGAAACAAAATTCTCAAATGGTTTGAGAAAAGACAAAAGTGTACGTCACATATCTCAAAGTCAGTTAGGTCCGTTCACACATAACAATTAGTGTGATTTGGATCGCGATGCAAAAATTTTTTTTTGGTGACCATTCACACACAGGGAGAATTCTCGACGGCAAGAACGTCCGAACTGCGCATGCGTGAATCTCGACGATATATTATTATAATTATGTGTGCTCCGAATCCTGGGATCACTGCCTGGGATTAAATAAATCGATTTTTGATTCTCAATACCATTCACACACACAGCGCAGCTATCGCGATTATTCTGAAAAATCGCAAGACTTACTGCGAAGTGGATCACGATGCGAATCGCGAATATTAGTGAAATTATTCTGTCCACACACGCAAAAAAAACCCCCCCAAAAACGATTTTTGGATCGCGAAAATCGATTTTTAAATCTCACTTTTTCCTGTAGGTGTGAACGCCCCTAGTGTATAAAGGTCGTCGTTTGCATGAATGTGAAACTACAAAGGTATATTGGAATTAACAAATGTGTCCCATGCCATCACGCATGGGTGTTGTTTTTTTCTCACAAAAGGTGATGAGAGATTGAGAAAACCGACAGCATAACCTTTGATCATAATAATCTACATTTCTAAAGGGCTCGAAAATATTAAATTAAAACAAAATTTATATTTGGTCCACCGGACTATAGCTTTCTTGCCAAAGTGTACGTTGTGTTTGATTCAATACATCCTGCATTTATATTTGTATCGACTTTCTTTCTCCCTTTTCTTTTCACAGGGGGATCAACATGAAATAAGAACCGGTTGCCCCCTCCCCCGCACCCCTATCGCTGTACCGTTACACTACCAAGGGAAGGTGGAGTTTCGAAATTGTCAGATATCTAACCACATAATGATGATGATGATGATGATGATGATGATGATAATAATAATGATAATAATAATAATAATGATAATAACAACAACAATAATAATAATTATAAATAATAATAATAATAATAATAATAATAATAATAACAAAAATACTAATAATAACAGTTATAATAAACCATGCATTTATAGTGCATACATGCAGGAATGCTCTTTACAAAGGTGATTAAAATATTTGTACCCCCATCTTTGTGGAAACTCTGGAATCTCCTTTACTTTCCTACCATGACGGACAATTTCCAAACTACCATCATTTAGGTAAACGTCACCTCATATTCGAGCAAAGCATTAGTCTCTGTATTTTAACATCTTGTATTGTCACTATTGCCTCACACTTCAGTGGTAGTATTATACTTCAAAACGCTATTGATCGATTCATATCGCCAGTGGCCATTGTGGCTGTTACCTTTAATTCTCAAAGAGCATTTTTCGCTCACTGCATATACAAAAATGAAAAGAAGTTGATTTTCGGGCATGAGAGGCAAGAAAGAGTAGACAAGAACCTGGCAGATTGTGTCCGCATCTCCATAATCAAGCGAGATGCAATTCTTGTTGCCCAAATCAGCCAGACAATTATTATCGTATCTATTCTTAGTATGATTGTCTCCTCGACACTCCAATCTTGGCCATCCAGGCACCTGTGTAATTAAGTGCTAACATCTTGCTGTATAGAAAAAAACAAATTCTACCCTCAACTAAACTTAGAAAACGATTTCAATGTCCACCTCATTGCATCTATATCTGGAAATCTGTTATTGTTCTACGCTCTGGTAAACACGAAAAGTTAGTTGAATCTCAATGAATTAATAGTCGCTACGCGCAAATATCCCATGTTCCAGATAACAAAAGACCCAAACGAATGATTTTCATTAGATACATGTGATTATGGCGTGATCCGTCGCATAATTATTTATGTGATGTTTGCTGAACGATGTATAATTATGAAATCCATGCATGTCTGAATATTTATCTCCATGACGGGATACTGTCTAAACGTCACAAATATCATTGATTCTGATAAGTGGAAACTGATGAAACATTGTTTGTTACGAAATCTCAGTAATTACTAATAATTATATACAAACTTAACCAGCATCATTTAAAATTAATACGAGCACTCATTATGCCAGGTAAAATAAAGAGCCATAAAAAGAGAAAAGAAAAATCCGGCCAAGAATAACTTAATCGGTCTAAAGAGATTTTCCTGGGTGTTCTTAAAAGATGCAGCCAGGCAGCAATCCCTAGTTTGACTTTTTACTTTCAACTATTCCACCGTATTTAGTATCTAAGTATACCAAGTAAAATAAATAAAGAAACAATAAAAGAGAAAACAATAATGACGAGAAGAACCTAATCGGTTAAAAGAGATTTTGCCGGGTTTTCTTTAAAGATGCAATAACTTCTAGTTTCATTTAATAATTATGTCAAGCATGTGTTTCCTGTCTATTTTTATTTTGTTCTTGGATATCCTGTATGGCAGGATATGGTGACCTGTTTGCCTAATCTTATACTGTCTTTAAAAAAAAAAAAGATCTAATTCACAAATCTTCAGGAATTCATGGATCACTGATCGGTCAGTTGTCAGCTTTTCAGTAGACTATGGGGGAGACAACAGAACAGGCTCAAATTTGACAATTTCAAAATTCCTCAGCGGCCTCTTTTGGTTGGTCACTTTGGTTGAGCTTCTGTTACACGCAAGTTCTCCATCTTTGAATCAAGACAAGTGGCATATCCACACAGGATAATCCACACACAAATCCGTTAAAGTGCCTGTTCAAAGAAAATCACAAAAATGGCAAATAACGTATCACTAGAAACTGGTAAGCTAACAGATGGCCATCCTACAAGTTTCAGGTCAACTATATATCGGGTGATTTATAAAAATACAAATAAAACCACCTCCATAGCATCTGGGATATGCGAGAGATTCGCCAGAAAAATAACGATGTTTTAATGCCGTCACAATATGAACCAATCCTGCCCAAGCAGACGACATCCCATAAAGAATGAACATAATTGCAATGTTATTATTTCTCAAATTATAATGAGTTTAGTGTATATAAATGTGATGGAATTTTACACCACTCAAAATGGATATGAAACCGATTCTGATAACTCAATTCTAGAGGTTAATGAACAATCAAAGAAACCACACTTTCAAATTTAAAAACCCCAAGAATGATAGCATGGACGGCATTTGTTCCCTCTTGAAACGCCGAACATATACCGCGGTGTATGCAGCTGAAAATACAATGGCGTCTTATTTTGTTTACAAGCGACGGATTCCTTTATTATTGTATCGCTGCATTTTTCTTCAAAATAATACCATGCGCGGGGTTTAGAGTGAGGCAATAGATTAAACATTTAGCCTGACGGTGGTGAAGTAAGAGAAATAACTGAAGAGAAGATGACAAAACAGGCACTGAAAATGTGTGAAATGTCATGTGACATCGTCTGCTTGTGCAAATCATGTTCAACATGTGACGTCACACATCTCAGCAGCGATCAGAGAGCTTTTCAGGTGCTATGCCGGGGCTGTATTTAAACGTTTTGTAATTGATAATAATCATTACTTCGAATATTTCCAAGCATTGAATTTTGATAACCTTGTCCAATCAAAGTTTCACCTTTGCAATAATGACGATAAAGTTAGTTTTTAAAATCAATGAACCTTCTCTTTAAGATTGGTATATTATTGCTGCGTCTCCCCTCGGATCACTTTGAGAAATTTCTTTTTTCTTCTTTCTGTTTTGTTTTTGTTTTCTTTCTTTTGTTTTGTGCTGTCAAGAAATATTGAAGACTCATGCATTAAAGTGCTCCCGCGTAAAGAGCCCTGAAGAGAATGTTCGAGGAAAAACCGATTAAAAATAAGAGAGTTATGAATTTTTGAAGGTGCATGCAATCAATCAAACACAATAAGGAAACTCTGTGATGCATCTTGCCAGATCCCCTCCCGTTTGCCCTGTACTAATAAACTTCAAAAATGTATATTTTCCCTTAAGAAAACTTTCGATCATATATTCACCTTAAATATAGTTATTGCAAATATGTTTTTATATAACCCCTGTATGAAACAAATCTATTCCGTCATCAATAACTAAGAAAATGAAAGATTATTAAATTTTCTGTACAGAGAAAATTGGAGAGGAGCTCACAATATACGTCATGGTGCTGCCAATATGTGTTTCACTGTTGACAACTTCAAAAATATTTATAACTTTCCTATTTCTAATCGGTTATTGCTCAAAATTACACTCATTCGTTTCTGTCATTTTTCTGATTTAGATTTCATAAAACCATCTTAATTAATTAATTTAAACCTGAACATTATCTAGTAGACGTGTCAAGTTTCCTATTATGTTAATTCCAAATATAAAGACAGATGTATTGCTGACGAAGGGGCCAGGGAGATGGAATAAGAACTGGGGTGGAAAGGCAAGGGGATTTTTCCCGCAAGATTTCCAAAATCAATAAAATCAATAAAATGGCCTGTTGCAAAACTCAAAAATAGGCCTACTTCTCAAGTAGAGTGAAAAGTCACCCTCTGTAATTTTGGGGGGTATTGTTCCTTATCATATCAAATTGCTTTACTCCGCTATTTTTCCTCTCGGTAATGGTGCCTTTTATAATTACCAATTTCTCTGTTGTTGTTGTTGTTTGTCCACTAGTCACCTCGAGCTGCTGATGCAGTTTACAACTTTGTGTTTAAAAACAATGACGGGAATAACTGAGGTTCATTGTTCTTAATTTTCAAGAAAAGGGAAATGTTAAGAAATGCTCTCTTACGATGATTCTGAACACCCCCCAGGTGCGCTTAACCCTTTCTACTCTTTGAAATAAAGTCCATCTGGTTTGCAAACAGTAATCCCCTTAAAATAAATTAACTAATTAAAAGGAAAGAAAGAACAATTAAAATAAGGTTGAAAAGAATGTTTTGTTTTAGGGCGTTATGAACCTTGATCACTTTGACACATTAAAACAAAAATTATTGAATACAAATTAAAATTAATAGTAAAAACTTTTCAGAATAGTTGTAATTTTAACCACATCTCCCTTTGATAATATCGTTATGGTTCAAAATGAATCACTTTCCCATTCTCGACAGATTCATTTGAAACTCTAATCTGATGATTTTCTGCTTTCACCGAAACCATCACGTCTTTAATCTACTACGCTCTCCCAAATAAGATATTTCGGCTGCATTAATCCAACACAACATGTAGGGTATGGAGGGTAACATCCAGTCAAAAAATATTGAAATGGGGACTGGAAACCCATCAATGTGTTAATTTCTTTTTGACTTCGTAATGTTTGTCCTCAGGGACCGAATGATTATAGATGATTTCAAGGAGATCAACGTACGTAAGTAAATGTTATTCTTGGAGGAGATTGACTCACGTCCCATTTTGAATCCTGTATACGTGTATATACATTGTACGTAAATGCTGGCAACAATAAATGGAAAAGTGATCAATTGTCCCATTGGTCCTCAGCAATGTAATTATGTGCCCATGACCCTATGGGGTAGACGACTCGTGATAGGGCAGGTTCGTCAAACGTCAAAATCAGGGTCATTTAACTGGCCTGGGAGGTCGCGATGAGCTTACATGCGCGTCATCTGGGAACTTCTCAGAAAAGACTTCCTTTGGAGTTTGGGCTGCGTATAAGAGGGCTGTACTGGCATTCACACCAGTTGGTCGACTCTCCAGATATTATTAAAATGTTTTCAACTATTCATCTTCGACTGCCACATGTGAATTTTACAGGTGAGGGGGCGTGGGGTTGTTGCCTCCCCCCGCCCCCGATAACCCTGAAAATACAAACATTGGGGTAGCGAGTTGACCAAAATCCTCGCATAGCGAGGGCTACAATAAAAATTCTCTTTTGATCACTCGCTTCGCAAGAGGGGTCTATCCCCTGGCAAAAAATGTGCTCGCACGACTATGCTGATAAATAGCACATTATTATCCCTCGGAAAGCTTATAGGGCTCATTGTCTTTGCGGTATGATTACCAGAGGGTAATAATTCTAGGCGTAGTCCTTCGAGTGGAATATCACTTATATTGTAGTAGTTGTTTGACATTCATTATGCACTTGGCCCCTTCACGTTGGTAAAATATGAACCAACTGTCATTTTTAAAGACCACTGGCACCGAATTATGTTTAAGTACACAAAAGAAGAAAAAGAAAATGCGGATAAATGAACAAAAACTGCTTCTGGGTAACTAATGATAACTGAACCCGTAAACAAATTAAATTTGGAACGACATATCAAAAGGGGGTCTGCTCGCTATTCATAATGACCACTATTCATTAAGACCGCTATTCATAATTTGAAAAATGGTCATTATTCATAAGGGTCATTATTCATGAGGACCGCTATTCATAAACGAAGAAGAGGGTCGCTATTTATAATACAAAATCGGGGTCGTTATTCGTAAGGGTCGCTATTCATAATACGAGAAGAGGGTCGCTATTCATGGCCCCGAATATTTGTCGGAAACATTTATTGAAAACATACATTTCTGAACAAAATAAAGAAAAAAAAGGCGTGCCCCAATAAAAATGTACGCGACCCATCACCCCGGGCCCACCCCAATCAGTCCGACCACGCTGCGCCATACGGCCCACCCTCCCCTTGGTACAAGTGCATATTACCGACAATTTTCGTCAAAGTAGTTCATAGATGGCGTAGCCTGTGTGTGTGCGGGGGCTGGGGATATTTCATATGTAATGATGTGTTTGTTTTGTAATGATCTGTCTTTTTTCATGACAATTCACGTCAGCCGTTTGTTTTGTTCCTTTTATTGTAATTTTTTATTTTGGTTTGGCTATTTAAAGTAATTGATTCTTTACATTTCGTGTGTGAACCTGTGTGCATGACTGTATACATGGATTTGAATAATTATTATGTGTATTTTCTGGGTTTGCTTTGAATTTATCATGTCTCGAATTAATTAATGTTTAACTTTTTCTGAACCTGCATGAATATTTGTATTCACATTCCGTATGTTTCCTGTGTTTGTCTGTATTTATCATTATATCCTGTCCCCTTGTTGTTACGAGGGCTAGATATCCCACCCCCAAAATAAAAACAAAAACAAATTTCTCACGGCATTTTTAATTTTAATTTTGTTGCACTAGACCTTATCAGACCTCCTTACCCATCACCACCACCACCACCCCCACCCTCAACAAAAAGACAGTAAATGCTTGGTTCATATTCAGATAGCATTACCTATTTGTACGCTACATGACGCGAAAACCTTCAAGTTCCGACAGTGTTTAAACCCCCTATCCCCCAAACAAAACACAATTTTAAAGTGCCCCCACCCCTCTCCGGGCAGTAACTAGGCCTGTGGTCCGGTCCAACTCCGTTTGTTTTCGGTGTCAGGAAAGTTTCAGGAAATCAAGATTTTTGATAAATGAAGTTAGGTTAATTAGGTTAGGAGGGGGCCAGGGGTGATGGGTCGCGTAAATTATTGGGGCATGCCTTTTTCTTTATTTGTTTAGAAATGTATGTTTTCAATAAATGTTCCGACAAATATTCGGGGCCATGTGTCGCCCCCCGTAAGTACGCCGCAGCCGTGGGGTTGTCCCCATCCAATATTTTCCTTTCTTATTATCATTTTGTTTGCTAATTTAATTTTTATGAATAGCTACCCTCATTCCGTATTATGAATAGCGACCCTTATTTCGTATTATGGATAGCGACCCTCATTCCGTGTTATGAATAGCGACCCTCATTTCGTATTATAAACACCGACCCTCATTCCGCATTATGAATAGCGACCCTCTCCTCGTATTATGAATAGCGCCCCTTATCTCACATTATGAATAGCGGTCCTTACGCTTTTATGAATAGTGACCCCCTTTCCGTTTTATGAATAGCGGTTACTTCAGGTATGGGAAGTTGCACGTTATGAATAGCGGTCCTTACGAGCAATGACCCTCAATGTGAATTATGAATATCGACCCTCTTCTCACGTTATGAATAGCGGTCCTTAAGAATAGCAATGATTACCCCATCAAAAGAGGGTCATCTTGCCTCACCCTCTACATTTATGGTCCATATACATAAACAAAATTCTGTTTTTTATACCTATCAATTCATTTCATATTCAAATTGATATGCCATACGTGGGAATATTATCCCTACATCATCATTATACAGACAGATTGCTCACTACAAGTCAAACGTTTAGGACATTTTTTTTTATTGTAATGGCAGAAACAAATATATTAAAATCCCTTTGGAATGGGACTCTCTCAACAAACCTCTTATCTGAAATCACTGGTACGCTCATTGTGATGATGGTTTGTAAACAGAGTTCTAAATACATGTGCATCAATGTGAAAATGTATGCAATAAGTGTGGGAAATAAGTGTGGGAAATTTGGCAGCTGAATTAATGTGAAAATGCAATTCTAATTTGTGGGATTTCGATCACCAATTTTATCCACCCCTTTATCACATGATATTTTGACGAGAAGAGATAAATATTCTTGGAATGAGTAAAATACATTTTCCTGTAATTGTTGATTCTTGACTGGGTGATTATTCTAAAGTAAAGGAAATAAAACACAAGTTTTTAAGAACTAAATAAGATCTTACCTACATTTCAAATTCAATATCTTACATGATAACACTAAATAGTGGTCTGATGTTGTGTTTCTATAGGCGGCGCAAAAAGAACTTTTATTTCATGCCTTTCCCCTCGGCCGCTGAATCTAGGATCCACCACTATTAAAGCTCAGAGAGCAAAGTAGAAATAAATGTGAATGATAATCCCAATTTATACTAAAACTTACTGAAAAAATAAATATGTTTTAAACGCTAGGCAGAACATGTTATGACATTGTGCATAAATTATATCCTCACTATCTATTATGTGAAGAAAAAAAATATCATGATTCGTTGTTTAAACTCACGAATCTTATACGATGGGAACTGTTAGATAAGGGAGTATATATTTTATTCATGATGTTAACCTGCTGTGTTTCTCATTAGAAAGATATATCCCAAAAAACTAAATAGCTAAGGTCAAAATCAAGAAACTGTGGTTGATAAGAATATATCATCTCATTCGATCGCCGACATGCCGAAGGATGCACATAATTTTGATACATTAGATGATAGATTAGCTATATACCGGTGATTTTTTAGCCTGATATTATCGCGGTATATTCCTTTGAAAATGATTCTACAATAATATATGAAATGCTAATGCACCTTCTGCTGATGCGTATACATAAACCACTGCAATCAAGCATTATTTCAACATGATCTGAGCACAAAATGCATGATGTAATTTAACATAACACTTATACTAAATACTAAAGTGTGTATACTTGTATCTAGTTAAGTTTGTCCTGACTGAAAATCCAAGGAAGTTTTAAAAGGCAACAAAGGCTTTGGTACAGAATCTTTTTACAGTTGTGTAATTTTTCTTTAAAGTTTGTCTATGGTGTTTTTGTTTGTTGTCTTTGTTTATTTTTCTTTGTTTTTACTTAGTTGTGTTGAAAGGAGCATATCTGTAGTAATTGAAAGTTAAAATGATAGATATCATCACTAACCCTTCTGTTACTGAATAATTCAAATTAAAAATATTAATAGATCCTGATGAGAGTAATCAAATTTCCCATGGATTTTAGAATAGCCATGCACGGTGAGGACATAAGGGTACAAATTTTGTTTGAAACTGAAAAGTCTCGAGCGTCCAGGGTTGACTACTTATCCTAGGCCCATGCAGAGATTGTAACAGCGTTAGACTTGAGTCACATCGCCTAACCGACTCATCACCGACTTCAAACCGATCAATTCTTGGTCTTTCGGGGGTAACGTAATTTTTTGTTCGGTCTGGTGTCGGTCTGTTTCATAAAACTTGATACCAATAACAAATGCCAAATTTCTATGACAATTTTGCTCGCAGCCTATCAAAATAATACTATGATTTCAGTAAATTATAACAGTAATGGTAACTTGTTATTGATAAAAAAAAAAGTTTTATAAAACATGGCCCTTGTGTCTGTCTCGTGGGTGTGACCGGGACATGAATGGTATAATGGGGTCCGCTCGCTATTCATAAGGGCCATTATTCATAAGGGTCATTATTCGTAAGGACCGCTATTCATAACCGAAGAAGAGGGTCGCTATTCATAATACAAAATCGGGGTCACTACTCATAGGGGTCCCTATTCATAATACGAGGAGAGGGTCGCTATTCATAATACGAGAATAGGATCGCTATTCACCCTCTTCTCGTATTATGAATAGCGGTCCTTACGAGTAGTCACCCCCAATATAAATTATGAATCGCACCCCATCTTCATGTTGATGAATAGCGACCCCGATTTCGTATTATGAATAGCGGTCCTTATGAGTAATGACCCTCAATGTGAATTATAAATAGCGACCCTCATTTCACATGACGAATAGCTGTCCTTATGAATAACGGTCCTTATGCCTTTATGAATAGTGACCCCCTTTCCGTTTTATGAATAGCGGTCCTTCACGTATAGAAAGTTACACGTTATGAAAAGCGGTCCTTATGAATAGCGGTCCTTAGTGTGACGTAGTGACCCCCAATATAAATTATCAATATCGCCCCTTCTTCATGTTTATGAATGGTGACCCCGATTTCGTATTATGAATAGCGGTCCTTACGAATAACAGTCCTTATGCCTTTATGAATAGTGACCCCCTTTCCGTTTTATGAATAGCAGTCCTTCACGTAAAGGAAGCGGTCCTTTTGACTAACGAGGTTACACCGTTATTTTAGTGTTAGCGGAAAAGGTAGTACAGAAGAGAGGGAGGGGGGAGGGAGACAACTTAAATAGACAATCATTCAATTAGATGCTCTAAAACAGGATCATCGGAGAAGGACATGCATACAAACAAAAAGGAGAGAGAGAAAAACGAAATTGGGAGAGGAACAAAAAGGGGGAAACAAGACATTGAGAAACGATTCTGAAATTCTGAAAACAGTAATAAAAGCTAGTGAGAGATAAATGATATTCATGGTGATTTAGTGCATGAAATCTACCTTCAACTGTTAGTTTGCCCTTCCCCCCCCCCTTACAAAAAAAACATGGTATAACAGTGCTACCACGGTACTACCATGATACAGACAGTACTATCATGGCTCTATATATTATGTAGAGTATCGTAATAATTATATGTACCGTAGCCAACATACCGTAATTCATGGTAATTTTTAAAAAGGGCCATAAGGTATTAATCTCGTGCATAATATTTTGAGTGATGATACCAAGAGTTACAATAAGGTAGGCCTACTCTAAGCAGTTGGGGGATTTAGGGGAGGCACACCCGCCCCTCCTTTTAGAGTAGGCCTAGTAACAAAATTGTGCCCTGCCAATTAAAATTTGTATTAAAAATGCAGAGTTTGAGCATCACCTAAACTGGAGATTCGGCTAGCTGATAGACGCCCGATAGACGGCAACTATAGGTCCCACCCGAAACTTTGCATCGCTATAGGACCCAATTTTCATTCTTTTCTAATTTCCCGCCCGACTTGAGATGGATCCTTCCCACAAACTCCCCGGTAGGTACTAGCAATATGATGAAATGCCCAAACCCCACCCCTCCCCGCCCACACCCCCTAAATTTCATACCCCCGCCCCCGATAGACGTCAGCTAGGACGAACCCTATATATACTATATCATAGTGTACTGTCTGTATACTGTGTTTTCAGTAAGTTGTGCTATAAAAACATTTCTGAAATAAAAAAAATGGGGATTTCCAATTAAGGGCCTACTATTTGAACAAAAATCCATTCAAATGGTTTCCTAAACCAGATTATACGGATTCAAAAATCGAGATAAACATGGTCAAACCCTTCATAACTAATAAAATATTGCACTGGTATAGAAGTTTTCACATTATGGCCTAAAATAAATATGCCCGACATTTATAGATAAGCAATAAAAAAAAATTAAAAAAAAAAAATCCGTCGTCGTTTCATATACACTGTATTAAAGCAAAAGGCAGGTAAATTATGTCAATTTTATAAATATATATATCATTGATATAGATATCACTCTTATCTTCATAACTACTCGTAATGTCGTTGTTAATGTGATTTGAGATGGAGGAATAAATGTTGACTTCTCTGTGCACTAAATTTGTGTCATAGTAATGATAGTATGGCTGAACAAGACGTAAAATAACAGTATCATATTACCGTGTTATATTTCCTAAATTTATGCAAAACAACGTCAAAAACACAGCGGAATTTTGGACCTACCCTTGCCAAAAGACCCAAAATGTCTGTGATTAATAAGTACTACATATGATTTCATGTGATTTCATATTATTTCAGACATTAGATGTTATGTTTTACAGTATGGAGGACAGAAAATTACCCACTCCTTTTGGTTATAATGATCTGTTTATTTCATAGAGATATATACTTAATAAGGCTTAGTGTTAGTAAGTATATATCTCTATGGTTTATTTATCAATTGGCGTGCCATACACAACTATGGCAAGCGACAGTGACAGCGTCAGAGTGACAATGCTCCGGGAGGTTTTACATAAGATAACGGTCATAATTGCTACGAAATGCGACAAAAATGTTCCTTCAAGTATCAAAAAGGGATCTGCGATGGTTCGTCAGAGCACAAGACCAATATACGGAGATATCTGTATTCCTGGGGGAGTAGTAAAAATGCATCTCCCAACTGAACAGGTAATTGTGCATGTGGGACTGATGTAAGTGTACTTGATGGCGCCCCGACGCTATGGCGTGGTAGTGCCTAGTGGGCCATGGGGCACACGCACGCGCACGTCGGTTATGATTTTATAAATATACAAATGACCAGACCACGAGACATATCTAATTTCTTAGTGTTTGAAGGGCGATTTTTGTGTATGTGTGTATATATGATCATCTCCGGCTACAGCAATGAGTTAAAGCCAAATAATGAAATTAATCTACTTCCAATCAATTCTGGAAATCCTGAAGATGAAAATTGAAAGGAGTCATGAACTCGATTTCAATGTGCCATTCATTTCATGTAATAATAATTATAATATAGACCTAATTCGGCTTCAGTCTGTGATATCGAAGGTTGTTCCACTGAGACTACGTCTGATAATGATAATGGTAATGATAATGATAGTGATGATGATGATGATGATAAGATTACGAATAAGGATAATCTGAATACACAACATGGACTAAATGTCATTACTTTCCAATCTTTCTTTCTCTTGGTCAACATCTAGCATGTAGAGGAGGTGATTGAGGCAATCATGGCTGCCAGCGAGAGCTTAGACTTTCCAGTCCTTACCTGCTCACCTTCAGAGAATAACTTCATCAGTATCAAACTTCAGAGGGCTCCCGCCTTTAGTCGCGTCATTAATCGCATCATGGAGGAAGGGAATGAGTATGGTCACCAGCGCACCAGGAGAGATAAAACTGTGCTGCTCAATGTTCCAGTGATACCAAAGAGGGAGAAGGAGGATGATGGAGTTTGGCTGTCTTCGTTGAGGCAACATCTTTTAGCTCAACATGTTTCTGCTCTTCTTGAAGCTAATGGGTAATTAAGCTGATAGTCAACATACATAGAGACAAATTTTCGTGATCAGAAGACAAACAAATGATTACTGCCATAGATTCAATTGTGGGTGGCAGATGTCAACTGTAACTGATATCATGAGTGGAATTATTGTAACTGTGAGTGAACTAATTTCCTTTCTAAACACTTGGATTATGGATATGCCCTCAATTTAATGAGTTGAGAATCTGAAGTTGATCCCCCAATTTACAATGTTGCTATGATCTTTGAAATTGCAGCAACACAATGAGAATGGGCAATGATATCAAATGAGTATGCCTTAATTGCAGAATCATTGATTTGGGAAGGTCGCTTTGGTGCAAAAGAGCTGAATTTAACTTGTAAATCAGAATTGATTTTTGTTGCATACTAAGTTGTTTTAGTAGGCACACTGAATGCATTCATTTTATATGCTTCTCTTTCCACAGCTATCGTATTCATCAAGGTCACAATGTGAACACAGGAATGTCTTCCTCTACAGTCGGTAAAATTCTGGGGATTATCATTCCAGAGGAGTCTCTTGGCATCAGCTCCAGGACAACAACAGAAAGAGATCTGCCTCCTGGATACCTTGAGGAACTCTCAAACTCCAAGTATGTATCATCTGTTGCCTGCCAGACTGATGAGGAAAAAGATCACCAACAGTCACCTGATCAATGTCATCTGCATTCATCACAGGATGGCTTACCCAAACAGTGGTCTGTGGATCTGGCCGCTGTGCTGGAACATCAGAGACTAAGGATAGGAAAAGGAGGATATAGCAAGAACATGACAGAAGTGCAATGTAAGAACAAATGTTATGGTCAGAACTATATTTATGACCATAGTCTGAAGACTTCTTGTTGAGAAGATGGATCTTCCTGTTTTCCATGAATACAGTGTTGGGAAAAAACCAAAGGGGTAAAAAGTAGATTGCTTTTATTTCGTTCTATTTTTGATACCCCTGTGAGGGGCTGAGAGTACATAATGAGAGAACATAATCCCATAAAATTCATGATGCAGAGTACGAGTATTGCAGATATCTCTGTGTTGATTATACATGTATATTCATTCTTTTTTTGAGTTTTAACATCCTTCAAATGCAAGTGGCAAGTTTGTTTGATAATTGGTATCTAAAGTGGGGTCATGTATAGCGCTCCTATCTGTCAGACTTGACACTCCTGCCGCTCCACAATTCTGAGCTAAAATTCACAGGCAAGGACTTATTCACAAATATTTATAGATGAGTGATTTAAGGTATCCCAATATAAATAATGTATCCAAAGAGAAACACTTGTATTCCCATCTCGACTGATAACCCAAAGATTTTTTCCCCCTCTCTGGCAACTTCAAAGCTTTCTGAAGGAATGTGTTCTTCATGAATGTCTTTCATCTCCTTAATTACACATTGTCTTTTTGTCTTTAATGTGTTATAATTCAAGATTATTCTGTTCTCTCTCTCTCTCTCTCTCTCAGTAACAGACAAAAAAGGAGTAGCAAACCCGGTCCTCAAGCAGTGTTTGAACTTGAAGAATGCAGTAGAAGAGATGGTACATTGTAGTTTAACCAGTCATTAATTCATTTGATATGGTGTATTAAAAATAGACACATACCGTTGAGTCAAAAAAAAGCTTACACCTAGAAAATTGCTTATTATTTAAGAAATCATCTATGAACAGTAAATTATTATACATCTTATGAAAGAGTGTTTTATCCCAAATCATTTAGTATAATTTTTGTATGGTATGTGTTCACACTTGGATGAACAGGAGGCATTGTTTGCGAGAGTGCAAAAATCAACTTGCGCCAAAGTTGCTTATGTGATGTTTGATCCGTTCAAATTTCAATAAACACGCTAAGCCTTGTTGATCGGGTGGTAATGTCTTTTGTTCATGACCATGTTAAGGGGTGGGAGGGAGGAGGGGCGGGCGATGTACCATTCAACGACCAAAAAAAGCACAGAAGAAAAAAAATTGCGCCTTGTTGTTAGTGACAAATTGAAACCAAGCCACTCTGTGTAAAGATGGCTCTGAGTACCTCATTTTTAAGCTCGTTCAGACAACCCCCCCCCTAAAAAAAGAACCCCGCAGTGGTTATTATTTGTTTTTTACGTTTGAAACGAATGACAACTGTTGGTGAAAGCCATATGAGGCGCGTATTCACTGAACTCTGTGTTATTATTAAAGACCAGAAGGTAAAACGTATGAAAAAATCGACTTGTGAAAAGTATTAAAGTGAGAGAATGAATTGAATGTATCAAATGAGATGCATTGCATATACTTTTTGCAGAAACAAAGTCACACACACACACACGCACAAATGTCCTTTGATATTTGATATTTGATATGTGATATGTGTGTCATGATTAATTTTGTTAGGGATGTTATTTGGATCTGCAAAGACCGAATTAATACCCAAATCCCAATCGTTTTATTCAAACATCACATAAGAAACTTTGGTGCAAGTTGATTTTTGCACTCTCGCAAACAATGCCTTCTGTTCATCCAAGCGTGAACACATACCACACAAAAATGATACTAAATGATTTGGGATAAAACACTGTTTCATAAAATGTATAATAATTTACTGTTCATAGATGATTTTTAAAATAATTAGCAATTTTCTAAGTGTAAACTTTTTTTTGACTCACACTGTATATTGAAGAAAAAAAAACTCTCTAGCAACAATATTGTCACAATTCTAGAGGGATGTAAGGTAATGTACTTATTAAAGATTAGCAATGAAATCAAAGAGGCACATTGACAAACAAATCATTATAGATTATACATATAAATAGATAGTTGATTTATGGCTAATGTTCAGTCTACTTTTATTTCATCTTATTTTTGTTTGTTTACTTGTGAGTGACTTTGAAATCATGGTCTTGTATTCTAAGTCTCTTTAAAAGTTGACCCCCTTTGAATAATTTTGTTGGATTCAGATTTTTTAACCAGAAATGTTCAAGCATTTAGGTCGCTTACCTCGGTGACATGACCTAGTATTGGATGGAAAGGGGAAAACAAATGATTGTATGAAATTTGCTCTATTGCTAAAAGTAACAAGGCATGTTAATAACCAGCGTAATAATCCTGTCATTTTTGCATAGTATTATTAATTGCTATTTTATTAGTTGTTATAAATTTCTCTTTTTATTAGTGGGCATAAACGTGAAGAATTGAATTGAAAAGCATAATTTGTATTTTGACTGTACATTGTTTGTTGTAGATCAAAGTATGCCCAGGCGAATTTTAATATATCTATAAATACAGACAAGTAATATAGAAAACTGAAGCTGTAAACTTTTTATAGCCTCTGGTGCATTTTTAGAACTTACAAAGGTCGGATGTGTCTCGTAAAACTAAAGTAATAAATGAAAATTAAATTGCTTGAACCTATTCAATGCAAAACTTGACCCAGATAAAAGTTTGACTTATCATGTTATGATATGTATTTTGGCCTGATAATTGAGCAGTCAAATATTGTTTAATAGATCATGAAGTTGACTGAATTCACAAGCTAGATATATTACCAATGCAAATAAATTATAAAAGGTGAAAATTAAATCATAACAAGTCAAACAAAGTCGAATTGTTGAGAATTCACTTGAATGACAATATAAAAAGTTGCAATATGAAGAATAACTGCTTTAATCTGTATTGTAACTATTGTGTAGAAAGGCAATGAAATCATATACCAATTTAAAATTCAATTATGGTATTTGGAGGGTTCATGTAGAGGTTTCATGGTCTAGTGGATATGTCACCAGACTGTGAATCACATGGTTCATGATTCAAGGTTCGAGTCCCGCAGGAGCACTAATGTCCTTTCGCAGCAAGACATTAATCTACATTTGCCACTCTCCACCAAGGTGTAGTAAATGGGTAACTGGTAGGAATTTATTCTGTGAATGCTTTGAACGCCTTAGGGCAGCTGGGCTAAAGCCAGGGTAATAATAACTACATATATATTATTGTTATTATTATTATTATTATTATTATTATTATTATTCATGAAGTGCATGTATTGTATCAGAAACATTATACCATCGGGTAACAAACCGACATAAGTGATGCCCGTACCATGCTTCTAAATCTCCATCTGTCAATGTGACCTGCAACATACTACACGATTCTTCTCCAGTTAACAAAAGATAATAATGAAATTAATATCCCATTCTTAACATCCTTGTGCACTTCTAAAGAGCTTGTGAACTTATAACCCCAGCTTTAGCTCCTTTAAAAATTGCCATTGCTCAGTGCATTTTAAGGAATAGATCTATCAGGTATTCACTTCCTTCACCTGGGTTGAATGTTGCAAATGTAGATTGCCAAAGGAACTCAAGTGAAGTGACAAAGACCCAAACTCTGAAACCGTTTGTTACACAGTGTCAAGATTTATCCAGTAGACCACAACACCTGTATTGGTGCATCTTAATCCAATCAAGGCTTATATGTTTGGACTCATTTAGAAGTCATCCAATGATCCATGTATCCTTCACATCGTTCCGTCTAGCCAGGAGTTTCTACAGCAGCAGGTGGATCTGACCATGAGGGCGCTGTCTCAAGATGGCCGTTACTCGGACCACTCTCATCTGTGCTGCGCACCTGTTCAGCTGACTGGAGCTTCCCAGAGCTCTGGTGGCAAGAGACAGGGGAAGGAGATGGATGTGGAAGAGTTCTATGACATCAGGTATTCACAGATGAGAGAGGCATCAGTGATGAAGTATGGTGATCAAGTAAAAGGTAAAGAAGGGTTGCAGTTGTAATAGTGAAGAAGAAAAGTACAATTTAGATAATAGACATAGGATCTAAATGAAACAGTATTTGTTGCCCCTTGTATGGGACTGGGTTATCTGGCGGTAATGCATTATGTTGTTAAGTTTGTGAATGTGTGCATTTTATTGACATGTCAGGTAATAATAATAATAATTTTCTATGGGCCTTTCTTTTTCGTCCCCTATAATGGATATGTGGGAAATAAAATATAGTTGTTTATTATTATTTAAAAAAAATTATTATTCATAGTAGTAGTAGTAGCTTAAGTGTGACAAATTGGATCTGATTCTATGTTCAACTCTCTTTCTCTTTTATCAGGTGATTCTTGGAATGACATGATACATTCTGTGACTGCTGCAGGAATCAAGTTTGACATATTAGGAACACACTTCAGACACCCTGTGAGTTATGCTCAATTCAATTTTCTATTTAAACATGCAATATGGTTGAATATGCTATGTTATCATAGCATGTCTTTTACATGTCATCATTTTAAAGCTTATTTACAGTTTTGGTAAGCAAAAAAAAACAAAAAACTCCTCGAGAAATTTATTTAATTTTAATTGATTAACAGGAATATATTAACAATACTGAGCTGTGATGAAGTGAATTTGTTTTCTCCTCAAGTGAAATATTAAGAAATGAGAGGTTAAAATCAGCAATATGCCCACAGAACTTCAATCCCATATAGCAAAATTTGCAAAGAGTCAACCAACTTCAGAAGTGCTTGGCATGTTGTTGTCTGTTCCATCAACTTTAGGTTGCTTAGCTGGCCAGCAATGATCAGCTTTCAGAGACTGTGCAAACCTATGTTTTTTATGACTAGTGACTAAATGATTTTGGTACTCCACTAACCTGTTCATAGAGACCACCTATCTCTACAGACCACTTTTCTTATCTCCATTGTGTGGCCTTTACATACAGGGTTAACTATAATACCTTTAACATTACCAACTCCATGTCTCCATTGCTTTCTTTGCAGGTGAAGCTTGATGTTGGTGAGAGGAACGAGAGCAACCCTTGGCCAGATAACAGGAATGGTGTCTTTGTGGTGTACAACTATGCCAGACTCTCCACCCTCTTCACAAGGTTCCAAGAAGAGGTCCACAAAGGTAAGTAGTTTCTACCAACAATTTTTAGGAAAGGTGTCGGTGGTCCAACAGCATTGTCTCGAGGCTTTATTTCATGAAAAATATCTTGTTGGGGTTAGGGATGCATTTGGGTTTAAGATTAGGGTTAGGGTCAAATGTAGTGTCCGGTCCAGGGTTGACATTAGAAATTCAGTTGGTGTCTGATATTGACTGGGGAACAACTGTCCAAGGACCATGTGTCGTAGAACTGATGTGATGTAGTGGATATGTTACCTGACTGTAGTAGATCGGTGGTAGAGCGGTCGTCTTATGACTATAATTATTTGGTTTAAAACCAATTTGATGCACTTGTCTTATGCCCTTTGTTAAGGCACTCATCCTCATTCACCAAGTCCCTCAGACGGGACTAAAGCCATAGGTCTGCTGCTGTCATATCTATAATTTTGCAAAGTGTCTGAATTTTTTTTCCTGACCATAACGTACTTGAAACCCATCTGATTAAAGCTGAGTGGATCTATCGTTCCTCTCTGAATCATGATATGTCTTCATGAATCCTTTCCTGTTCAGGTACATATCCAGCATTGCCACCTGTAGAAAACATAGACTTCTCAACCCTGAAAGAAGAAGCAGAGTGGAAGCTGCTCTTTTCTCACATCCTAACACTACCTGATGTAATATTAGAGTCAGTAGGAGAAAGTGTTACCACTCCTCAAGAGCTGGCATGCAAGTTTGAAACCCATAAGGTTGGTATGAAATTTACTGTCTAATCAATTGCATTCCAACTCTTTACCTCGTTAGTGCTGTAGGCAAATGTTTTATGTTGTCTGCTTGGAGCCAGAAGGGCATTCAAATTATGTAAGTACCTTTCTGGCTCTCAGCAGATATCTTTAGTATCTGAATTTGTGGCTTGTTGTAAGGGAATAACTATTAGCTGCAAAGTTATTTCTTCTGTAGAGCAATGCTTTGTCTAAGTGTTATCAAATTTAGCAATTTGCAAATTTGAGGCAAAAAGGGACATGATGAACATTGTGAAGATATTAAAAAAATATATTCATTTTGTTATTATAACATAAAAATGTTAAAAATGTAACAAATTGTTAAAAGGAAATCGTTTTTCAATGAGATAAGGCTTTGATAACAGGCTGTACACAGTTATGTGAACCTGTGCGGTATTGTAGTATCTGCCTTTAATGAGTATATACTGCTTCATTATGTGATATTTCAATTTAATTTCTCTTGGACACATTGTAGTTGCAGAATTTTTGTCTCATAATGTCCTTTTTTAATTCTTTTCTCAGATTTGCCGCTACCTCGTATCACTCAGTCAGGATTTGAGTACATACTACAGCAGATTTAGAATCTTAGTGGTAAGTCAAAATTGATAGAGATCACTGTGACATCTACAATAATTGATGAACCACTGGCAATTGAATTATGAAGGGTTTGTTCCAACAATCCAAGTTTTGACAAAAGTTATGCTGCACCATCCATGTATTACTTGCTCATACAAGGTCTGTGCTGGCTTTCAGGCTGCTAATAATTTCGTGAACAACAGTGTGAATGAATTGTGTGACAGATAATTACAGGATTTTGAAATCAAACCTCTTTTGTTGTTCTCCTGGAATATTATCTCTCTTCCATCTTGTTCTTTCTACCTTGCTCTTTCTTGTCTCTTCCTAACCCTCCTCTGTCTCTTACCCCCTTCTTTCCCCCTATCTCTTCCAACTACCTTTCTATCTCTCTTCTCTCTCCCCATCTCTGTCCTGCCATTGTCTGTCCCTATTCCCCTCTCTCTTCTCTTTTTCCTCCCTCTCTCTCTCTTTTTTGCCTTATCACTTATTTTTGTCTCCTCCTCTCTCTGTTAATCTCTCCCTTTGTATTACTCCCTTGCTTCTCTCCTCCCTCTCTCTCCTACCCTCTTTCTCTGTACAGGAACCCAGACCTCATCTCCTGCCGACCATGTTTGCCCGGATCTACTTGCTGAAAGCAGTTCATCAGGTTCTCGGTAACGGTCTAGCCCTCCTGAAGATTACTCCGCTTACTCAGATGTGATCTGTCACTGACTGAGACCTACTACTCCAAAGACTATTTTTGAATTGTTTTTGTTTACCCCAAGTAGAGACGAGCATCTGAATCATCGATGTGTCCTGGAACTACTTAATCCCATGTCACACTGTCACATAAATTCCATACCGACTCCAAACTCTGCATTGGTATGTGGATATTGTCAGAGATGAGATGTATTTACTACAAGGTTGATTTCTGCAATTGTGATCTTTATCTATACAATTTTAAGAAGGCTCATTCCAATGTACTCTTCTTCATGTATTATTATAGACAGAAAGGTGGATAATGTGCAATAATAAAAACACATGGGACTACTCCTAGGATATCCATGAAGCTTGAGATATTTCAGGGACATTTTTTGATGAGGATTGCCATTTCTTTTTCAAATAATCTGACGCCCTGACTGAACAGTTATACATGTGCCTTGGATCATTGATAGGTTTCTTTTGTGCTGTTGGGAAAAATTTCCAATAAATTGCTCATGCAACAAACATTTTTAATTAAAAATAAAGATATAAAAGCTGTCTTCAAGGGATGTATTAATCTAGGCAATAGAGGGCGTTTCAGCAATTCGGTCTTCTAAAAGAAAGCACAGAATGATTAGTTCTGTCAACCTGTTGTCAAAATATTTGATTTGGCAGAATTGTATGATTTTACTCATCTGCCTAAAAGTATGTGTAGGCCAAATATGGATGAGCGATTATTGTAAAAGCAAAGGCAGTTTTATGAATATATAACTGACTTAAGATTGGAAGTCAGATTGCTCATTTCTGTAATTCATTGATGCCATCATGAGATGGTGCTATGCACTTGTCTCCCTCTCTTTCAAATTGTATGCTTGTTTACATACATTTACCTTGTCGAGAGCTCGATATACCTTGCTGTTTTAAAAGAATTTGAGCTGATAAAATGATAATTCAGTGGTTTGCTTCGAGGAATCAACAAAATTTGCCTTTCCATTGCTACAGAATTAAAGGCTTGTTCAGATATGGTGAAGTAACTGCGCCAACAAATCTGCAGTTTTTTTTTTTCATGTGTAAATGAATGACAACTGCGGGCAACAAATGGAATTGCGCTTATTCACTGAGCTCTGTTTTATAAGATACGGAAGTGTCAAGCCTTTTACAATATACGTCATTAAAAAAAACTGCCACGGCTTTGCCATGTCATATCTGAACGAGCCTATAGTCTCCAAATTTGTTTCTCTCAAGCAATTAAAAAAAAGACACTAAGGCAAGGCCCTCTTCTTTTGGCCAATGTAAGTTAAAAGTTCCCTTCCACCCCATTAATATTTTTCATTTTTACATAGGCTTTTGATCTGTTTTGAATCCAATAGCAATCAAAAATGTGTGTATATTATTCATTTTCACAATGTACAAATGTGGAAAATATATATATTCATAATAAAATATCAAGAATTTATATCTTCATTATTCTTGTATTCCATAGTTCATACAGCAGTGTTGTGTATATATTTGACATTCAGCAGACTAGTAAGGTTTGTAGGGTTGGGTAAAAAAACAACAGCACAAGAATTGATTGGAATGTTTGGTTCAACACCTTTTAGGCTGGCAATGAGCCTTTGGTAAATTAATGACATCTGAGATTAGGAGATTCGGAAGATGCCATGAACAGGAGACCCACTTATTTTTCTAGTCTGTTCTATTGCCTTTTATATCTACCGGTATTTCTTTTATTTTTTATACCTGTGAACAACTATTTAGAAGGTCAAGTTGAGTACTTAATGGAACATACCTATTGTTTCATGTAACCAAACATTGTCACATCAGTACAAAGAGAAAAAGCACAAGGAAGATGGTATATCTTTGGTGATTTTATAATTTTTCTTTCATTTTCATGATGGATTTACTCATCTTAGAGGTTTTACTTAAATACAGTTTAGTGACTAAACCAACAAAACTTTTTTTCTTCTCATTATGCTCATTCATGATTATATATACTTTTACACACCATCTCAACAATAAAAAAGTGAGATATCGATCAAATCTATAGAAACAAAATAGCCAGGGATTAAACGAACACACTATTCCTTGAGATCCCTATACGTCGGGAATGGTGAAATACTATTACCCACCAAAATGAGATAATTAATGCGTATCTTCATCTTCCAATGACCACAAAAAAGTTAGCTCAGATGGCACAAATGAAAATTACGTAAACCAAGAGACCGCATTCCATGTACATGTACAACATTTAAGAGAATCACAAAATCTTTTGAAAATGGAAGCTAAGTGCTACTCGTTATGACATCGTAATGACATCAGTACAGGCAATGAAGTTCAGATTTTCAATAAAAAAAGAGAGTTGTGATCACGTTGGGATTTCATACGAAATGTAATCACATGTTTAATTTCAGGCAACGCTCTTCAAAATTGAACACCTTATAATGAATAAAATCCAATTCGAACTAAAATTAAGAGGTGCACATATTCAGGGGAAAATTCATGGCCATGTGAATCATAGTGACCTTTAAATATTGATTAAAGTTAATAAATTATGATTCACAATTCTGCCATGTGAACACGTTGGTGTGCTGGAAGCTAGGTTTGATATATATTTCCCCTTTGCTTTTCCTACTCTTTCTCTGCTAAAATCACACCAGATCCCGTACTATTCATCATCAGACCCTTTTATTATTATGCTTTTGCTATTTTAGCCTTGATACGATATGGTATAGTTTGCAGGGGTGGCGGAATCTTCTTCAGATGGGGAGGTTGTCTCAGCATGATCTGGGGTGGTTTGCCCAAACTAGTTGGCTTCTTCTTACTCCGTATCTGCTTTGCCTTTTGCCTCATTGTGGAATTGTGCTCTTCGTACTGCTTGGGCAGCTCAAACATGGAGAAAGTAAAAGCATTTGTCAGTCGTACGTGGAAAGTCTGACGAAGAAACTCAACCTGTCTTTTGTGCTGCTGCAATATTTTGTTGACTGAACCAGGCATGCTCTCTGTGGCACCACGTATACGATTTGACGAACGATAGGCCAAAGATGTTCCAGATCGGTAGATGCTACGTGATGGTTGCAACGGGCCTTTCATCAAGACATGCGAGGAAACCTTTGAAGCTGGAAGAGTGACTTCATCGCAGCTTACTGGCAACGTGGATACTTGAACTATGTTTGACTCCTTTGTGAAAAAGATGGGTTCAGGTGACTTACTTTGCTCACTGGAGAAAGTTTGCACCACTGGTGTGGATTCTGGAGGTGGTGATGATGTGCTCCGTAAATGGCTAGGTGAAGTAGAATATGTGATTCGGTAGGTTGGCTCTTTATCTGAAGGCAGTAGAGACGGCGGCAATAGCGGCGGGGAAAATGGAGGATCTATGGTCAGTTTGAATTCCGAGTATTTCCTAAGAAGGTCTGCAGGAGATTGGCTTAGATCGTTGACATCATTTGCCTGATTTGATTTAACTTCTGGACCGAAATCTGCAGATGTTGCCGCACTTGCTCGTCCATTCTCAGAAGCACCTGTCACTTCGATCGTCTTTTCTAATTTGCTCTCTCTTTGTGTTCTTTCCATCGGGGGAAGTGCATATGCTCGGTCTGAGGGACTCGGTTCAGGAAGGCTGATGGACAAGCTGTCTGATCCTTGTGCTGATGATGTGTATTGAGCCTTAGAATTCGCTTCACGTTTTCCCTGGCTGATAGTTGGAAGACCTGGCTTCGTTGGCAAGCTAGGCAGCTTTGTTTCTGCATTAAATACAACATCGGTACTTGCTGTCTCTTGCGAGTCCAACTGACTTGATTTTTTTCTGTTTGCTAGTTTATTGGTAATATTTTCATGTGGCGTTGCAAATACATGTTTCTTGAACTGACCAACTTTTGTGTCAGGGCGTCCTGCGACATTTCGTACAGCGGTATTCTTCACGATGGGCTTGCCTTTAATGTCTCGCTCTTTGTTGTATTTTATGTCAACTGCAACCTGTCCATCAGCTTTCTTGAAAGATGTGGATTTTGAATGGTCATTTATTCCAAGATATTTCACATCTCTGTTATTCCTTGCACCGGCACTCTTACGCGACTGTTTTTCTTGACTGTCAGCAGTTTGAGCGAATTCTTCAAGTTTTGAAGAATGGCCTGAGTGACTTGTTTGTCTAGGCAGCTTCGGTATATTCTCCATATCCTTAGAAGGTGCATTAGCACTCTTTCCTCTGTAGATCACTGTTCCATCTTGATGAAAGCTTGTGAGTGATATTCCTGACGAGGTATGTGTATCCTTCACTGGCGATTTAGCTCCGTGATCCCGCTCCCTGTTTCCACTGGAATCTGCTGTATTCTCTACTTCCACAACCTTTTGCTCACTTAAGTCATCACTTAAAGGGAGAACACGCCCATCGTTTTCGTAATTATCAGATGAATTTACTTCACCATCCTGTACCAAAAAGGTCCCTTGCAGTGGTATTGTCATATGAGACGACTGCGTCATGTCACTGCTCGCAAGATCACCCTCGTGATCAGAAAAGACTTGAAAACATTTTGTTTGCATCGACTTTCTTGAAGGACTTTGAGAAGATTTATTCCTCTTTGTTCTCACTTTTGTAGGTTTCCGTGGAATGTTGAAAGGCACAAGCTCTATCTCACCATTGTAACCAATTACATATCCTTGGTCTTTTGCATTTATTAGTACCATTTGATGATATCCAGATTTGTCTATGCGAATCGTTGGTATGAATTCTCCGTTATCTTCTATGTACCCTTCATACTTGAAGCCATCGTCACCTATACGGATTGCGGTAACTGCCTTGTCAACGGGATTAAAGCCAGATATCAGGTTAACCTCATTATCTGTCCGAGGAAACTTTACAAAATTGATGTGGCCGTTCCTTCCTGAAAAGATGTACTGACCATTTCTGCTCTGTGTAACTGTCTCCCTATTTCCAAGGTCATCGATATAGTACATTGGTACAAATCTCCCATCAATAGTATGCAGGCCCTCGAAAGTGTACCCGTTGAGTTCACGCGTAACAAGTTTATTTCTGTTCTTATTTGTGTGACCTTTTTCATCTTCATCTGCATATAGACTCTGACCATCTTTATCAATAGTATAATACTTCCCACTAGAATCTGTAAGTACAGGATATCGACACCCTTGTTCATCGAGGCGGAATACAGGTACAAACTGACCAGACTGACAGCAACCATGGTATATTGATCCATCAGGTTTCCGTTTGTAGGTCATGTGATGACATTTGTGGGATGATCTCCTTGACAGAGGAGGAGCATTTCCACCTGTTTTTGTCCAATGATCTACTTGTATGATGTTATCAATGTCAGGGATATCAACTTGACTGGCAGATAGGAGAACATCGGCATCCGTTGAATATGAGAGTGTGCTTGACAACGCATTGAAGAGCATTCTTGATTGAGACTGACTTTGACCCAGGAATTTGCATCCGGTACACTTTGCATTTCCGTGATGATCTGATTTACCTTGTAGATGCACACCTATCATCCTTCTGTCGCCATTCACAACGGTGTATTCTCCCTGAGCATTCATAACCACTGGTCTCCTGGAACCGTCTGGATCAATCCGAACGGTTGGTATGAATCCAAATTTTGGTGACTTGAAGCCTTGATATTTGAAACCATCATGACTACCCACTTCAGTAATGCTCGTATTTGCAGATGTCTTGTTGACTGCCTGACAGCTCTGAATAGTTTGACTATGGGACGAAACAGCTGGGTGACTTGCGTTGGTTTCATCTAGCGCTTCAAGTCGTAAATCTGACAAATTCACAACCTTGTCTATGTCACCATGTATACCGTCGCTGTTGAGGCTCTCTACATAGAACTTGCCATCTGTCTTCATCATTACTGGATGCTCTACCCCAGTATCGTCGATCCGTGCTACAGGCACAAACTGTCCGCTTAGATTCTTGTAACCTCGAACAATTGCCCTGGTCCTGTCTCTGAACTCGATGATACCTCTATCAATGTTCGATGTTCCTTGAGTTTCCTCAGCATCGTCGGGTGACATATCTAATGCCTGGGAGCCATACCTACTAACGATGCAAATGCCCCCTTCTGGTTTCATGGCTATGGGCAGTCTGTTGCCAGTATTATTAACCCGGGCAATAGGAATAAACTTTCCTGCAGGCGACATGAATCCATGATATCTAGTGCCGTCGATGTCTTCAAACTCGACAATCGATTGACCTGTGGCAGATGTTTCACCGCTGGGAATCCTTTTGTGTGCTTGTGGCTGATTCGGAATTCTTTCAATCAGACCTAAAAGGCGAAGGTGGATAACGTCACCATAATGCTCGTTAAATTCAATTTAATCATTTTGAAAGACATCCTTTTTTGTAGGGGTATATCTGTTCAGACAAACTGTGGTCTCTTCAAATCATAGTTGACTCGCTTTATAAACATACCTCAGATACAAGTCATTATAATAGTAGTTCTCATTGGACTTTGGAAGAGTTCCATTTACACTTACCAGTGATATCAGAAGGTTGATTGCAGATCGTCAGTTGTGTGTTGCCTAAGTTACTCTGTGAACTTTTGTCAACCTGTGTATGTTCTTCTGATGGTTCTCTCACACTGCACTTGTTCTTCTCTCCTTTGTCGATAGTTCTATCAACGTCTTCCTCCTCCTTATGTTTTACCTCTTTTGTCATAATATGCTCCTCCAAGGTCAAGGTGGGATCCTCTTTACTTTGGTGATGTTGTGTATTAGCACGGACATCAGGGACAGGAGATTTCACTCCAGCACTTGTTGCCCTTTTCCTAGTTTTTGGACTTCCTAGAGAATAAAATGTTATTGATACTGTTGAAAATAACACGATAGTAATCAATGACTATGATGCCATGGTAAATGAATTAATTTGAGTTTAATGGTAATATACATTATTGTCTCATTCATCGGTGCCCGAAAAGAAGAATAACGTGTCTACTTTGCATTAGCGTGTTCTGCTTTGAGAATGGCAACAAGAACAGTACATTAAAAACGAACTACACAATATTAATAGCAGATAGGCCAAAGCATTTTGTAAAATGCACCTTTCATTAATCAAATACACGTTTGTTTATGGTGTTATTTTAAAACTGTTTAAAATTAAATATGAGCAATGTATTGAGGGCACGAGTTTTACACTTACCGCTATTTCGATTGGCGCTACGGGTACTTTGTTGCTTATTAGGCAGTCGACTTGCCTGATGGAGATTCTCTACAGGACTTGGCGAGTTTCTGTTCTTAGATATCCTGATCGCGCTTCTCTTCTCTGGAGAGCGTGATCGTCTAGAGGCATGAGGAGACGTCGAGGGTTCCTGTAGGAATCCACTACTCACAGAATTGACCAGCTCAAGGAGTTCTTCGTCGGCACTAGGCGACCTGGTACGCGAAAGCACCTTGATCAGCTGTTGCTTGCCATACTCTGGAAGTTTCTCCAACTCCTGCACGTAACAGATATTTTGGATGAAGATGAATAGCATTCTTAAGAAATCAGAGAACGAGCTGTTCATAGGTAGCATAGTCAATATTTTAGGAAGAGGTTGGTAATATTGATTTAAACCCTCTCATGCCATTGAACTCACTGTGTGATACTTCTAGAATAGGGCCATTGTAGTCTTCGGTGAGATGTTGGGCAATCATGTTATAGCTATAAAGACGACTTTTACAATCGACAATCTTCTTGCTCGAAATCTTATAAAAATATCATCTACATTACGAGACACGAGTTGGCAAATTTGGGCCCTGTCTTTAATACAAAGTTGCTATTGATCCAGATTGACAGCAAGTCCTCCAATCAGTTCCAAACTGTGCAACTCTTTTATCTTTAGTATAGAGCTGCGATTGGTGTCAAGTTGTGATCAGTTTGAATCGGTCGCAACTGCTTTTAAGACGTGGCCCAGGAGTGCTACTGTATAGTTTCATCTATGTCCATACTTTCATGATCCGATGACTCCGCAGGCTGATGTTATATTTTGGTCCCCTAGTAGGTTGGTGGGGTTCCTTGCACTCCGATGGTGCTGTTGGCTTACCAGAGAGCTTCCAGTGTTTTAGGCAGCGTGGACAATGGAATACTATCTGGGCTGTTGAACCAGGTACGAAATCGGCAGGCTTTGTTTCCTGGGCAATATTTTAGAAGAATGAGAAGAAACGGTTTATCATCTTTATTTAAAAAAATATATTGAACTTTTATTATATCTTTCATTTCATCGAGTTGAATTTTATTTAATATGACTTTTGAGGGTTCTTATCTAAATTAATATACTTGTACATTATACAGGACCCAGGATCACCAGAAAGAGGGTAGGACTAGTATTTCCTCGGACTTAGTATTCTTTATTTTAAATTTTCATGGGGGGGCGTACCGGTTGCTCGTTCGGTCCGCTCACGACTGCACCAGTTGAACTATTATTCTCCCAACCCAATTCATCATCTAATAATGTAAAATTCGTCAAACTTACAATTGTTAAGCCCATTGATTGACAGAGTAGAAGGGGTTTCAGATCTTCCTCTAAGGACGTGATCCGACCAGACATCTTTCGTCTTTCGATTAGGATGGAAGCTGATGGTGTGTCCAGAAAGCCACTCTGTTCGAACACGTCATTGGTTATGAAGCAAAAAACAAAACAAAACAAATAGATATTCAATAACAAGAAAAATATAGGCCACAATTCTTCTTAAAATGATTTATATATATGTCAGTATTCACATTTCATAGGTGCGTGTTCATAACATGCATGCCTAATGATGTTAATCCGCTGAAACAAATTTGTAAATGCCTATCATCATTATATATATTCGTGTCAACATCTCCTTTATCGTCTCGTGATTGTTGTAATCGACTTTTCTAAGCAATTTTGAAGGAACTTGTATTTAAGGTGAATGTATGGAAGATAGCACATTTGAATCATTAATGATTAAGGATTTTCTCAAATCAAAGAGTATGGTAAGATTTCCTGCCAGAGAAAATATCGAAATCGGCTACTATTCGGGACTAATCTTGCATCTGTCGTGTGCCAGATTGCGTCGATTCTGATTCAGTTTGGCGTCATCTCTGATAAAAAGGTTTGCGATGCCGTTATGTCAATCTTTCAAAAGTACGTTTAATTATTCTGAAGCGTACTTTCCTCCAAAAGTTGTTGTAGCAGAAATGTTCCTGCCCTGGGATTCCAGTCGCCCATGTTTCATATCGATTCTTTATTTGAGCCTATACTCTTGGAATTATTGGCACTTTCCTCCTAACGTTTCTAACCATCCCGTTTTGAACAAATTCTATCAAACACTAATCTTGGAACCTGTTTGAACCGACCTCTGTCCTTCTACGATCATTCGGAGAAACACCCATCCGGATGTGTTTGGCAGTACTAGCTGGTCTTCCTATCAACATCATGCCCTGGGAAGTGAGAGGTTCTCCAAGTGGCTCACAAGGTTGTGCCGAAACAGCTCCCAGCTGCATGAACATTAAATATATATTTTAGCGATTACATCTAATATACACACTAATCTTGTTACATTCGTCTTGAAATGTTCATGCTACCAAATGTTAGGCCTATTTCGAATATTACCTTTCAAATTCAACGGAAAGCCTTTCAAAACAATCTAGAATGATTCATTATCCCTCTAACTTTGACAAAGTGAGCACGCAACTCAGAATGTCAAACGCAACTTCACTTTGAATGAGTCAGAATCGCATATAATTATTAATGATTTGCCTTCAATCACGACTTTTCATACAGTGTCCTGAAACATATTATGTCAAATCGTGATCCGGCATATCCTACTGCGACATCTGCCCCGTCAAGGACGAATGGTAATTAGCCTAAGTTTAGGATTGCGATTGGGGTTATATATAGGTGTAGGACTGGGGTAAAGGTTAGGTTTATAGTGTTCTTTGTTGAAGTTGGGAATCTGCTTTTGTGTTAGAAATTGAGTGCGGAGTATTATTGTCTCTGGAGCATATGAGTTGTAGAACCGTTCAAGTTAAGCCGACCGTACACTGTACGATCTGACTACGACGCGATTTTTGAAGAATTTGCAATTGAACGTCATATGAACAATCGAACTTGTAAAATCTTAATGATCGAGGACCTGAATAGACATAATAAATAGAATCTCAATTTCAAGGGATTTCAAGCTTCCTTGGAGAAGGAGAGGGAGAAGCTCAATCAGCTCATCAGAATCGTATTGATGTCAGACAAGTATACGATTGTTTACGATTTGAAGCCGATGCGGCTTTCATTTTGACTAAAAAGCATAAATCCACTCAAAATTCCGAGTGTTAGTTTTCTCATAAATAAACCTAACTTAGGTAGATGATGTTTCTTTAGATTTCCATATCTAATATAAATGGGGGCCAAAAAGTCAGATCGCTGGAGGATCGTGCATTGTGGGCGGGTCATATAGTAACTTTACCCTAGAAGGAATCCTAGCACGGGGCAAAGGAGGGATTGGTGTTTCGCAATGTAAAGGAGAGAAACTTGTCCCACTATCAAACTCATCAATGTCGTCATCATCATCCTCGCCATCGTCTGTCTCAAGGGTCGGGGGTTGAGCGGTCTTCGTATGAGCAGCAGTCCCCACCGTCATGTCTTTTGCGGTGTCGAACGGTTTATCGTGGTAGTCATCAACACCCTCCTTGTGAAGATCGATGTATTCACCGGGGCGATGGGCTCTCTTCAGACCCTGAACGAAACGTAAGAAAAGAGAATGTAATCGTTTTACAGACGAGAAAATGCTTTAAGGGCAAGATGAATGATGGGGTTGTGTGTCCGGAAGCTCAACAGAGATAAAGCTATCACTTTTTTCTTTGGATTGAACGAAAATATATATTTTTTTTAATGCAATAAAAAAACACTAACCGTTATTAAGGATCGTCCTGTACACTAATGTCCAGCATAATTCTTAACAGATAAGTGAAATATTGGATGTAAACTTCTTCAAACGACTGTTTGAAATCAACGGTCCTGATAAACAACCTGTCCGGACACATGGCGTATTAATTGGTACGAGGGTAGCACCGAGTCGGTTGGTGACGAGGTGAAAGGGAGAAAGAGAATATGAGACGGGGCAGGACGAGTGGGGTATAGAGAGAAAGAGAGCACGAAGAGAAAGCATTATGATGGGGGTTGTGTTGTCCGGACCCGTTACAAACATAAGACTGTAAACAGTTGCCTTTGGATTTGACGAAAACGATATGCGTCAAAAGAGCACGAACAATCATTGATGATCGTCCATATTATATTAATATTCTCGAAAGATTGCACTTCTGTTTTAAATCAACTGCCTAACCCTTCAAGAAACCTGTCCGCATACACAAGGTTGCGGTTGTGTGTCCGGACACCAAAGTGAAACCGTCTCTTTTTTATTATGGATTTTAGCTCAAATATGTATCAACTATCAACTCACACTAATTTTATGAACCCAGTGCACCGTTTCCACTCCTTCTGTAGAGCGCATAGAGACATGCAATTATTATGCCTATGTGTTAAGCGCTATAAAAAAAACGATTAATTATCATTATAAGATGATGACGTGGATCCCAAACACCCTCGGCTACTGCCTCGGGCGTGTTAGACTGTTCCAAAGGTACCTTGTGTGGGTAATTCTCACTAATGCACTCACTGCTGTGTATTATTTGTATATTAACCTAAAACCACGTCGATGATTCCGACTGGTCAGACAATAACGCAGTCGGTCATAAACGCAGGAAATATATTTTCATGGATGGATAATTTTTATGGCCTGTTAACAAAGGTCCAGTGATCAAAACTTTTAGCCTATTATCATTGAAAATAATATAGATAATTATAATAATAATAAGACGCCAACTGTTTATGTTGGATGATTTGTTTTCTGTTTCCTCTTCATCATCTCCCCAAATGAAATGTTATTGTTGTCACCCTACTCCCTTCCCCTTTCTTTTGATGTATTTCCTTCCCCTCCCCCTTTCTTTATCGCTTGCTCTCTTCCCCCCTCTCTCTCAAATTCTCTCCCCTTCTCGCCTCCTTTCTTTCTCTTTCTCTCTCTCTCTCTCTCTTTGTATAACTCGCTCCCCGCCCCTTTCTCTCTCTCTTTTGATTTTTTTTCCTCTCTCTCTCTTTTCTCTTTTGATCTCTCTTGGTCTCTCTCCTATATATGCGCCTACTCTTCCCGCTCTCCCCTAATCCATCAGTATTTTCGACATGATGTTAATTAATTCTCACCCTTGAGACTCGCTTGCCGACCGCTGGACCAATGATTCGCATCTTGGTTATGGCTTGTTGAGAAGCTGACGATCCTCCTCCTCCTCCTCCTCCTCCTTCATTGTCGCCCACCGTGCTACCAAATTCAACCAACCTCGGCTGGATGCCTTCCACGTGAGGGGATGACATTTCCTCAGTTTTACTCTTTCATTAATTATCTGAAGACGATTTGATGACCTAAGGGTAAAGGAGGAAATTTGTCACCTCCATCACCCATTTTTATGTGCAAAAATTACTACAAGTAGAGCTTGAATTGTTGCTAAGCAACGCATGCGCTTTTTATGTTTTCGCGCGATCATTGCGTAAAGATCAAATTCCATTGAATCAGTACATGCGCAATACTGCAGAAACATGACACAACAATAGGATTGTAAATCGAAATGTAGATTTATAGCATTGAATTTAATTCGTTGAACAAGTATAATTCACAAAAGGCGTGATATGTAAACCAAGAAATGATAATAATCGATGTGAATGAAATCGAAGTGCATGGAGCCTCTCCACGAAAAGACACAGACTTAGATTTAAAACGTTCTGCACTTATTATAGTCACCCCTGTTACATCAACTTCCAAACCTATCTCGAGGCGCCCCGACATTATTAATGTTGGTGTAAACGGAAAACAGATTAAATATCAATATCTGCGCAATTTCAACGAAAATTTCATTTCTTACAGAATGACCCCAGTTAGAATCTGCTTCGAAACCATTAAATACATTAAAATTTGATATAGATAAAGGCTTGTTCAGATATGGTACGGTAAACCATCGTATAAAATGAATGGCAACTGCGCGCAACAAAGGACTTGCGCGTATTCACTGAGCTTTATGTTCTAAGAATCAGAAATGTGAAGCGTATCATAATGATTATTTACGCATCATTAAACAAAGCGAGTGGACATGCCTAAATCGAAAGCGGACGAGAATGGGGCGGTGTAAGGCCAACATGGCAAGATGGGGCTATATGCCCATGAAGAAGATACTCTCTGCGACTACGGAGAGACTCAGACGATGGACCACATCTTGCGGTGCGGTGCGGCGGAACGGGTTGCACAGTTAAAGACCTGCGTGAAAAGGCCCCGTTGCATAAAACTTACCATTGATGGTAACTTTGCCATCAATGGTAACTACCATGGAAACCTTGATTTTGATTGGCTGTTGAGCCCTGTTACCATGGTAGTTGCCATTGATGGCAAAGTTACCATCAATGGTAAGTTTTATGCAACGGGGCCCTGGCCCTTGTTAATGAGACGGCCATCGCAGCCATCGGGCGATGGAAGAACTTAATTTAATTTAATCTAATTTAATCAAGGAACTTTACATAACTATCTTGATCTTCTTCTTCTTCTTCTGATTAAGTCTGCCTCCTTCAATTGATTGAAGATTCTTGCAAACTATGTGTGTGAACCGCAATTAGCGTCCATTGGAGTGCTTTTTACATTATGATACAGGTTATTTACAAAATATTTACAAGCTCATGTATAGGATGACACGAACGAACGATTAAACAAAACAAAAAACACAAAAAACGTGGAATTGCCACGTCATATCTGAACGAGCCTTAAGTGTCTTTGAACCAATTAAAATTTCTGCCTGCCCACGAAAGATTGTGAATGCCTGGCCTGGCCTGATAATCAATCAACTGTGAAAAATTGGTTCATAAAACATGGCTCACATTAAAACGTACAGTAATATCCAACATTTAGTACCCATCATATGAAATAATAAGGACCAAAGGCACTTTGCTTATTTAATACCCGGCCATTTTATTTGGTCGATAGACAGGATAAGGTCATAATTATGTGCGTGACTGTTATTACATAAAAAGATAATCACAAAGTGCCCCTAAACCGTGTAATAATTAAAATGTGTTTTTGGAATAATATTGGAATTCCCCTTTCATACTGTAAAATGAAGAAAAAAATCATGAAGAGTGAAGGAATGTTCATATCTTCATGACAATGATTATTTCGGATACAGCTTGTTATTCCCTATAGGTTTAAAAACCAAAGAGGATCTGTTTCGTTCTAAAGTACATTTTGAATAATACAATACAAAAGCATGTGACGCAGAGGAAAGGGGCTGGGGCTTCAGCCTCTGAGAATGCTATGGTTCCCGAATATCCTCATTTTCGGCCAGCGATGTTTTACTTTAATAATTATGTAAAGCTATAAACTTTTTAAAAAAACATGCTTCTAATTGTGGTTGTATCCACTTTTAAAACTTTAAGCCACAATAAAGACATGTTACAAAAGTATGACAACACTTTTCTCCCTATTTTTTTTGCGGGGGGGGGAGAGAATTTTCGGAATTGTGCCACCCCCAATACAGAATCCTTGATCCTAGACCATAATTTTAAGCTCTGCATGAGGTAATATTTGTATATAAGGCATCTGATTCCATTAAATATGCTGCTGCTCCTCTGCATGTCTTTTGACTAAAAATTATGTAAAGTGCTCCCCTAGAAAATGAAATGCTCTGAACTATAATTATCACTCGATTATTATTATTCGGCAATTCACACAAAATATAACAATGCAAATATGAGTACACAAACAATTATAAATGCACAATCTTACTGGCGGTCCTCTGAATGCATCAGTTGGCTGCCGGGGAAGAGGAAAGCAAACTTAATCACTGTAACCGTAATGGTCCCACTTCCCGACCAACTGGTGCACATAGAAGACCTGTAAAATATAGCATGAAGGTAAATAAAATGTAAAATGTAAAACATTTCATAAACTAAACAACTAACAAAAACAAAGCACAAGGAGAACATGAAACTAATATGTATGATGATGCTCTAATACTGCATTTTTAACTTGTTCATGTGCATGGTACCAGGTAGTTGTTTTGCTCTTTTGAAAGCGTAGGTCTTTTACAATTCTCGTCAATATCAGTCTTTATCATAGTTATCACGCATGCCTACATAGTGACATAACATATTTCAAAGACCTCGTATCTTTATCAGAATGTTCTCCTTTCAATTTGGGGGTATTGTCATCATGGAACAAGCTGAAATATGAATTACCCTAAATCCGAAACAATTTTTTCGTTCGCGAGTTACTTATCGCTGATCATAGTCTGCAGCCAGCAGAGCGAGAGAGACACTGTCTCTGTTTCGGGAGGCAAGCCTAATTGATGGGCACGAACGACTTAAAAAATTGATCCTTAATGAATAATGGACGGCTACTCTGTGACAGAATAACTAGCCCTGTCATTAACGTTGCGTCTAAAAATAATTGCAATCATATTTCTTGCCCGCAAAAGTTTGATCTACGGCATTAGAAATCTCATTACTAGAGCAATAAACGTAACAATGAACAGAAAGTCATTAGGACTGCTGACGATGTGCTCTGGAAGAGACGTGTAATTGACGAACAAGTGACTAAATTACGATCAACATGTATGCAACAAAAGAAACAATTTTTATAGATGACTTTTTCCATGATGGCCCTTCGAATTTGTATCAGCATAAGCTGTTCAATTATCCATTCCATTCATTCTATCCATGGCAACATGTATAACAGAGGACACATCGTGACCAATTTATCAATCCTGTTCCTGTATCCATAATTGCTATTTCTATTGAACGATTCTCTGACCAAGGCTGTCTGAAGAAAAGCGTTTTTCGTGCCCTGTTTAGGCTTGAAGAAGACATCACCCTAAAATGCATTTGTTTGTCGTTTAGAAATATGCTATGGACACCAGGGGAGGATCCAGTCGGCGGCAAGAGAGGGGGCCCACAATTTGAAAATCGCACCTGCCGATTTTTCGCTCAGTGGGGGAGGGGGGCTCAACAGGGGGGACAGTGCTACATTTTGTTTAAATCAACATCCATCCCCTGAGCGCCAGGAGGGGACCATCTTCTTTTTTTTTTTTTTTTACAAAAAAGGGTGTTTTTACCTACTCGTTTTGCTAGGGGAGGGATCCGCCACTGATGGACACGATCGCAAAGACTTCATAAAAATCAACCTAATTACAGTAGCCTTGTGTGTCTCATATTATTGGAATGTGTGAACATAACAATAAGATACTACGTAATCCGCAATTGATATAGGCAATACTATATGGTGTTGAAATTGCCCATATAGGCCTAAGTTGTTAAACTTTACGACCACGTTTGAGTGCAAGTTTTATTTCTAAGATGTGGGGGCCCAAACGTTGGAACTTACTTGACAAACCGACGATGCTTACCCTCCATCGCTTTCTGGAGGAGAGAAGAGGGGGGAGGAGAGAAGAGGGGGGAGGGGGAGGGAGGGGGGGCGAGTGTGACAGGATTTAAATTCTAAACAACATACTTTTACATACGTTACTTGTTTGATTTCGGGGAACCAAAACAGCAATTTTTTGGCAATCGACAAATTCAAATTCATCTTTAACAGGACAGCAAACGTTTTTTGTTTTGATAGAAATTTATAAGACAGGATCGTTTGTCTATCCACTATATGAAACTAAATTCCTCAAAAGAGTTCCGCAATTCAAGTTTGAGCGTTGATGTATCTATCTTATCATACTTGAATTTGGTATCATTAATAAAAAGCCTGCATATTCCGCTTTACAATGACGTCCCATTTGCAATGATAATGTGATCACGAAATGTGCAGTATATCTGAATATGGGGCCAAGTCAAAAATAAAATGTTGCAAAATGCATTGTTTTTGTCAACAGTGAATTTTCTTTCATTAATTTGTTTAGAGGATGGATTGTGTTTAATGATATTGAGGCAGTCATGCATGAATGCCAATGGTGTATTCTCGTATTCCTTGGAGAATGGAACATGTTTTGAACGATGTGGAGGAGGTTATCCATGAAATGCAATATGGTGATTTCCCCTATTGTTTGGAGGATGAAATGTGTTTTGATAAAATGGGTTTTAATGAAATGTGTTTTAATCATTTGGATTTATGTTGAGTTCGTTATCCATAAAGTGCTAAAATGCAATATATTGATTTCCCCTTTTTTTTGGAGGATGAAATGTGTTTTGGTTTAATGTGTTTTAATGAAATGTGTTTTAATCATTTGGATTTATGTTGAGTTCGTTATCCATAAAGTGCTAAAATGCAATATGTTGATTTCCCCTTTTGTTTGGAGGATGAAATGTGTTTTAATGAAATGTGTTTTAATTGTTTTAATTGATGTTGAGTTTGCTATCCATGAAGTGCAAATCTACAATACGTTGATTTCCCCTATTGTTTGGAGGATAAAATGTGTTTATATCAACTGATTGTGAGATTATTATTGTGTTTGTGTTTCATTTAGATCATTCAAAACACGATTCATCCTCTCCAAACAAATGGAGAAAGATATACCGGTATTGAGAAAGGGGGAGGAGATACAGGGGAAGGGGGCGACAGAGAGAGAGAGAGAGAGAGAGAGAGAGAGAGAGAGAAATGGGGGAATAACTAGCATGTTAAGAGATACAAAGGGAGAGAGAGGGGGTGGAAAGAGTGGGATAAAAAGAAAAGAGTAGAAAGACAGGGGAGAGGGGAAGGGAAGTGAGGGAAGAGAAAGAGAGAGGGGGAGAGAGAGAGAGAGAGAGGAGAGAAGAGATGAGAGGAGGGGGAGAAAGAGAGTGAGAGAGAGAGAGAGAGAGAGGGAGAGAGGATGTCATCCATACCACTCATTGAAACCCTTTTAAAGGAAATTGGACGTCACTTAATTATCTAATAAATTGCGCTTTACTGCGTCCGAACAGAACAGATCAGTGAGCGCCTACAGAGTGATCACATGGCCCGGGACGCCGCTCACCATAAAATATCAGGATCAGAGGATAAAGACCATCAGATCATTCGGGAGCTATTATCTAAGGAGGTTTTCGTTTGTCATTCTTCAAGGATGTTGAAAGTACTGTTGTTATCATGGATACTGGTTGGAGGTATTGTTTTAGGTGTTTTGTTTTATCGTGTTTTGTTTTCTGTTGTTTTTTTATTTGTTCATTTGCTTTTCCTTTTTTTATACTTTCGCGAACTCTCTTCAACTACAGTTGAAAAACTTGATATAGAGCTTCGGTCAAAATTATATTAGGTTGAAGTCTACCACACATACTCAAGCGACTATTGCTCCGCGGTCAATTTCTTAAACTAATCGAATTTTACACTTTTTACACTTCGATCCTTGACCAAACACTTTTCCTAACTCTAATCCTATAAACTCCAAACCTAACTTGAAAAATAGTTGAAACACTAACCCGAACCCTACGTCTTTGACAAAAAGCCTGGAACAACTGTCGCAATCCGGTGCATATTTCGTAGCACCCGTTATGGTTATTTATTAGTAAATTGTCAACCTTTTACTTTGTTTAATGGCATCATAATCTCCAACTCTTTAAAAAAGTCAAGACGAGATTTTTAAACTTTACTACAGCATTTAGAAATTGAAGAATGGATGTTCGGATACGAAATTTACACAAAATTGGAGAATTTGTTTTATTGCGTAAGTGGCGCCTACTTTGCGGTGCACCCTTCGAATTCAAAGAATAATTTTATCACAGTAATGCTCTGTATACATTAAAATGTTCTGTCCAAGTCAACAAAACGTTTCTGATATGATTATGTTAACTAGATTGTATATTGCATAGGCCTACATTTAATTCAAACTAAACACAGAAATATTAAACTAAAAGGTCTCAATAACACATCTATGCTCATTTCATCTTTTTAAAACATATATAATTCTAAAAATCAACTGCATAACCAAGAGCAAATCGACCTACAACTTATTATAGCCATTAATCTGGGGCTATTAAATAGTTCATTTTTTTTCATGTGTCATGTAAATGTCCTCCGCTCTAACTACTACTTTGTAAATAGCATAGACAGAGTACTATACCCATAGAGATATATCAAAATTATATATTTCTATGTTACACCTGTACTATCATACTCTATTTATGCTGGACCGTGTATTATTACATTCTACACATTACTCTATCATCTCTATTAAAGGTAGAGAGGAAGATCATTTCAATTGATCTTAGATCAGTGAAATAATTGGAAAAACTTGTTATTTATGCCTGTTTTGCATACACATTGTGTCATAATACTAAATAGTTACGACTTTCATAATATAGTACATTATCATTGTACACCATACATGAGCTGCTAGCCTGCTATGGTAAAATTTCTATTTGAAACTCTACTCAACTGCACGACAGTATTAAACATTGGCTTGAAAATACATGATTATCTTGTATAGTGAGATGGTAATAGAGTATAGAGTATTTTGCCAGGTCTATGCAGATGTTATTTGTGCTTGTTTCACGTTCACATTGATTATATTCCTTTATCAGATTGGTTCATTTACGCATTTATGCATTTTTTCTTACCATTTATGATACATGTATACTGTCACTTACTATGCAATGGTGTCATGAATTTTACTGCATGACGACATTTACACGAGGTACCTGCGAAATGGATTTCTGCATGACATGCATAAAACATTTTCACAATGATTTAATGGTAGGCCTATCTTTGTTAAACCACTAAGCCTCTGTGACACATTGGTGCACCGCACCCTTTCGAGACAAGCCGATAATTATGTACGCAATGATACTTCCCACCTCGTCGACTCACTGCATAAAGGACACTAACGCCACGTAGCGTCAATGACTGTAACGTCCTTTAGCGATGAGGCAATGTCATTTTCTTTCACAATGTACTACTTATCTTTGATCTAGGCATTGATCCTATTAAAACTGAATCGACCAGCGATTGGTGTCCGCTGTCGATTTCTGGAGTACAATGCAGATCTATCATCAAGAATGGACAGACCATTCAGCTCATCCATAAACTAGTCCCTCTTGATGTGGTGGAGAGGATGACTCAACCAGCCAATATCAATGCAACTTGGAAATGCACCGAACCGGGTGAGTTCTCCCGTCATGGACTCTACTCCAATTTCTAACACGATCGCATGGACTTTAGAATATCAACCTAATGCAATTTCAGTAGCCTTGTCCATCACCTTTTGAAACATGACCTCGTTATGCAAACATGATTATTATGGGATATTGAAATTGCCCTTGGGATGATTTTGCGACTGCGATCTTTGCGATCGTGTGCTGTTTATGTCTTTAAAATTTAAATCAAATACATTTAGCATTTCACAACGTATTTTCTACCTATGATGCCTCGTATAATCCTCCTTCCACCTAAATTCAATCACTCGTCTTGTATTTCTTCTCAGGGGCGGCGGAGCGTCTTTCAAAGTGGGGGTGCTCCAGCAAAAAACGGTCACTAATTTGGAAAAAGGGGCACCTACAAAGGGCTACCTCAAAGCGAAACATTCAAATTTTAGTCATTGTATATACGCCTGCATTGTTATTAATACATTATCAGGGATTATCTTCAAGATGTTCTCTTTTACGGTTCATTATACTGCTTAAGCACCATACTTTGCTGTTGTGTGTGGTGGTCTGAATATTCTTTTGCGATGTTTGAAATCCCATTGCGATCGCTTAGTTGTCATTAAATGATGAAATAAGCAGTCCTGATGCGGTTTTAAGAACAATCTTATATGCTACCTAATGCGATAAACTATAAATGATAGCAAGATTTAGTAAAAATTTGAGAAAAATTACTCTCAGTCACTTTAGATTGGGGGCCCATAACTATTAGAGAGGTTGCGGCTATATGAGAAATCTGTTGTTTCTGGGCAGATGAGGGGTGATCACAACATCTTGTCATTAGCACGTATGGATAATATTATGTCTCGTTCTTTTTAACATTGAATGACATTTGGTAATAATGCTATTGCTTTGAGTTTAAAAACTCCTACATTATCTGAACCTTTATATTCTTGAAAAAGGTCAGTTGATTACCTTAGCATTCTATGAGGTTCTGAAGGGCATGGGGTTTAAAGGGTGATGGTTTGCAGATGCCTCTTTTACCACTGTCTTGAGGAGAATAGTGTAAGAGGGGCATACTTCTTTTATATAGAGAAGGGACATATTTTGATAGCATTGAAAATGAGATTTTAAAACTAGAGTTGCACCCACCCCTCTTCAAATTCGAGAAAGCGACTAGAAATAGTATCTGAATCATGATCTGATGCTACTTAACACCAATGAGAGAGAGAGAGAGAGAGAGAACAAACAAAACAAAAGAAAGAAAAGAAACGTGTGGTTATATCTCACAATTATTTATCCAATGCATTCAATACATTCATTTAATATCGAAATTAATGAGGACCCAACGTACCCCCTACCCCTCCGAGGAACAAAATGCAAGATATATCACTCTTGTTTTCAGCGGGAATATGCGTCAGTGTCACTTGTCACTGAAATGCGTGGAGATAGAATTTTAGTTCATCCAGTACATGCCTTTCACATTTGGATAGCCAATTAGAGGTGATTTTTTTTACGTGAAGGAAAATAGAAACAATATGAAAAAGCGCATACAATTTGTAGACGCAAGTAATTAATCACGCTTTACGCTTTGAACTTTTCGCTAATGGCTTCAGTGGCGGATCCAGGGGCACAGGGGCACGTGCCCCGGTAAAAAAAGAAAAGGAGAAAAAGGAGGATGAAAGAAAAAGGAGAGGAAAAAGTAAAAAAGGGAAGAGAGAAAGAAGAAGAAAAGAGGGAGGAAAGAAAAGGGGAGAGGAGAAAAAGGAGGGGGAAAGGGGAAGAGAGAGAAGAGAAAAGGCGGAAAAAGAAGAAAGGGGAAAGACGGAGGAGAGAAAAGGGGAAAAGGAGAATAATGAGAAGGGAAAAGAAAGAAAGGGGGATGTTATTATAAGAAGGTGTTTTTAACCGGGTAAGGGGGCATGCAATTTTAAGTCGAACATGACTAATACCAAAGATTTTATCTCCTTTATAACTTCTAACTTATAACTTATAACTTAGTCTTGAATTAATTTTCCGATATACCTATTCTAAGTGCTCTTTTTCAGCATGCAGATTGTCCCCGCCATTAATCCTGCCACAGTTGCTGGTTACATTGTCATATTATTTTCTGTCATCCCTGTGGCCGCGAAGAGCCTACCACAAAGTATCTATCCGTTTCGCAAGCACTTTTTTCCATCGCCTGCATGTAATGCTTATTGCTTCCAGTTTGCAAAAGATCCCAGTGGCGGATCTATGGGGGGGGGGGATGGAGGAGGGGTTAGGAGGTTTAACCCCTTGGGCTGCCAAGTGAAAATGTGATGTGAATAGAAAAACGCCATCATGTGTCCAGACCTACACAGTATCCGCATCGTCATCGGGTCAAACCCCCCCTTAAACTATACTTGATTTAAAAAAGACGTTATCATGCACTGCTTTTTATGGCCTCCATTGTGTTAGTAGATGCCAGGAAAACATCACTTACGAATGTTCAAAATAGCAACAAAAAACATCGCCTCGCCGCTACCCGGCTCGGACTTCGCGGCTCGTGGACCATGTTCCGCATCGTCATTGGGTAGAACCCCTCTTAAACTGTTACTTAAGTGATTTAAAAAGACGTTATCATGCACTGCTTTTTATGGTCTCCATTGTGTAAGTATATAGATGCCAGGAAAACATCACTTACAGGGGTTCAAAATAGCAACAACAAAAAAATCGCCTCGCCGCTACGCGGCTCGGACTTTGCGGCTCGTGGACGATGCTCCGCATCGTCATTGGGTCGAACCCCCCTTAAACTGTTACTTGATTTAAAGAGACGTTATCACACACTGCTTTTTATGGTCTCCATTGTGTTAGTATATAGATGCCAGGAAAACATCACTTACGGGGGCTCAAAATAGCACCCCAAAAAATCGCCTCGCCGCTACGCGGCTCGTGGACAATGCTCTGCATCGTCTTTGGGTCAACCCCCCCTTAAACTGTTACCTGATTTAAAAATACGTAATTATCATGCACTGCTTTTTATGGTCTCCATTGTGTCAGTAGATGCCAGGAAAACATCACTTACGGGGGTTAAAAATAGCAACAACAAAAAAATCGCCTCGCCGCTTCGCGGCTCGTGGACGATGCTCCGTGTAGTCATTGGGTCAACCCCCACTTAGCAAAAAGCTAGATCCCATCATCCGCCCCTGGATCCCTACTCTTGGAGGGGGTAGGAGAAAGCAATTTTACGTCATATTACTCCAGGAAGTGCCTGAATATGCACCTAATGTGGTTCTAAAATTGCAAATGCTGACCCCCTCCCAGACCCACCCCTGCTTGGTCGCTCCGCTCCCTCGCCGCTGACGCCTCGCTCCATCGTTTTTCATATATTTCACCCCATGCGATTTTGTGCCCCCGGTAAGAAATTCCTGGATCCGCCACTGGGCTTGATGTGGAAAACTGCCGTGCGTGTAAATGAACTGAATTTTTAACAGCATTTCTTCTATCTGAGATCACTTCAATTAGTGCACTTCACATCAATATTGCATTCTTATGGAAATTTATTGTTTCTAGCTTTGACTCGCACAACGTGCTAGAACCGCGATGGCATGAGGGGGTGAATCTATATAGGAAACAAATATGAATAGAAAAATACTTTTAATTGACTCGAATCAAACTCTATCGATTGTTGATTATTTAAGAGGGCATCTTTTTAGTATCCAATATATATTATTTCTACCATCTTTTTAATTTTAATATTTTATATTGCTACCTTGTTGATGAAGTCATAATTTTTGGCATATTTTGATTATTGCGGACAAAACCAATTAAACATCCATTTAAACCCACACAAACACTTTTTTTTTTTTTTTTTTTTCAATAGTTTTTTTTTATTGATTCCAAACAATACAAATCACTCTTAGAAATAAAATACAATTGTTTTTTCTTAACTAATTTCAAAACATTTTCATAACATAGATTGTACGATTGATGAAAACAAAAATGAAATCAATTGTAACATAAAACAAATGACCCCATCCAACCAAACACACTACTAACCCCACCCTCCCCACCATGCGACACACACACACCATCCGACCATACTTCCACCCATATACACACACTGTTCCTAGCCCCCTCAGAGTACCCCAAATCGGAGCGACAGAAAAACAGAAACATCTATTTACAAACAAAACAAAAAAAAAATTAACAAAAAAATAATTTAAACGAGGCTACAATAGCCACAATAGCCCAGTGTTAAAAGTTCATGAAAACTTGACTTGTTCCCACTTCTGTAAATGTAAGGCCAAATTGCCTGCCCTCCCTGCAATATTCTTTTCTTCTTCCCTAAATTCCAACAGTTCTTTTGAAACTCCCCCAAAGACAATATTACGGACTTACCCCTGCATCTATATATCCAATATTTCATTGCAAAAATAATTGTATTAAATATCTTTATTCGTGGGGAATTACCGGACAACCCTAAATGAATATCTATCCAGTCGATAGACCTTAATTCCCTTAGCTCAAACTTAGCTATTACATTCTGCCATAACCTTTGAACCTGTGCACACTCCCAGAACAAGTGTAAATATGTTTCAATCTTTTGCTTACAAAGTGAGCACAAGTTATCTTCAACAAAGCCGAATCTGACTAAGTGTTCTCTAGTATATATTGCTCCATGAAGCAGTTTATACTGAATTTCTCTTAGTCTGTTAACAAGAGTACATTTCCTGGGCCTACTAAATATCTCCCTACATACCTCATTTGAAAAATCTGAAAATTTCCGTCCATCATGAATCTTCAAAACAAATAAATGTTGTAACTTCTCTATAAAATATTCATAAACCTTCCTCGATAATACATCTCTGAGGAGCTTCACAGTACTGTTAAACTGCATTAAAATATCATACTCTTTTACATCCACTAAACTCCAGTTATCCTTTTTTCCGCTTCTCAAAATAGCTTCCCCAATATTCCATACATCAACAATTTTGTTTCCTTTTAGCCCCAAATGTTGAAAATGAGATATTGCCCGCATACCATTTTCAGCAAAAATATCTTGAATTGAAATTATATTGCGTGTAAACAACTCCTCATCAAAAATCATTTTCTTTCCCAATAAGAAATCTTTATTGTTAAAAATAATTGGATTATTCTTTTCTTCAAAATTCCTACAACCTTCTAACTCTTCCCATGCTTTGATCATTTCTAAATAGAACTTAGGTACTTTGAGACTTAATAACCTGGAATCATAGTTACACAAAAAAATAAATCTACCCCCTACCATCTTGAAGCAGAAATCAAAGTATAGCTTCCATCTCATAGATTTTTCTCCGTACAATAGTCTTTTCACCCACATTACCCGTTGGGTTTTACAAACGAGTCAAAATTAGTCATTCGTAACCCTCCTTCATTATAACCTTGATACAATATTAATCTCTTAATTCGATCTTTCCCATTCCATATAAATTCAAAACATATTTTCTGTATTTCCGATATGACCCACTTTGGAACCACTAGTGAAGCAAAAACGTAATTTAATTTACATAATGCATATGTTTTTAATAAATGAATTTTTCCAAACACCGTAAGGTCCCTCTGTTTCCACCATCCGAGAAGTCTTTTAATCTTGCTTAAAATCTCTTTATAATTCAATTCCTCTCTTATTCTGACGTCTAACGCAAAATACACTCCCAAAATCTTAATTTCTTTAACCACATTCCCGAAGGGAAGTTTTCTGATTTGTCTTTGATTTTCCCCAATTTCATAATATTAGTTTTTTCCGCATTAACCCGTAAACCACTTATTTTCTGAAATAACGTATAAATCTCCTTTACTCTTTCTACAGATTCTTTATTCCTAACAAATATTGTCATGTCATCTGCATATAAAACTTGTTTGACTTCAATTCCTCCAATATTAACGCCTTTAATAACCTCATCATTCCTCACTACTGTTGCCAATATTTCAATAGCGAGAATAAATAAATAGGGCGAGAGTGGATCTCCTTGCCTTACCCTCGCTTAATATCAAAATAACCAGTAGCAAAACCCCCATTCATAACACAGCTACTTATATTACTGTAAATAGTTTTTACCCACGAACAAAATGAGGGACCGAACCCAAACTTTTCTAAGACTCTAAAGAGGAAAGTATGAGATACTGAATCGAATGCTTTTTCAAAATCAACCGCAATCAAATAACTACAGGCTTTATCATCTGACTCCTCATTCAAAAAATAGAACATATCATCAATTAAACGTACCGCTTCTCCAATATTACGATTATTCATATAGCCCACCTGGTCTACGTGTATGACTTCCTCAAGTACTCCCTTAATTCTTGTAGCTAACACCTTTGACAACATTTTGTAATCAACATTTAATAATGTAATCGGCCTATAATTTGTTATGTATCGAGGGTCTTTCCCTTCCTTCTCGATCAAAGTAATAACCCCTTGTTTTTGTGATATGGATAAACTCCCCATGACATAACCTTCATTTAAAGCATCTACCAAAATATTTCCGATACTTAACCAAAACGTAATATAAAATTCAACTGTAAGGCCATCATTGCCAGGAGACTTGTTTAATTTCATAGCCTTCAATACCTTTAAGCACTCATCTTTTGTTATTTTACCTTCACATGCTTTCCTTCCATTTTCACTTAATTTTTAATATCTTTGAAAAACAAATTTGTCGTGTCCTCATTAAAAACACTTAACTTTTCCGCATATAAATTTGTATAAAACTTCCTAATCATCGCCAAAATTATGTTCCTATCATATTCAACACATTCATTTTCATCATACAATTCCCTTACCACGGTTTTCTTCTTATTTGACTTTAGCAGTTGCTCGAAATACTCCTTGTTTTTTCCCTTCCTCGTACCACGCAGCTCGTGACCTTATCTTTATTCCTTCTATAGACTCCTCATGCAATTTCTTTAATGTTTTTCTTTTCCTCCGTTTCATCCAACTTCAATGGAAACCTAATTAATTCACTTTCCAGCTTTTTTACTTCGTTTTCTAGCCTTTGAATATTCTCTTTCTTTTCTTTTGCCTTTCCTTCGAAAATTTAATTGCGTATGCCCTCATTTTCATTTTCAAATAATCCCAAAATAACAATTTCTTGTCAAATATATTTTCCCAATCTCTTTTAATCAAATTGATTTCATTTACCATACCTTCCACAAACTTTTTATCTGAACAAAGACTATTATTACATTTCCAATATGACCTTCCATGCATATAATTTGTCTTTACAAACTTAACTCCCAGAATGATTCCGGCATGATCAGGAGTGATAGACGGCATTATTTCGCAAGTAGATACAGCTTGTTCCAATTGATTTGAAATAAACCAATAGTCTAACCGACTTTGAACCAGTGGCGTCTTTTGCCTAAACGTGTACTGTTTTAATTCCGGATTATTTTTCCTCCATACGTCATACAAGTCTAATTTTCTCAAAAACATCTCTAAATCCTTTACAAAGGTTGATCTAACTACTCTCGTAGCTCCCATGTAATCCATTTTTTCATCAAAAATAGCATTATTTCGCAAGTAGATACAGCTTGTTCCAATTGATTTGAAATAAACCAATAGTCTAACCGACTTTGAACCAGTGGCGTCTTTTGCCTAAACGTGTACTGTTTTAATTCCGGATTATTTTTCCTCCATACGTCATACAAGTCTAATTTTCTCAAAAACATCTCTAAATCCTTTACAAAGGTTGATCTAACTACTCTCGTAGCTCCCATGTAATCCTTTTTCATCAAAAATAACATTAAAGTCTCCTCCTAGAATGATCGAATAATTCACGGAGTACAAAGTTGAAATACAAGAGTCTATTTTTTCCAAGATAATTTTTGTTGCTGAATATTTCCCTTGTTGGGAAGTATACATTCCCTATTAAGAGCCTCATATCCCAAATTAAACCTTTTAATAAAATAAAACGACCATCCACATCTTTGAATATCTCCTCCACTTTGACAGCTACATTTTTTGCAAATAGAAGAAGAACTCCTCTACTGTGATTTGACCCATGACAAAAGTACATTGGCCCTTCCCAATCCTTTCTCCACGCCAATTCAATTGTAAAGTTTCCATGAAATTATGAACATCTATTAGCCTCAAATGAAAAACAAGCAGCTTCAATTCATGCGCCCCAAGTTGTAACTCGTGAGTATAGGCAGGAACAGACACCCCATCACGCACAGACATACCACAATCCATACAGCATACAAACACACTCACCCATAATAATGCAATATCATTCATCTAACACAATTCTTCAGTACCCTCTCCGACCCCGCCCATGGCTCTGGACTGAAAACCCAACCCACCCCTCCCCCACAATGCACCTCATAACACATAATTCCTCCGGGTTAACTTGTGTCTTCTTCTCTTCCTCTCCCGCCAAATCCTTATTTCATATTGCTATTTTATTTTATTTTATTTTATTTTTTATTATTCCCCCTGAGACACCCTAGCTTGTTCAAAGCTACAAGCGACTGAATAGAGAGAAGAGAGATGGGATCACGACCAAAAGAATCCTCATACGTAATCATATCCTGGAGGTTCCCGCCCTTTCTGTTCAAATAACATTGAATCAAACCCTTAACTTCCATACATTTCAGTGTCATAAATAATAATAATACAGCAATACTGAATACAATAGGGAGGATCCATTAGTGACTAATGTATGATGAAATAGCTAAGCAAGCGATCCTGCTTGAAACTTGTGGCAAGTGTCTTTAAATAATACAACTGCAATTAGCTCCAAACTTCAATGCCTCCAAGGGCAGCCCCCTAAGATAAGAGCAACCACTCATCCCTTATTATACCTATCTTAGGGGTCACGAACACAAAGAATCCTCATCGCAATCACCAACTGGAGGTTCCCGCCCTATCTGTTCAAAAACTCATTATCCCTATATAATTGAATCAACTTCTTAACTTCAATACACTTCAGGTTCATCACCCGAGTGCCTTCATCTATCCTCTCCAAAGACTCTCCAACTTGTCTATTATATGAAAAACAAAACAAAAGGGATCATGACCAAAAAGGATCCTCAAAACAATCATGTACTGGAGGTTTCCTGCCCTGTTTGTTCAAATATAATTGAATCCAATTCCCTCACTTCCATACATTTAACTGTCATAAACAATAATAATACAACAATACGGATTCCAATAGGGAGGAACCCAACATATACAACTGCAATTAGTTCCAGACTTCAATGCATCCAAGGGCACGCCCCACAAAGAGAAAAGCAACCACTCATCCCCTATTGCATTTGTCTAATACCTTAGGGGCCACGACCACAAAAGAATCCAATACGCAATCATGTACTGGAGGCTTCTGCCCTATCAGTTAAAAAAACTCATTATCCCTATATAATTGATTCAAATTCTTAACTTCAATACACTTCAGGGTGATCACTGAGAGCCTTCATCTATCCTCTCCCAAGACTTTTTACCTTGTCTATTATATGAAAGCACCTTTAAATTCTTAATTGAACCTTCCTCAAGAGTAACAAACAAATTAATACCACAATAGGGATTCCCAAAAGAGAGGACCCCAAACGATACATTATTAGACCTGTCTTGTCTAAAACAAATGTACAATTGCAATTAGTACCAGACTTCAAAGCATTCAAGGGTGGCGTCCACAAAGATAAAAGCACCACTCATCCCTTATTGCATTTCTTAACACAGAAGGAGTCACGAACCACAAAGAAACCCCAGAATGCACATTCGCAATCACGCAATCATGTACTGCGAACGCACATCCGGAGGCCTCCCGCCTTAAAAAAACTCATTACCCTATATAACTAATCAAATTCCTAAACTCCAATAGACTTCAGGGTCATCACCCGAGAGCCTTCCCTATCCTATCCTCTTTCAAGGCTCTCTAACGTGTCTGTTATAAGAAAGCACCTTTAAATTCTTCATTGAACACTCCTCAGTTTAAGACTAAATAAATAATAATACAACAAAACGGATTCCAATAAATAGGGAGGAGCTCAACATTTACGACTGCAATTAGTTCCAGACTTTAATGCATCCAAGAGCATCACCCCCAAAGATAAAAACAACCACTCATCCCTCAATGCACTATCTAATACCTTAGGGATCACGACCACAAAGGATCCTCATACGCAATCATTTACTGGATTCTCCCGCCCTATCTGTTCAAAACCTCATTATCCCCATATAATTTGAATCAATCGTATCTATCCTCTCCCAAGACTCTCTAACTTGTCTTTCATAAGAAAACACCCTTGAATTCTTCAGTAAAACTCCTCAATTATCCAGTAATGAAACAGTATACATTATAATACTATAGGGATTAAAAATAGTCCTGTATTCTTTTAATCATGTACTGGAGGTTTCCGCCCTATCTGTTCAACAATACTAAATCAAATTCCTAAACTTCGATAGACTTCAGGGTCATCACCCGAGAGCCTTCCCTATCCTATCCTCTTTCAAGGCTCTCTAACGTGTCTGTTATAAGAAAGCACCTTTAAATTCTTCATTGAACACTCCTCAATTAACCAAAGCTTAATACAATAGGGATTACTATAGAGAGGACCCCGACTAATACATTTATATACCTGTATTGTCTAAGACAAATATACCATTGCAAACAGTGACAGACCTCAATGCATTCAAGGTAATACGTGGTACCATCAAATTTTAAAGGCAATGACTCATCCCTCACTGCAAAAAAAAAAAAAAAATGTTTTTGTTAATACATAATTTAGTTCTGTCAACCCCTATTTATATATTGAAATTCCTTAAAAACATAACCTTTACTTCCTCCATTTATAATGGAACCAATAAGTTCACAAGTTTAAGATCTTGTTACCATGACCAATAACAATGTTATTTACACGATCATTATTTCGATATCAGTATTAAATAAAAAAATTCTCTGTTTTCAAAAAAAAAAGAAAATAAGAATCATTTCTCTGGTTCTTACTTAAGTCGTAAATATTCCATACAGTCATGAGAAGAAAAGAAAAAACTTACATACCCTGACAATGCATCTTTAAAACGATTTTAGCATTCCTTATACAGATAATCGTTTTATTTTATTTTTAATTTTAAAGCAATAGTCAATGAGTTCCAAAGCTCAAGATCCTGTTTTCATACTTTTTCTCTCTGCTCTTTCCAATTTTGTGTTCTTTCTGTATCGTTTTAGCCTTTTATCAGCCTCATCAGTGTTCAGTTCCCCCGACTGTTGATACTCATATGAGTTTTAAGAAATTCTGTACATTTTTCATTTACCGAGAGCCTTCATCTATCCTCTCTCAAGACTCTCTAACTTGTCTTTTATAAGAAAACACCTTTGAACTCTTCAGTAAAACTCTTCAATCATCCAATAATGAAACAGTATAAGTTGTAATACTATAGGGATTAAAATAGACTTTTTTTTAAATATATTTTTTTGAAATCATGTACTGGAGGTTTCCCGCCCTATCTGTTCAACAACTCGTTACCTTATAATACTATATGAATTTCCTAAACTTCAAATAGACTTCAGAGTCATCACCTGAGAGCCCTCCCTATCCTCTCCCAAGGCTCTCTAACTTGTTTTTTATAAGAAAATACCTTTAAATTCTTCAAACACTCCTCAATTAACCGAAGTTTAATACATATATATATTGAAATTCCTTAAAAACAAAACCTTTCCTTCTCCCATTCAATATGGAGCCAATGAGTTCACAAGTTTAAGATCTTGTTTCTATGACAAATATTACTGTTATTTACACAATCAATATTTTGATATCAGTATTAAATTCCAAAATTCTTTGTTTTCAAAGAAAAGAAAATAAGAATCATTCCTCTGGTTCTTCTTAAAGTCGTAAATATTCCATACAGTCATGAGAAGAAGAAAAAACTTGCATACACTGACAAAGCATCTTTAAAACTGCTTTTTTTTTCTTTCTTGATATGTTTATCAAAAATACTGACGAAAAAAAAAACTGATGCACTTTTCAAATAAGCATTCATTATACAAATAATCATTTTAAACATCCCCACGTACGAGTAAACACACACACACACACACACTCACGCACAAACAGACGCAGTATTTCACCGAATGGGTGAAGGTGAATGGAAAATGTTTTGGGGTATTTAACAAAGAAAAAAAATAATAGAAGAGGAAATTGAACATAAAATATTATTATTATCATTATCATAATTTTTATTATCAATAATCATGTTATCAATATCATTATGATTAAGTGATGAAGATGACGATGATGATGATTATTATTATCCTGATTATAAAAACTGTTGTTATAATTTCTGTATTATTATTATTATTATCATTATTATTATTATTATTATCATTATTATTATTATTATTATCATTATTATTATTATTATTATTATTATTATTATTATTATTATTAAAATTATTATTCAGAGGGATGAAGACTAACCCTTCCATGTAAAAATTGGAAACTCAAAAAAGGAATCAAATATCGGGAAAGGGCATCAATGCCTGCCTGGTGTGCCCTTCCAATCATTGACAAAGTTAGTATGGGTGAAGGTCAGTCCTAGGGGGCCTACATTCAGAATTCATATCATAGGCCTATTCTTATCATGCATAATAATGCTGACAACATGTAAAGGGAAATACTACCTTAATAATAGCAAACTACTATAAAAGAAAGCAGGAAAATCAGACAAGCAAGCTGGTAAAATTTTGAACGCAATCGGACACACACAAAAAGTTTTGAATTTGAAAAAGTTATAATCGCTATCCTATTGAAATTTCAAATGGGCTGATTCAGTAATGTCACTGTGATGTAGCGCTGGACAACTTTCCCACTTGTTCCAACCGTCACAAAAGGGTAGATTTTTTTCTTCTTCAATGTGTATGATTCGGGATGGTCCTTTCATTTTAGAAGACCTTTAATAATATACTCTCCATAATATATGTTGAGTAGAGCCGCAAGATTGAAGGTACTTGGGAGAAAAACAGAAATAAATGATAATTTTCTATACGACAAACGGGAAAGGTATGCGTTACTACGTCACAATCCACTGTCAATTTGAGATTCGCATAGGTGTAGTGATCTCATATTTCAAACAATCTTACCTCTCTTATTTTTTATCCGATTTATATCAAGCTTTTATCATTTTGTTTCTCTTATTTTCCTTCGTTCATAAAGGTGAACCTATTTCGAAGGTGGTATAGCCCTTTAACAACAATATACAGGTAGTTTAGCTCGTTTTCATGCTTTAGTTGATGGCACATGATATTCAAGGCTTACTTCGAATCATCGGGCCATCGCGTCCGGACACAAATAAAAGCTAGCATGTTTTCACAAAAGGTCGGGTAACGCGACCATCCGACCTGACGCGATGATCCGATGATTCCAAGTAGGCCAATATATTCATTAACAGTTGAAAGTGATGATTATCATTGATGTTAATTAAAATTATGAGCTCCCCCAACACGGCAGGCAGGTTGAACAAGACCGTTGAGTAGGTAAGAGGATGTGAGACGGTGTGGAAGGGGTCAATCATCTTCGTTTTGCATTGTCTCCCCTCTTCCTTTCTAATATCGCCCTATATTCTCTCTCATTTTATACGAATTCAATACGTTTATAGTTCATACCTATTTCCCCCTGTGATCTTTATTCGATTCCATTCAACATAAAATATATTCCACTTGAATATGGGAATATACTAAACGGTTATAAATAAACAGAAATAAATAAATGAATTCTAAGCACTGATTATTTCGTCAAATAATACATTAATACATAATAACATTGATAATAACATTCAATAATTAGATAAAGTAACATTATAATAATAATAAAAATTGACATATTTCAGTACATTAACTGACAGTTAAAAAACAAATACGGAATGAAATCTATCATGAAATATATAAATTAGCCCTCAACCTTTCACACTGTCATATTGTAACAATGTTACATTGATTCTCTTCTCCCTCCCTGCCCCTTAAAGAGAAAGTTGAGTTCTGGGAAGAGATGAAATATAATTCGTGAGCGTTATCATTGTTATTATGCAAGTGTGGAAGAACATCAGACAAAAAATGTTACCTGAAAAGCCTTCATATTTTAAATATGGCATGTAAAAGCATAAAAATCGGGACAGATTTTTATTCTACATGTTTGTGTAGTCCCATATACATATTTCTGTGTACAGGACTTGTAACTTTACCAAAACTGGGCCAAATTTCTTCTCATTGATGATTCCAGAACTTGCAGTACACACCAACACTTATATGCTAGATGATCAACCTTTTCTGATCGATTCCACACCGTTTCTTTCACACTGATGCAATCGCATTACCAGAACTCAACTTTATCTTTAAATCCAGAAACCCTCCCCTTCCCCCCCCCTTCCTACCACTATACAACCCGCCCTCCTCCCCAACCACCCCTCCCAAGACGCACAAAACACACCAACCGCCATGGTTCTTTTGTCCAAATATAGTGTCATACAACCATTAATTCATTCCTTCAAGTCTGTTGTAGATGCGGAGAATTTTGTGACACTGGATGTAGTTTAATTAACACCTGACCATTTTTGTAGATGTATTCCTAACTTATTTCTTTATATAGCCAACCAGCTCTTTTCCTCATCCCTATATTCAAATATCATTGTAAACAACTTATCCTAGTGTAAGAATTACACCATCTGAACTTGAAAGAAATATGATATACTTTATTATACCAATTTTTTTTGCAGCATTCAGTTCTCAACGTATTTCCTATTATGCTGACATGAATATTTTCCCACTTTGCGTTTTGTAGTTCTATATTAGCCCATTTTTTCAGTCAATCCCTGCCAAATACCTATGTTTGTGCTCACTCACCCTAGCTCTGATCTCCCTCACATTAATCCACACATTCCCACACACACGTACCCGTCTCACACCACATCACATGTATAAGCACAAATCTTATCTGAAATCACTTGATCTGTCGACAGTTTTTGATGATTGCTCGATTCCTGGCAAAAAATAGTTTTAAGTGCCTAGCTACAACTGTTTTGGGGCCATGTGTCATTTTTTTCCTACATCTCGATCGCTCCTGCGACAATCATTGTTCCGCGTCAATTTTCTGAACTAGCCGAATTCGTGACTTCAACCCTGGACCCGACACTCTACCCAACCGTAACCCTACAGCTTTGATGAAGGTAGACTAAAAGTCGGCTCACTATCTCATGATTATCACATTTTCCTCTACCTCCTCTCAGCCTGTCTGTCCTCGCCATGCCAGTATGAAGGAAACTGCACAGAGGTCGATGATGGTTTTAAGTGTGAATGTCCTAAAGGATTCGGCGGGAACCGATGTGAAATATGTAAGTAATATGAAAAAGAGAGCTGTATTATGTCTACCCTATGTGGTTTGGTCTAGTGGATAAGTCACCAGACTAGGGACCACAAGGTATGGGGTTCGAATCTCTCTTATAGCACCACTTTCCTTTGGTAAGACATCCTTCAGTCTTCTCTTGCCACATGCACTCCACCCAGTTGAAGTAAATGGCTACCTGGTTCATTCATTCCTTGAAATGAGCTAAGGGCTGAACAGTGCCGGGGCTAAAGTAAGCCTCGGTAATAATGTCTAAAGCTCTTTGGAAGCACATGGGGAGGTTATGCGTTATAAACAAAATAATGTTCTTTTTATTATTCTATAGTCTTTACACATCCTAGTGCTAATCCATCGCTCCTACCACACATGTTCCAACTGCAGTCAATACATTCCTACTGAATTCGTAACTTCAGCACTAAACGAACACTACTTAACCGTGTTTAAACCTAATCTGCTAATTCCAAACCTACCTCTTGACCCTATATACCAGTCGAATCGTATCAGAGTCAGTACAGCGAAACAAAAATGTAACTCTAATCATGTTGGAATTGTATCTTACCATGCATTACATTTAGTTATCTGTAACATAAATTTAATCGTAGCTTATGATTTATTGAAACGTCAAGATTGATTGAAAGAGATACGATTTTGGGGAAAATGCAACTAATCATAACTTTTATGTTCAATTAGCCTCGTTGATGATTTTTGAGAGCGGGTAGGCTAACTTGTTTGTGATAAACTGATGTATTCTCTTCCTTTTTGATGTTGTGTATTTTAGATCCACCGCGTAATTGTGCTGAGTTGAAGGCTCGTGACAGCATCACCGAAGATGGTACCTACGTCATTGACCCGGATGGAAAACATCGTAATCTATCGTTTCCGGTTGAGATGGAGTGCCTGATGGCGGACGGTATAGGCAACAGATTTTACGACTCGCTCACATGCTCCGCCGACAACTTCTCCTCGGTCGATCTCATACACTAAACGAATTTCCTGGACCATGTTCTATACCTAACCCTTATCATAAACCCGACATAAAAGCCAATTGTTGCCCTAACCATAACCTTATTATCTTTGACGAAATCATGAAAGAAAGACCACAGTAATTGTCGCCTGAGCAATTAATGCAGGACCACCAATGTAAACAGATATTATAGCATTTCTTTCAAATATTATACTAATGACAATGCATGAGAGCAATAATTAATTGCACCTTATACGTCCTAAATGACGTTGCGTTATGACTAATTGTGTAGATCATTATATATTTTCTTTGAGCATATTGTTCTTTCTGTTTGAAGGAATTATTGGCTCCTCCTGTTCAAAGAGTCAAGACAACTCAATGCCGATGCAACGCACAGCAAACAAAGGAAATGCAATTAGTTTCCATCTTTCTAAATATTGACTATGCGTATTAGGGACTTTTAGATTTGCACGTCGACGTAGTGGACTGCCACGTGTGCCATTCTTTCAAGGCACTGGCCCGTGCCCGGCAGTGCCTTAAAGGTATTACAAAGTTTTGGTATGGGGTCATGAATTTGGTTCAAATTAACATATTGGAAGCATATGCGATTTTACAATATTCAGTGATCGTTGTCGCGGTTGAAATCGAGTCTAAAATGATGAAATTGTAAATAATAAAATCTTTATGTTGTATATAGCGCCCTCTCAAGACTGATATTACTTTAGCTTTTAATACAATGTTTCTTGACTACAATCGAACGATTTGATATTCCCGTCTGGAAATTATATATCAGAACTGCATATTCTGAGATTTTCATGGTCGCAGCTACCATGGAATGGCCTTGGACGCTATTTGAAATATTTGAAATTTACCGGGAGCACCGGTAAATTTTGATTATTCAATTTGCTCAAAAGCAGAAGTGTTTTAGGGGCTAAATTTTCTAATGCGTATAATACATCCACAGGGACATCCAAATATATCAGAAATTTAAAGAATTAATATCCATCCAATTTCAAAATTTCCCCAAACTTTGCATTACCTTTAAAAGGACGTCACCGTGGCAGTCCACGTTCTCGTCGTGTAAAATCTAAAAGTCCCTAATTGTCTCTAGAATGTAGACCGACTTACGGCTGACCACGTCCATCTCCGGCCCCCTCTCTCCTTCCATCCTTCCTCCCTAGATCTCTCTATTTCTCTGTCTTTCTCTCTCACCTACTGCCCTCTCCTTAAGATGTCTATCTTCATCCCACACTTTATTCATTTTATTCACCTATTCCCTTTTGTGAGTTCATCAGAATATTTGGTTATTTCTGTGCTTGTCTTATAACAAGATGCGATTGATTCAAATTTATCGCAATTTAATTGGTATCAATCACAACTCTGTACTGAAGAGATGTGATTTTGAAAGTTTGCGATTGATTAGAGGACTTGCAAGCAATACGGATCAATCGCAACTTTTTATAAGCCGGTTACAGGGCCCTCTCAATTGCGTAAAATTGCGCATATCCAAACAAAACCATACATATCTCATTCATTTTGGACTTTTGATTCGCGTTTGATCGTAACATTTGTTTTGCAATAGGCCCTGGTTTATTTATTTTTGGACATCTCATGCAGGTGTCACCTCAGTACCACACGACATCACAGGTCAAGAGACGACACCTAATGACTACGGAGTAGGGGAGTTTGTGCGCAATGTGACCTATCCGTTCGACTCGAATACTATCCTTGCTCTCATTCAGGTATGTATCTCCTTCATAAATGCATCTGATTTTCACACATTGTGGTCTATATCATTCTGGATTCCAGTAAGTTCTTAAATGAGAATAGAGAGTTAATATTTCAAATTGACCTGCTTGTGATAAAGAATGTACAAAAATCCGCAAGCTTAAAAATTCTTCGTCAGTTTCATTTGTTATTCCCGTTTCAAACTACATGTACTACACTGTATTCATATTATAGTGAAAAATGTTTCGCTTGAAGAAGAAAACTGCCACATTACTTTGATTAAATTTCAATGAGAGTGTTGTCAGAAACTATTCAGAACGTGAAAGATTCAAAGTAGGAAATCAAATTGTAATCTTCCTGGCCCAACAGGAGATACAAAATATAGAGAATAAGAGACAATGAAGAGGGGCATATAGGGAGTGAAAATGTAAAAAGTCAAAGTTTGCAAGGAAAGCCGGGAGGAGAGCAGGGGAGTGTGTGCGTGTGTGTTGTGTGTGTGTGTGCGTGCGTGTGTGAGCAGAGTGAGTAAGAGAGCGAGTGATTACTGATAGTACGTTGAGGAGAAGGTTAGTGAGAGTGAGAGAGAGAGAGAGAGAGGGGGCTCCATGCATGCATATTCAGACAATAAGAACCAGGCCACATTTGTTTCTCTCCTTTACGCTGTGTATAGAATTCGAAGAGCTGCAAGCAGTTAATCTTTGCCCGGGCATATAGGTCCTACATCTACTCTTCTGATGGCCTCACGCAGAATGTTTGGTGGGTGTCACGACAAGGGAGGAAAATGCCAAACTGGGGCGACACACCGAGTGATCACAGAGGTTGTGCATGTAGTTACGCAACCCCCTCCAAGCCGCATAACGGTAAGATTGCCCACCCCTTATATTTTATAGATGGTGACAGTTAATTCTCCTTGCATAATCAACTGCCATCGAAGTGGCTAGCCCTTTCAGATCTTCATTGAGTAAAATAATATGAGTGACAGAGACAGCAAATTGTCAACAATCAATGATCCTGATATTAAGTGGGACCTGCAAAAAAAAAAGATCAGAGTCATCATTAGGTAGTCTCATATATCTTGAACAAGCAAAAACTAATAATGATTACCTGAAAAAGAAAGAAAATAATACAAAGGGAAGGGGAGACGTTTTCGTTGCAGTTTTACCGGAGCATATGCCCCGGGCCAATGAAGAGTACCATATTTTCCTTTTCCCCCACCAATGGTTTCACTTAGACTTATATGTACCCTAAGCTAAAGGAATTAATATTTCGTGCAACCGATAGTTTTCTCTTACCATATTCCAGCCTGGACTTTGTTGCGTTTATACAAATTTAGACTTATGATGTGTTTATTATCATTTTTTTTTTAAAACACGAAAACCATGTGAAATTCGGCACAATCGCCCCAAGTCTAGAATCTTTTGATAAACCATTAAAACAATTTTAATACAATTATCCTATTCTCATGCAGCCTGTCATGCAGGACGTCGTTGTAACACCGATTACTCCGAGGTCTCTGCTACTTGGCAGCAAGATACTGGCTACCTTACTGACATGAGTAGACTGCCAGTCATTAGGCTGCACACAGGATACACACCCACATCACGTATTGTGTATTATAATCTTGGCCCTCTCCTGTGCGAAGGATACTGGTTTTAGTAATATATATAATATTTAGTAACAGCTATTGGATCCGGGATCGAGGGCCCGGGGAGGGAAGGGAAGGGAGAGGAGGGAAGGGAAGGGAGAGGAAGGGAGGGAAGGGAGGGGAAGGGGAGGGCACAGGGGCACTATACCAGGGGCGGATCCAGCCGGCGGCAAGGGAGGGGGCCTAAAAAGGGGCCCACTTCGTGCGAAAATGTAAAAATCGTGCCAGTCGATTTTTCGCTCAGTGGGGGTATTGAGCCCCCCAAAATAAAATTTTGGCACCCGAAACAAATTTTCACTCCGGGAAGGGTGATTTTTTTTTCAACGCCACCGCCCCCCCCCTTGGGCGCCAGGGGAGGGGGTCCATCTTCTTTTTTTTCTTCAAAAAAGGGTGTTTTTACCTGTTTTTTTTTGCTAGGGGAGGGGGCCCGGGCCCCCGCCCCCTGGATCCGCCACTGCACTATACAGTGCGTCCCAGAAAAAAACGAAACCGAGAATTATCGATGTTTTATCATCACTTAATCACAATTATAATTAATAAATGACACATATTAATTTTTGTAAAGCTTAGATCCTCCTCTTTCAATTGATGCAACTCATAATGATGCATTTTTCACGCATGATTGATTAAAAACAATTTGACGAGAGGAAACCAAAAAGTCATTTGGCGGACGGTATCTGAATTTTAAAGACAAAATCACATTTCTAGAAAGTTCATTTTCTGCCCTTTTATTTTTTCCTCAATCAGGAAAAATGAGCCAGGAATAACAAAGTCCTGTTTGTTTAAAGTAATGCTTGCATTTCCATAATTTGATTAAAACGAATTCGTAGCAGCCGTAGCAACAAAAGACAAAAGACTTAACTCCGTTTCGTTGACGATCAGCCATGCATCAAGTCTATATTATATCTAATAGTATATCAAATAATCGTTCCAGGATTGATATATACCAATTTCATTTTTTTTAAATTGGGGGTCAGTATAATTTTTTTTAAATACAATTAATTGAAAAAAGTATTGAGATCCGTCAAAAATAAAAGTTGACGCTGGGAAAATATGCGTCGTGAGAATACATTTTCAACCACTATCGATGTGTCTTTGGAACGGTTTAGCTTTAAGGCCCAAAACTTTCGATTTTCAGCAGGAATTATATAGGCTACACTCCATTTTAATATGTGATTAATTATCAAAATGATATACTAACATAATTCAAGAACACATTCGGAGATCTCGATTTTCTCGGGCAGGCCTTAACAGCATCCTTCATGTAAGGGCATATGCTTTTTTGTTTCTGGCTTTCAGGGTTTCAAGGTTTATTTAATTGTCTCTCATAGATTCAAACATTAATAATGTATTTAAAGGGATAGTTGAGTTCTTGTTTCAGATCGCAAATGCCTTCAAACTACATGATTATTGCTCTTATTCTTATTTATGACATTCCACTAGTGCTCTTTTAGGACCTAAAATAGCTATGAAGGTCATTTTAGACCACAAAATGTGTGAAATTTAGCCAATACGATATACCAATGCAGTTCCACTTTTAAAAAATATGGCGACCGTTAATTAATCAATTAATAATAACAATACACGGGCCGGCTGGTTGTGCGTATTATAACCAACACGAAAAGGCCAACAAAAAGCCATCATCGGCATTGGCTGGAATAAAACGTATAAGGCGCTATCTAATTTTTTCAACGGCTGGTTCAAATTATCGAATATTTGTGGGGCACCAAAAGATTAGAAATCGTAATATTTTGATCAAACAAAGATGATTTTTTTCATTTAAATTGTATGTTCTTTCAAATTTGACACTCAGTTTTTCATTATCTCACAAAAAATTATTTTGTGTAGCGCCCTCTGCAACACAGCTCAACTATCCCTTTTACATATTTACAGAGTTAGAGTAGACAAGGTGGCCCATGAAGCACAATTTGTAAATTGGGCCTCCTTTAAACTGCGATGTTTCCAACGACAGTAATCAGAACTTTGATAAGTCAAGTGGAAGTTTTGATCATATTATATGTTTATAATAAGATACACTTTACAATTTTGTATTCATATTAGGCCTATTTGTTTCTTATGTTCCATAATCTTTGTTCCTTATGATATTTATGTAGTCAAATTGTACTTCAAGTCTGTTAATATTTTATATACGATGTTTTTATTGTGCAAACCTCTCATGGATAGCAATTTGTTAACTGAAGAGGCAACCCTGCTTAAATAAAAGTGTAAATAAAATAAATTAATAAATCAACACGGTTGCAAAGACTCCCGATAAATCACCGCAAGGCAAATTTCATATAAAATTATGCCCCATATAAATCATGTTGGGATTACTTCATGGTATAATGTTCAAATACATGTATTTCAAAAGGTGACGTATAAAGGCCATTAATGATATTGCCTAATATGTTGATTTTTTTTCGAAAGTAATTGCGATCGTTGGGTTAATGTTCCTAGTGTGCGATTTAGTTTCATGTAAATAAACATTGCTACCACATTGTCACTATAATAATTTGAATATCAAGAAAGGTCTTTTTCGGTTGAATTCAAACCCATGTTTTCAAAGGACCTTATTGGAGTGAACCATCCAAGCTCCATGAATTAATAACTGATCAATCAGAAGCGACCTCCGGCCATTGTCGTCACTCTTTGTAAATAGATAAGCTCTGGGCCCTGTTTCATGAAACTTGTTATCAATAATAAGTTCCATCAGTTGTTATAAGCTACTGAAATCATTGCATTTGATTGGCTGAGAGCAAACTTGTTATAGAAATGTAACACTTGTTATTGATAATAAGTTTTATGAAACGGTCCAGCTGGAAAAAACGACCAAATGAATGCTATATTAGAATGCAGAGTTTAAGCTGGCTTGAGCTTCAGCATTGTGCGTTACATGATTCATCGTATCATTAAACATTTTATTGTACATTGTGTATAATTGTATTAATGTGTTATTACAAACTATGTATATTATTCCATACGTTTAAATGACTATGGGCTCTTACATAGCCCCTTGGACAACTTTTTTGTTTTTGTTTACATTTTATTTATTTTTGCAATTTTGCACTTTCACAATTCATTGGAGTTAACATCACATGAAAAAGAATATAATATAAATCATTTTAGATTTTAAAATCCATTTGAATTCACCTCACATGAAAAAAAGAATAAAACAATGTTTTATCAAAGACAAGTTGCAACTATGACAGTTTAAAGAATGAACACACAAAGATGATGAAACATAAGCATAGAGCTTGAATCGTTACACCACCTTTCAAATATATAATATATGACAAATAAATTTCCTACCTACAGGATTGTGAACTATTTACACTATTTACAAAAAAGAAGAAGAAAAAAAGGTATATTGATAAGTCTAGTAAAATGTCTTATAGATCATAAGAGAATTAAATCTATGTTCGATATAATGAGAACTGATATATATATATATATATGTAGGCCTACATGTAAGTGATATCTTACATCTGTGAAATTATAATTCATTTGAGTGCTCTTTTAAAGGAGTTTGGTGATTTTATATTTCGAATATTGTTAGGTAGATAATTCCATACATCTGGACCCCTATGTCTGATTTCTGGGCGAATGTAGTGTGAGGATTGACCACATGTAAATTCGATGATTGCCTTGTTGAATATGAGTGAACCATATTATTAGGTTGGAACATTTAAGATAATGAAGTAGGTAACAATTTGATATTGAAACGGAACACAAATATGGCAATTTGGAGGAAGTTAATATCATCAACCTTTAAGCATGTCAGTTTAACAAATAGTGGGGTAGCATGGTCACGATAACCAGTTCGGGTACATATGCGTACAGCTTTCTTTTGCAGCAGAAGAACATTATTTGTCACACATTTGGATGTTGCCCATGTGGTAAAGTTAAACTATTATACAGCATAAGTAATGGGGTCACCAAAGTTCGCGGAGATTTTTTAAAATATAAGGATATGTTACATTCGATCCATGCGATTTCTCTTATTCTACACATTAAGTTTAATTATTACTTAATGGACTGCAAAGTTTTTTTATTACAAATTGGTGCAACTAGAAAATTTATCGTCAAAGAATTTCGTAAATATCGCGATCTCAAAATTCGATGTCGGATCGGAATGCGCTGCAATTGGAGAAAAGGTCCTTTAAAAAACAAAACGAGGCTTTAGTTCTCGCACGGGAGCTTACACTTGATTATCACAAAAAGCGATCAAGGAAATATAAGATAATTACATATTTTGCAAGGAAAACTATCATACAGTCAGTTGGTATCACTTTTTACTTACAATTTTGATGACATCTGCTCTCAAAATAAAGATTTCCAGACCCTTGTCGGTAAGTTCATATTTGTTCAAAGTTTCACACCTGATTCCATAGAAAATGTCGTCTCTGTGTAATTTTAGGTTCTTCTTTCCTTTGAGATAATGAACTATGGTCACGCGCGAACTATGGTCACACCACCATACACGTATTTCCTATACTTTTGTCGACTTGATCCAAATATCAGTTTCCGCACCCAAGACATTTGACATTGTGTATCATATTTCATGCTGTCGAATAAATCCTTTATAGTTACATTATGTCACTATTAAGTTGATAGTTTTTTGTTAGAAAGTGTGGGGTTTCAATCGGCTATTTTATTATTGATGTCTCCAATTCCTAAAAATATGTCAACCGCAGCTAATTCGTTTTGTTTAAGTTTTTGAATATATATAAATATATAAATAACGAAAACTATTGATGTCTTTGTATATCTTGTGCAGAGAAATAGCGAGTGGGAAAGGATCAGGGATTGTGTGAATGTTTCAAATGGGGTCGAGAGAGAGAGACAGAGAGAGAGACAGAGAGAGACAGAGAGAGAGCGATGGAGAGGGAGAGATGTGGAAGTGAGAGAGAGAGGCTGCGTGCGAATAATAAGATTTGTTCGAGATAAGTAGCTCCGAAATATCCTGCCCATACCATCCATGATACACCCTATCGAACACCTGAAAATACAACCATTCCGAATAGGTAGGCCTTATTCTGAGAAGGCCGGGGTATATCCAGGATTGTTTAAAAGAACAGGGGCGACCAAGTCCCCCGGATATCTTGATTAACTGATACTAGGAATCCTGCTGCCATGGCCCCTACAGGCTAGCTCCCCCTCTCTCTCTCTCTCTCTCTCTCTCCCTCACACACTCTCTCTATCTATTTCTCCTCTCTCTCTCGCTCTCTCTCCGAGGGTATAGGAGTAACAACAGATTTTTCATATCATAATCCCCCTTAATTCCCCGGGGGTCCAAGACAAGAGGACATCCCTGACAATTTCATTTCAGGGATCGGGTCTATAATTATCTAGCAGGGCCGATATTTAACTCAAAACGGAATGGGGCCGGGTGAATGGCTCTCAGTGGGTTTAGAGCTGCTGGGGCTGGTGTGACCCCGTGGAATGTAACCCTCACCGATCCGGGATCCGGGTACTGCTGGGGATGTTGAATGTATAGCATATGCACTAGCGTACTGGTGGGGGGCTTGGGGGGGGGCGCTAGCTCCCCCAAATAAAATTAAACCATGACTTATTTTCAATTCCATACAAGTGATTTATTAATGTTCGTGATATCAAATGATTTTCAATAAAATGCGCGTTTCTCCATTTCTGTTGCAAACTGACACATTCCCAAATAGCCAGGAAGAGCATATGTTTTTATAGTCACTAATGGGCCTTAGTGGCCACTAACGGTAACACTAGTAGATAACCGTATATCCAGTTTAGCGAAAAGTCTGGATACCCGTATATGTCCTGCCTAGAGAAGATCGCGGCAGCTCTAGCTAGGCGGTACGCGGGGGAATGCGCAGTCGCCTGCGCCCAGGGTTTGTTTTGGATGTGGCAAGGAGGGTCATTTCAGGTCGAAATGTTCCACAGGCGAGGATCCAGGGGGGCGAGCGGGCCTTGCCCCGCAAAAAAAAAAGAGAGAGAAAAGGAAAACAAGGGAAAGGGAAAGAGGAGGGAAAGGGAAAGAGGAGAGAAAGGGAAAGAAAGAAGAGGAGGAAAAAAAGAAAATGGGGGGAAAAGAAGGAGATCGGGGGGGGGGGCCGAAAGGGTCTTGCCTCCGAAGCTGTTGCCTCCCCCCATATCAAAAAAATAAGAGAGAAGGAAGGAAAGGGAAAGAAAAAAAAAGGAAAAGAGGAGATAGAGGGAAGGAAAAAAAAAGAAGAAAAGAAAAGAAGGGGGATATCAGTTGCAATTTTCCCGCCAACAAGTTGTGGATCGGAGGGCAAAGGCCCTTCCTTGCCTCCCCTCCCGCCAAAAAAAGAGAGAAGGGAAAGGGAAAGAGGAGGGCTAAAAGGGAACAAAAAAGAGGAAGAAGAAAAGAAAAGGGTGTGGGAGATCAGTTGCGATTAATCCCGCCAACAACATGTGGATCGGGGCGAAAGGCCCTTGCCTCCCCCCTAGCAAACCTAAAAGAGAGAGAAGGAAGGGAAGGTAAAGGGAAGGGGGAGGGAAAGGTAAGGGAAGAAAGAGAGAAAGAAGATAGGTAGGGAGATCAGTTGCGATTTTTCCCGCCAACAAGGTGTAGATCGGGGGCCACTGGCGTACTGATGGGGAGCCAATTAGTGTCCTGCCAGTGTCACAATAAAATTCAAACGTGGTTCATTTCTAATTCGATACCGGTGATTTACAAATGTTGCTTAAATGACATAATTTTTCGAGATTTTTCCTCACTTTTTAGTAAATTATACTTTTTTTTATGCGTTTGTTAGAAAATTACAAATTCCTAAATTTACAGTCAGGCAAGAAATATGCTTATTTAGAGGCCTACATGGCAGGGCCCGCAGAACGACGGGGCTCCGGGCCTCGAGCTCCGCCCCCCACTTTTTTGGAAAAAGCATACTAAAGAGAAATAGAAAGAAAGAGAGAAAAAAAGAATAGTGGCCTGCCAGTGTCACAAAATAATGAGGTATCAAAAAATGCTCATCTGACCGTAATCAAACGCCTAAAACCCCTGAGCTTCTGGGGGCTCTGCCCCTGGACCTAACCAAGGGCCCTAAGGCGATCCCATTGATACTCATCTGACCGTTATGTAATGCCTAAAACCCTTAAGCTTCCGGGGGCTTCGCCCACTGGACCCCACGCCAATTAGTGAGCTGCCAGTGTCCCAAATAAGGTATCAAAATATGCTCATCTGACCGTTATTAAATGCCTAAAACCCCTTAGCTTTCAGGGCTCTGCCCTCTGAACCCCACCTAGGGCTAAAAACGGGCCCCTAGATGCTCATCTGACCGTAATTAAACGCCTAAAACCCTGAGCTTCGGGGCTCTGCCCCTGGACCTAACCAAGGGCCCTAAGGCGAGCCCATGGATACTCATCTGAAAGTTATGTAATGCCTAAAACCCTTGAGCTTCCGGGGGCTCCGCCCACTGGACCCCACCAGGGACCCTAAGGCGGGCCTCTGAATGCTTATCTGACCGTTATAAAATGCCTAAAATCCCTGAGCTTCTGGGGGCTCCGCCCCCTGGACCCCACGCCAATTAGTGACCTGCCAGTGTCACAAATAAGGGTCAAAATATGCTCATCTGACCGTAATTAAATGCCTATAACCCCTGAACATCCGCTGGCTCTGCCCCCTCGACCCCACCAGGGACCCTAAGGCGGGTCCCTGAATGCTTATCTGACCGTTATAAAATGCCTAAAACCCCTGAGCTTCTTGGGGCTCCGCCCCCTGGACCCCGCCTCCTGGACCCCACGCCAATTAGTGACCTGCCAGTGTCACAAATAAGGTTCAAAATATGCTCATCTGACCGTAATTAAACGCCTAAAACCCCTGAGCTTCAAGGGCTCTGCCCTGGACCCAACCAATGGCCCTAAGTCAGTCCCTGGATACTCATCTGACATTAATTATTGCCTAAAACCCTGAGCTTCCGGGGGCTCCGCCCCCTGGACCCCACGCCAAATAGTGACCTGCCAGTGTCACAAATAGGGTATCAAAAAATGCTCATCTGACCGTAATCAAACGCCTAAAACCCCTGAGCTTCTGGGGGCTCTGCCCCTGGACCTAACCAAGGGCCCTAAGGCGATCCCATTGATACTCATCTGACCGTTATGTAATGCCTAAAACCCTTAAGCTTCTGGGGGCTTCGCCCACTGGACCCCACGCCAATTAGTGAGCTGCCAGTGTCCCAAATAAGGTATCAAAATATGCTCATCTGACCGTTATTAAATGCCTAAAACCCCTTAGCTTTCAGGGGCTCTGCCCTCTGAACCCCACCTAGGGCTAAAAACGGGCCCCTAGATGCTCATCTGACCGTAATTAAACGCCTAAAACCCCTGAGCTTCGGGGGGCTCTGCCCCTGGACCTAACCAAGGGCCCTAAGGCGAGCCCATGGATACTCATCTGAAAGTTATGTAATGCCTAAAACCCTTGAGCTTCCGGGGGCTCCGCCCACTGGACCCCACCAGGGACCCTAAGGCGGGCCTCTGAATGCTTATCTGACCGTTATAAAATGCCTAAAACCCCGAGCTTCTGGGGCTCCGCCTGGACCCCACGCCAATTAGTGACCTGCCAGTGTCACAAATAAGGGTCAAAATATGCTCATCTGACCGTAATTAAATGCCTATAACCCCTGAACATCCGCTGGCTCTGCCCCCTCGACCCCACCAGGGACCCTAAGGCGGGCCCCTGAATGCTTATCTGACCGTTATAAAATGCCTAAAACCCCTGAGCTTCTTGGGGCTCCGCCCCCTGGACCCCGCCTCCTGGACCCCACGCCAATTAGTGACCTGCCAGTGTCACAAATAAGGTTCAAAATATGCTCATCTGACCGTAATTAAACGCCTAAAACCCCTGAGCTTCCAAGGGCTCTGCCCCCTGGACCCAACCAATGGCCCTAAGTCAGTCCCCTGGATACTCATCTGACAGTAATTATTGCCTAAAACCCCTGAGCTTCCGGGGGCTCCGCCCCCTGGACCCCACGCCAAATAGTGACCTGCCAGTGTCACAAATAGGGTATCAAAATATGCTCATCTTACCGTAATTAAATGCCTAAAAGCCCTGAGCTTCCGGGAGCTCCGCCCCCTCGATCACACCAGGGGGCCTAAGGCGGGCCCCTGAATGCTCAAAGACCTTTATAAAATGCCTCAAATCCCTGAGCTTCAGGGGGCTCAGCCCCCTGGACCCCACGCCAATTAGTGACCTGCCAGTGTCATGAATAGGGTATCAAAATATGCTCACCTGACCGTTATTAAATACCATACCATACCATACCATACCCCCTGAGCTTCAGGGAACTCTGCCCCTTGACCCCTGCCGGGGCTTTGCCCCTAGACCCCACGCCAATTTACACTACGCTCTACCTGGGCCCCGTTTCACAAAACTTATCATCAGTGACAAAATAATGACAGTTTTTGTTATAAGCTAGTGAAATCCTTTCTTCTGATTGGTTATCAGCAGATTTGTCACTGATTTCTGTCATTTGTCATTGAAAAAAGGCTTTGTGAAACGGGTCCCTGATCGTAAATACTTTAGCCTCCCCCCACCCACTTTGAAAAACGTTCAGCGGGGCCTGCATGTAAGAGTGGGGTGATGCGGATTTTTTTTGTCTGCCAGCCCCCCCAAACTTTTTTGCTCATTACGCCACTGAGCATATGTATCATCTTTATTCAGCGTAATAAACAAAGAATTAAAACATTTGAACCTAGGTCCATGACACAATGTATTACAAGCGCGGATCCACACCCCCCCCCTGGCAATTAAAAAAAATTAATAAAAATTAATAAATAATAATAATAATAAAAAAATGGTCACGAATTGGGGAAGAAAAACAAATAAGTGCTGTTACACCCCCCACTTATTCACCGGCTTGCTGAGTCGCCGCTAAATATTTTCTCACGAATTGGGAAATATATATATAGGGTCTAGACCTATATCAATAAATTAAAAAGAGACAAAATAGTGATCTATAGTTTTTTTGTTTTGTAATATTCTTTATTGTATTCACTCAATAAATAATATTAATTCATACAAATTGTAATATATAACATATTTTTTTGTTTTTTTGTTTTTTTTTTTTGTTTTGTAATATTCTTTATTGTATTCACTCAATAAATAATATTAATTCATACAAATTGTAATATATAACATATTGAAACCAATTACAGAGTACAAAATACAGTAATCTCAATTATATTGAATGAATTAATATTGTTATAACCCCCCTCTATATTTTGTTCTGCAGTACTAGTATCCCTATTACATATTATAATTTATAACAAAATACAGACTACAATCAACTTAGTTATATCAAATGAATAAAGTTTGTTATATCCCCTACCCCCGTTAAAAACAAAACCAACAACAACAAACACAAAACAAAAACAGAAAAAAAAAAAACAAAAACAAACAAACAAACAAACAAACAAACAAACAAACAAACAAACAAAAAAAAAAAAAAACGATACAAGAAGACGTGGGCAGTCTATGGCAGTCGAGACCGGTCAATCACACACAGCTGTGAACCGGGCAGCCCCCCCCCCCTTTCCTCATCCCTTGCATTTTCTTGCATATTATCCATGTTTACCTTGAGATGTTCCCATTTTTATAGTGGAGCGTCAACGTATTTCGTTCAGTAGCACTCTTTCTTTCTTCCTGTTTACTTTTGAATATTTTCTCTCTTATTTCTTCAATACTTGGAGGCTTCTTTTTTCCCTACTAATAAATATCAAATATTTAATTAATAAAACCACGTGATTAATCATTTGCCTATCTTCGGTTATTTCGTCTAATCCAATGTGAACTTCCTTCCAGCTCATATCTTTAAGGATTGGAATATCCAAACTATCACTACATTGATCCCATAATTTTCTCACCATTTCGCATTCAAAAAATATGTGCCTATATGTTTCCTCTTCTTTTCCACAAAATGAGCATTTATCACTTAATATGAATTGAAACCTGTATAAATAACGATTGACATAAACAATTTTATAAAGCAATTTGAATTGAAATTCTCTTAGTTTATTATCTAAAGTACTAATTCTTGGTCGGACAAAAACCTTTTCAATTTCTTTAACCGACAGATTGTATGATGAATGTAAATTCTGAAAACTGACAGGGACGTCTTGCATTTTTGTATGCATGCCCTGTACAGATTTTTCGAACAAACCGATTCAAATTGGAATGTTTTTTTTGTGAACATAAATTCTATTTTTAGATCATGAAATGAAATTTGCCTCTTTGTTAATTCGATTTTCCATTCCTTAGGTATATTACCATAGATTTCTTTAAGCATTGATATTTCCTCTTCCTCTAGTCCCATACATCTGAAATAAGTTTCCGACTTTAATGTTCCTTTTCCATCTATAATATGGTACAATCTATAAGTATTTTTAAGAAAAGATTTTCATTGAAGTATGTTTTTCCACTATTGTGTATAAACCTATTATTTAAAAAATTTCATTCCCTTTGTGAGTTGTATCTTTTTAATAAAATCATTCATATCTAACCAAATGTTTATTAAATCCCGATAGTATTTTGGTAATTGTATATCGATCTTGTTAGGTAAATAGTTACAGTAAAAAATAAGATTTCCTCCGAAAGGTCTCATTAAAAATTTGAAATAATTTTTCCATTTAACTCTCTGGTTTCCTGTTACAAGTCTTTTAATCCACATCACTTTTTGTACTTTCACAAAAAGTTGAAAGTTGAGCATTTTTAATCCTCCTTGCTTGTAATCAAAATACATCGTACTTTTTTTAATTTTGTCTTTACCTCGCCATAGAAAATTAAAACAGATCTCATCAATTTCTTTTATAACCCATTCAGGCACTGGAGTCAAAGAGCTTACATAGATTAGTTTTGAATATGCGTATGTTTTCAGTAAATGAATTTTTCCTATCAAAGTTAGATCTCTTTGTTTCCACCAATTTAACAATTTCTTTATTTTGCTTAATATTTCTTTGTAATTCATCTCTTCCGCCACATTGGGATCTAATGTAAAATATATACCGAGTATTTTTAAAATGTGTGCCTCCTTTCCAAAAGGATACACATTCGCAGAGCCAACAGAAGATCCTAAGGGTAAAATGAATGTTTTATTTCCATTAATCTTTAGTCCTGATATTTTCCTAAAATTTTCCATGATTACCTCTATTCTATTAATCGAGTTTATGTCTCGTACAAAAATTGACATGTCATCTGCATATAAGATCATCTTTATTTCTGTTTCTCCAAAACAAATACCTTTTACCAACTTATCATTTCTAATGCAGTGAGTTAAGCATTCTATGCATAAAATAAATAAATATGGAGATAACGGATCTCCTTGTCTTACACCCTTTGAACTTTAAAATATCCGGTTGATTTACCCCATTAAAAACACAACTTTGAGCATTGGTAAGTAAAATTGTAACCCATTCACAAAACATTGGCCCAAACCCGAAAGAAATGAGCACTTTCTGAAGAAAACTATGTGAAATCGAGTCGAAAGCTTTTTCATAATCTATTGCCAATAGGTACCCTGGTTTGTTAAAACAAGAAGTATGAAAAATCATATCATTGATTAATCTGATTGCATCACCGATGTTTCTATCTTTTAAATAACCTACTTGATCGACCGACACAATTTCATTCAAAGCTTTTTTTATTCTTTTAGAAAGTATTTTGGTAATAATCTTATAGTCTACGTTGAGTAAGGAGATAGGTCTATAATTACTAATGAATTTGGGGTCTTTACCATCCTTATGTATAAGCGTTATGATTGCTTGTTTTTGAGAAGGCGACAATTCCTTGAATTTCATGGTATCGTTAAATGCCTTAAGAACTAAGTCACCAACTACATGCCAGAATGTAATATAAAATTCTACATTTAATCCGTCATTTCCTGGGGATTTATTTAACTGCATTTCTTTTAAGATTTCAATACACTCTCCCTGGTTAATTTTTCCTTCACATAGCTTCCTCTGATTTTCTGTTAATTTGGGTAAGGTTTTGGGGAAAAATTAATATTTTCGCATAATCCTTCTTCTGATTTAGCATACAGTTTAGAATAAAATCTTCTAATTTCTTGTATGATATCTTTTTCATCATCAGTTATATTTCCATCTACTTGTAATTCTTTAATAGCACTTTTTTCTCTTTGAAATCTATTAGTTGCTTAAAATATGCCGTTTCTCTTTCTCCACTTTCAAACCATTGGGCTCGAGATCTGATTTTTACCCCTTCACTTATATAACCGTAAAGACTTTTCAATTCCCTTCTTTTCTTTTCCAAATCGTTAATCAAAGAATTGTCATTCACCTTCGCTGGTATTTGTAATTCTTCCTCTAACTTTGAAATTTCTTTTTCCAAACCAACAATCTTATCCTTTCTTTCTTTGGCTTTTTCTTACAGTATTTTCTTGTAAAACTTCGTATCTCCATTTTAACATAATCCCATAATATTCTATTATCTATTATCTCTTTGGATAGATTGAGTTTCAACCGTGTTATTTCTTCTTTCATACTTTTCACATAATCTGCATCGTTACATAAACTGTTATTAAATTTCCAATATCCTGCTTTTATTACAGGATTAGTAGAAGAATGTAGTTTAATAATCAGTTCTACTGCTGAGTGGTCCGGTGAAATTGAAGTTAATATTTTGCAGCTAAATACCATATTTTCTATGCTCTCCGAAATAACCCAGTAGTCCAATCTACTATGCATTTTAGGATTCTGTTGGTGATATGTAAATTGTTTCTTTAAATTATTTTTGACACGCCATATGTCTGTGGCATTATAGTCAATTCAAAACTTTTCAAATTCATAGCTAAGCTTAGACTGTTTTTTATTAACATTATGTCCACTGTAATCTAAATGTACATCTCTAACCATATTAAAATCCTCCAATAATGAGAGGTTTATTTTTGAATTCATCTTTTCCAAAATATTTCTAACTTTGCCCAGAAACTCCAATTGTTCCAACTCTTTGCTCCCAACAGGGAAGTAAACATTTCGAATATTACCTCCTTATTCTGCAGAAAACCAACTGCAAAATGTATCTGCCATTTTCATCGATAACTGTGTGTCGTATCTTAATATTTACTCTACTATCAAATAGTATCATAACCCCTTTACCATGATTAGTACCGTGGCTGTATATACATTCGCCTTCCCACATCGAATTCCAAGTATTAACTATATCTTGTGTGCTAAAGGTTTCCTGTAAAAAATAATATTCCCACCTTTTCTTTGCACCATTTGAAAATGCTTCTTCTTTATTTTTCTCCCGAATACCTTTTACATTTAAGGATATCAAATTGCAGACGGAAATTTTAGTGTTACTCATCATGTGCGTGTTGAGTATATAATATAGGTGGATGAGAGATGGAAAGGTTGTTGCCCACATTCAAGCCATATAAAACTAACCAGATCAAAGGCTGCCACAAACTGTCCCCATTGAAAAAAAAAGAAGAATACATTAAACATTTACATAGCATATAACACACACAATAAAACCTATGTATTGAAACCAATTACAGTGATATCGCGATCGCGATCGCGATATAGACCTCTCTCGGCAGAAAGAGAAAATTAAAAACTATCATGCGACTTGATCACAGGCTGTAGTCGAACTGCTGCTAAGCATCCATATCAACAATTGTAAGTTTATGAGGAAATTTACTTTAAAATCGTGTATTATGGGGTTTTTCCGAAATATATGTTTGGTAGTTTTTATGTTGTACTTAATATCAAAATGTTACTTATGAATTATCTGAATATCTGTCAATAGATTTTTGTCGGGTTTCTAATGAAAACCACTGTGAAAACGGTCCCACATCATTGAAATTGTGTAACGTTAACTAGCCGGCTTAGCCTGCCCTTCAGTTGCACACTGCCCACTGCACTGGTAATATTACTATGTGTGGTACTACAACTAGTAGATCTAGGCACTTTTGAGACGACTTTGACGTGATCGTGAGCGGAAATGAATTCACAGTACTAAAGGTCACGATTTTTACGGCTCGTGAGGAGTCTAGCTAGCCAAGTGCCTACCTAAAATAATATTAGATTTTGATTATATTTATTGCTTTGCCTCACTAGTCTAGATCTAGACCCTAGTCTATTTTAATTTTTATAAAGCCAAAGGCAAAAATTAGAACTGAAAAATACTGAGATTTTAACCCACAACTAGTCTACAGCACGCGCGTTCTATTATTACGCTGTCCTTAGACCTTACCAATTGAGCTTATGATGAATTGATGAAAAGTAGCCTAGGTCTGCATGATTATTATAATCCTATTAACAACCCTAACGGTTACCATGTGCGCATGCACAGGTTTAGCTAGCCCTAGCGAGCTAGACTCTTCACGAGCCGTAAAAATCGTGACCTTTACTGTGAATTCATTTCTGCTCACGTCAAAGTCGCCTCAAAAGTGCCTACCTTGTACACTCGCATTCCTAAAATAATAAAGTATAGCCTAGTGTCCATGCATCACACAAGTTAAAACTAGCGGTCGCAATGTATATTGACCGCTAGGAAGTAGGAGCTCCAAATGCATTAGGAAAAAGTATAAATCTATTACGTGCATAAAATAAATGGGGAAAATAAAATAAACATCTCAATACTTGTCTTAAAAATCATGAAAATAACCCTAACAAATATTTACAATTTTATCCATTCATAAATAATAATAGTTGGACAATGAGGATCATTATGTAGGAAAAAATGTTAAGACACCCTCTATAGCTTTTTTATTTTTTTTAAACACCAATGTACAAATATGTACATGTGCAGGATCATCCTGCACATGTAGGATGTGTGCGAAAAGTTTGTACTTTTTAGTGCTAATGCGTATTTGAGGTCAATACTGCATGTTAAGGGTTTGACCAGCAATGCATTGTAGGAGTGATTAAGTTTACCTTTAAAGATAAAGTTGAGTTCTGGTCATGCGACTGCATTGTGAAAGAAACAGTGTGAAATCGATCAGCAAAGGTTGATCATCTAGCATATAAGTATTGGTGTGTACTGCAAGGTTCTGGAATCATCAAAATGATAAGAATTTGGCCCAGTTTTGGTAAAGTTACAAGCACTGTACACAGAAAGATGTATATGGGACTACACAAACATGTGGCATAAAAATCCGTCCCGATTTTTATGCTGTTATATGTCATATTTAGAATATTAAGGCATTTGAAGAGCCATGCTTTTCAGGGAACATTTTGTATCTGATGTTCTTCCACATTTGCATAATAACAATGATAACGCTCACAAATCATCTTTCACCTCTTCCCAGAACTCAACCTTCTCTTTAATGGACTCATACTCAAAGACATAGACATAGACCTAGTAGAATTAGTAATTTTGTGTCTATTATTGATTCTCAAACACCTCTGTACAAAACTCACCAGAATTCACTTAAAATCTCCATTTTTGTGACAATTAACGACGCCTCAATAGCAGGAAAATACAATCAATTCAAGTTTTGAACTCAACAATGTTTGAAGAGATACTATGAAAATTTAAATTGGAAATCTATTGTCAATCCTGGCAAACAGCTGCTTCGTATTCATTTTGTGCATTTCTTGGTTACGGTGCTAGAGGCGAGTGCTTGAATCTCTGAGGGGAAATAGTGCAACTCGACCAAAAAAAATTAGGGTTTTATCACGAACAAGGAAAAAGCATGATTTTGGGGTGTGCAACATAGTTTCATGTTGTGGACCGAGTTTTTGGTGGCTTATTTGTATTGCCCGAGGTGATTACGGGAAGTACCAAGTCTATCGCTAGAAAAAACAACATGTGACGGCGAAAAATATCAGTGCGGATTTCTTTTATTTTGGACACAATTTTGACCTTGGATTATAACTGGAAATATCAGAAGTTGAGAGAATTAAATGTATCTCATATTTCACTTGTTAATCCTCATACAGATAACCAAAGTGGCCCTTTGAACGATATGAATCAGTATTCAATACTTGATCGGATTGGAGAAGGTGCACATGGCATTGTTTTCAAGGCAAAGCATATTGAGGTGAGAATGAAAAGGTAGAAAATTATGTCATTCCATATTGAAAATACTTTTAAGCAGTATAAAAAAGTATGTCTTGTTTAATTTTGCTTTCTGTTAAAAAATAATATTCTGAAAGATAATCAATTTATATAAAGTCTAGACCTGACTTAATCTTTTAAAATAGAACTTGAAACTTTCCCTTGTATTGTTGTCCTGTGTTCTCTATAATTATCTGAGTAGCAAACATAACAAGCACTTCATAAAAAATTCTGTAAATATACACATCTTTATTTTTTAGTAGCGTTTCATTTTTTCTTTATTTTCATTGTGTGTCTTATTTAGCCCAAAATTCTTGTGAATGAGCTTATGTTTTATTCAGACAGGTGAAATAGTTGCATTGAAGAAGGTTCCACTGAGGAAATTAGATGATGGAATTCCAAACACAGCTCTAAGGTAAGCAAGTTTTGCTATTGATTTTTAACTGATTGTTTTTATGATGACATTCATTGAAAGAAAATAATTCTTTTTAAAGAAATAGCTGTGATTGCATTTGTGCATGGAAAAGATCTGTGTAAACGGCAATAAAAAGTTGCAATTAAATTAAAATCATTTCACATTTAAAAAAATGTAATCATTATCAGCATATCACCACAGCACAGGTTTTCACCATTTGTTTCTTTGTTTCTCTTTTGTATAATTCCTTCAGGGAAATAAAAGCATTGCAAGAAATTGAGGAGAACCAATATGTGAGTATTGCCAACAATTAATAGGGATATTGATGTTGATCTTTTTGACAATTAATTTTTGTAATATTATGTAGGAGAGAAAAATGAGCTACATTAAAAGATAATCATATAAAAAATCTGTAGATGGCTCTAGCATAAAAAAACATACCAAACCTTCATTATTTTCATGCACAGATTATAATAATTTTAAGGTATTGTCAGGTAAGGAGAAAAATACAAACAATGGAAATAAGGGGAATACTTTTGGTATATTTTATTGAATTCCTTTTGACATTGTGAGTGGGATTGACTTGGCTCTAGATTTAATTGTTGGTCATCAGAATTTGAATATAGCAGGATAGGGTCAGTGGGTCATCCAAAACACTGATATGTCTTCTGGTATATATATGTAAAGGTGTTGTAGTCAAGTGACACTTGTTTGGAGATGCTAAAGTCGTGGGTTTGATCCCTGGAACGGGGCTTTCGCATATGTCCTTACCCCTGAAGCAAGACAATCTGTCTACATTGCTTATCTCCACTCGAGTATTCAATGGGTAGGATGCAAAAGTCATTGCAGTATGCTCAGCATTGTAAGCATCTTTGAAAAGGTACGTGGCTGGAATGCACCATGTAAATGCAGGATATTGTTATTATTTTTGATCTACAGGTTGTGAAGTTGAAGGATGTCTTTCCCCATGGCACTGGCTTTGTACTAGTATTTGAGTTCATGCTGTCGGATCTCTCTGAAGTGATTAGGAATTCAGATCAACCCCTCACAGAAGCCCAGGTCAAGAGCTACATGTTGATGCTTCTTAAAGGCATAACGCACTGCCATGAGAACTCCATTATGCACAGAGTAGGTCCATACTGTACTAGACATGATATACATAGATCTGTAGAACTATGATGACACCTGCTTTAGTGATCACCTTTATAGAGAAAGACCCACCTATAAAGACCCTTTTCCTTCTTTTTTGGGGGAAAAATATTTTTAATGAAACCTGTACTATAGACCATCTGCTTATAAATTCTTCATTAATAAAACATAATAATAATTTAGTGATCTCAATATCAGGTTACACTGTAATAAATTGAAGTTTAATGTGCCAAGCAATAGACCAGTTTAGTTCAAATTCATAGAATCCCAAGAAACTAAAATTGCAAACTGAATTTAGTCTTGATTTCTAATATATTTCATTCTTTACTTTTTATCTACATTAATATTTGAAACTTTGTTAAGAAAAGTCTTTGCCCAAAATTGATGTGATATAACCACTGATAAATCTTTTAGGATTCATAATTGAAATATTCTCACAATAAATATTATGTTAGTGTCAAAATTAATAATAGTGACATCATTCATAATTCAGTTTTCCTTTAATCCAATCTTTGATTGTTAGGATCTGAAGCCAGCAAATCTTTTAATCAGTGAGACCGGGCACTTGAAGATAGCTGACTTTGGTCTGGCTAGGGTCTTCAGCAATGATGAGGGAAGGCAGTACAGTCACCAAGTAGCTACAAGGTCAGTTGGATTATGTGGTAAATGGTGAATTGCCGTTTGGTCTACAAGCTGTTCGTCTACTACCCAATAGGTCTATTGTTCATTTAGTCTGATAACCAGTTAGTATAATTCCCAGTTTGTCTAATGCCCATTTCGTCTACCATCCAAAAGGTCTAATAATCATTTGATGATTATTATTATTCATGATTAAATGAGCAATAGACCAAATGGGTAGTAGACTTATTGGAGATTAGACCAAATGAAAATTAGACCAACTGACTTTTGTCCTAAATGGGTATTAGACCAAATGATAAGTAGATGAAATGATTACCGGGTAATAGACAATGTGGAAAGCAGATAAATCAGAGAAGCAGACTGGTGAAAGTTAGAATGAGATCTGACAAAAAATAAAAAAAGTTATGATTTAAAAAAAAACTTGTAATCATTATACGTATGGGAAATTCAAATTGGCTAAATCTGTAATTTCACTGTGATGTAGTGCCAGACAACTTTCCCATTTGTTCCAACACACAAAATGGTACTGGAAATGCCTCTTTTTTTCTCAATATATATGAGTCGGGGAAAGTCTTTTCATTTTAGAGGACCTGTAACAAAACTAACAATATACTCTCCATAATATGTTTTGAGTAGTGCCCCCAGGAAGAAGGCACTTGGGAGAAATATAGATATTAGTGATATTTTTGAACACGACAAATGAGAGAGTTATCCATCACTACGTCACAATCCACTGATAAAATTATTAATTTGAGATTTGCATAGGTGTAGTGATCTCATATTTCAAACATTCATAACTTTCTTAATATTGGTCCGATTTTTTACAAACTTTCGCCATTCTGTTTCTCTGATTTTTCTGCTTCATTAAAATGAACCTATTACAAGGGTTGGATTGCCCTTTAAGAGTATCTGGATCTAATGTATTTCAATGATTAACAAATCTTCATATTAACAAGGTGACTGACTTCAGATGAGAAAAGTGTTTGCTGGTTAGCATCAAATAAATCTTAATTACACAAGGTAAATGAATATTACATTTAGATGAGAAAATTGTTTGCCAGGTAGAGTCACTATAGATATAAAGCTATCGGTTTGATTTGTCTTCTAGATGGTACCGTGCTCCGGAACTTCTGTATGGAGCCAGAAAATATGACGAAGGAGCAGACCTGTGGTAGGTAACAAATTTATTCTGCATGATAGTGTAATGAGAAGAATTAGAATATTGAAAGGTCAGATCATTGTATGAACAAGGGCTTTTGAGTTTTTGAATGATAATATTGCACAAAATTGCATTTTAATCAATGTCTCAATGCACTTCCAAAGATCTTAGGATTATTACCCCGGCTTAGCATAGCAGCCATAATGAAAGGACTGAAGCTTCAGGGAATCAATTCCTTCCTGTACCCATTACCACTCCACCTTGGTTGAGTGTGGCAAATTTAGATAACATCTTGCCATAGGATGTATAGTGCTGGGGATTTATGATCTGCAGTCTGGTGACTTATCTACTGGACTGGATCACCTCTACAGACCTATAAAGACCTATTATAATATTTATGTCACTGTAAGTTGGTACAACACTTAATGGAGGAATGCACTTTTGTTGTTGTAAGGTGGGTCACCATTCCTTTTGTAGTAAGAAATCAGTTGAATAAGTTATAACTTTAAACAGCAGCAATTGTGGTCTTATTATCTTGTTGATTCATCATAGCCTACATAGGGATAACCCTGATCTTCATTATATTCGGTTTAAATTGGTTAAGAACAACCATTATCCTTACATTTTCAGGTCTTTCATTAACATTTAACATGTAAGCATTTTTTTTCGTGTTTTTTGATGTGCATTGTACAGGGCCGTTGGTTGTATTTTTGGAGAGCTTTTGAACAACTCGCCTATCTTCCCTGGAGAAAATGACATTGAGCAGCTTTGCTGTGTGCTTAGAATCTTGGGAACACCCACAGAGAAAACCTGGCCGGTATGTTCTTGCAGAAGACTTCTTCTAACATACAATTCTACATGTATTATATGTAGAATGTAGACTCTGAGCTATGTCATGTTTGATGTTGGTGTCTGATATACAGTACATTTTTACTCCTTTATATGATAGGTATAAACAAGTAATTTCATATTTTATCTTGGTTGCTGATTTATTCTTGGCTCTGAAATGGATTATAGGCCTGGTCAGACCTCAAGATAGCCATAACAATACTTTTAAGGATGAATCATTCTCATCTTGCTCCCCTGTAATTTATATTGAAATGGAATTGGAAATTAGTGATGTAGGTCAGACCTCCCTCAACAGTTTTATCATGTCATTGCTAGGGATTGCTCATCCACCATTATCAACGACACTATTTTGTAGCCAATAATTGCACTCCTTCAATGTGACTTCAGTGGCAGGAGATAAAATGAAGGCAATGACTATAGTGTTTGATTGACTGAACCAACCATTTTGTTATCATTGCGTACATCGGGTGAGATCTGACTACTTTTATACTTATCAGTACAATAACATATATGCATATAGTCTATCATTATCATTATTAATGTGGTCTGACCTGGCTTTAATAACATGCGCCATAGTTCAATATGTATCTGAATGTTAGTAATTTATGTAGGGTTGCTTTGAAATGAGGTTGCAGAATATGTATGATTTAAAAGTAATTATGTGGATGTATTTACCTCTATGTCACATATTTTATTCATCTGATTTTTAATTTCTCCTTCAGGGTATGAAAGACCTACCAGACTACAACAAGATCACATTTCCAGAGAATCCACCCATACCCCTGGAACAGATTGTTCCTGATGCATCCCCAGAGGTAAGATCAATAGTAGAATTGAATATTTGAAGATGTCAAACATTCCATTCCAATTTATGCAAAGATCATGCATATTTTTAGTGAAAGTCAAAGGGGTCAAAATAGATTTCCTTAATTTGTATTCTTTTTAGTATTCTAAGATGGTGTAGAACAATACCCCTAAAAAGTTTGTTCTAGAATAAACTAATATGTCAAGTGTTGAATATTTAGGATTTATCCGTCACTGATTAGGCTGATGCAATCAATCAGGACTTTCTGAAGGATGAGTTATTCATATGACCACAATTACTCATATAATAATGTCATGTGACAAAAATCTCATTTCCATAAAGGATCTGAAGATTCCTCAATGTCACTGTTATGATGATATGTATGGCATGTCAGCATGCATACTGGATACCAAGAAAATTCATGATTGTAATGAGTTATTATTCATCACCACTGGTTTTGCACTTATTCCTATTCATGTTCACAAACCATAGCTTCTTCTTTGTTTTGCCCCAATATGATTGCGTTTTAAGTTTTGTCTCTTTGCCTCTGTTTTATTACAGGCTTTAGATTTGCTGAAGAAATTCTTGGTGTATCCTTCGAGGCAAAGGATATCTGCCTCTGAGGTAATACAATAGTGCTCATTTTTGTATTGTTTTATTTCTCAATATAGTATGAAACTTCTAATTGGATATCTGGGGGTTTTAATTGTATAGGTGCATCTGCATGATAAATGTTTAATCTGTTTAGGACAAGTCATTGGTTAACGTCTTCACACAGTAACAGTTGAGAAACACATCTATGCAAGCACCAATGATAATTGTCTATTCCACACATAATTTATACAGAGTTTTTAGAACATGGCCAATGATATTTATTTTTGCTTGGTCGAGGATTGCTTCATCCTCACTTTTCAAAAGAGCTCCTTCCATATCTGCAGAGAACCAGAAGGGCCTTCACTCATATCTTTTTACACCAAGTTAATGCCATTTCTGCTCTTAACAGACAGCAAGCTTCCCTTTTCATATCAACAATGATCCAACGCATGTTATTAATTTCCTACACATGAAAATTCATGATCTTTATCTTTGCTTTTCCAGGCCTTGCTTCATCCGTATTTCTTCACAGAGCCCCTCCCGGCTCATCACTCCGAACTCCCCATCCCGCAGCGCAGCAGGCGAGGTCGAAGGTCACAGCATGCCAAGGAGTATGACATCGACGTGCCACTGGAGCAGACCCTGATTGACCCCCAAGAAATTGCTCCATTTGTCTGAAGAGTTGCATTTTAATGAAATCTAAAACTTATTACTTATGTGGTCTTACACCAAATAGGTGCATGTATGATGTAAGAAAACATGCTTTATCAAATACATGACCTTCACCAACATGGTATAATATTAAAGATATTTCTGGCTGTGAGAAAAATGTTATGTATATGTCATGCTCCTCTGTACACTTTGCTATTTGCAGTTTCTTCTTTTAAGCGACGTTGTTTCTCTTCTTAAACATCCAATTCACCTTGAGGAATACTTGGTTTCTAGCAGCTGAACAAGACAGTGATGTAAATGGGAATATTCTTTCCAGGTTTGTTTGTACATTTACAAAAATGGAACCCCCTAGCTTCGCTTGAACATATTAATATGTAACATTACCAAGGAACATAAATTCCTTTTCTTCGTGAATATCGGTACATTTTCACAGAATATCTAAGAAAACTTTGCAATACTGATTTTATTATGACATTTTCGACATGTGAGTTTTGAACAAAGGATGTGCTTGATTAAATTAGACTCATATTTCTGTGACTTTAAAGTGCTTATAATCATTGACACCATTTGAAGTATATGTCATTCAGATTATCTTTAAAATGATAGTTTAATGATCGAAATTGTCATAATGGAAAAATATTTTGATAGGTATTTATAGTGAATTATGGATAATGAGCATGTTTATTAAACTGAATCTCAATAAATGAAATCAACCTTAAGAAATAAACTATAAACGAAACATCAGAGAAGCATACTGGTGAAGTTTTATCGAAATCGGACAAAAAATGAGAAAGTTTTGAATTCTAAAAAGTTGTAATCACTATACATATGGGCACTTCAAATTGGCTGATTTGGCAGTGTCACTATGATGAAGTGGTGGACAACTTTCCCATTTGTTCCAGCCATCAAAATGATTAGAATATAAATTTTTCAAAATATATGACTCAGGAGGGTGTTATTTTTAGAGAACCTTTAATAATATGCTACCACAATATATTTTGATTAGTGCCTAAAGGGAAAGGAGAAAAAACAGAAATTGATGATATTTTTGTACACATCAAGCGAGAGAGTTGTCCGTGAATACCTCACATTCCAGTCACCAAATTGCCCGTTTGCAATTTGCTTTGATTCAGTAATCTCATATTTTAAACACTCATAACTTTCTTAATATTGGTCCAATTTCATTCAAACTTTTACCAATCTGTTTCTCTTATTTTTCCGCTTTCATACAAATGAAATTATTACAAAAAGGTTGGATAGCCCTTTAATACATCTTACGAGTTTGTACTTTTCTCTATTTCTATGCAGTGACTTCTCTTTATGATTTTAGGAGAACATAAACATTTGTACATATGGTTAAACATCTAATGTGTTTACCTATATATATGTGTAAATATCAAGTGCATTTACAAATATGTGTAAATATGAATTGTATTTATTTCTTGTATATTGTACAGTATTTAAGCCAACATTGAAATCTATGTACTTTGAAATAATGAGAAAGTTCCTACGTGGATAATGTTTTATATGTAGTCTCTAATGTATCTATGAAATGTGTCTTTCATTTCTTCTTTCTTTGAGAATTTTCATTTAGTACTTAAAGTACAAGTCCACTCCAAAAATAACTTACTTTCAATAGAAGCAGAAAAATCAGACAAACCGATCAAAAAAAGTTTGAGCAAAATCGGATAACTAATAAGAAAGTTATGAATTTTTGAAAAAGTATGTAAAACTATGGAACAATGGAAATCACTACACAAATTGCCAATTTGGTTATCAGTTTGTGACGTCATGTCCTCACTATTTATCAATTGCTTTATATAGTTTAATCCCATTAATTTCCCTTTTTATCCCCCAAAACTTGATTTCCCCCTGGCCTTTGCCCAGGTTATATGAGTTGTATCATATTGCGTGCATGACATTTCACAAAATCGTTTATGAACTTTGAAGAATTGATACTATTTTCTGAATATTGTATATTCATAATTATTGATTTTTATATAAATAGTTTATCAAAATTCACATTTTTCATGATTTAACTGGAAAAAAATTACTCTACATTACTGCACCCACACACAAACATACATAACTTGGATGCTGGTGTGAGGAAATAAGATTCTTAGGGGGAAGGAAATTTATATTATCAATATAAAGAAAATAATTAGTGGATAGTGAGGACATGACGTCACAGACTCATGAGTGAGTTGCCAATTTGTCTAGTGATTTTCAAAGTTTTTCATGTCATTAAAAATTCATAACTTTCTTATAAATAGTTATCTGATTTTGCTCATAACTTTTTTTCATTGGTTTGTCTGATTTTTCTGCTTCTATTAAAAGTAAGTCATTTTTGGAGTGGACTTGCCCTTCATGCCCTTCATGTTAAGGTATGAAGTATTCTTTGAAAATAGACCGTACAATGAGCATGGAAGGGGGAAGGAGGAAATGGGAGAGGGTATACCGGTATTGATGAGGACTAGAGGCTGTGAGAGAAGAGAAGAGATGAGAGTAAAATAAAGACAGAGTGGCTGAGATAGAGAGAGTGAGAGAGAAAGGGAGAGAGAGAATGGTAGAGATATTTGTTCTGATAGCAGAATACACACAACTGAAATAAAACCTAACCATATTCAGAAAGACTGTACGGTAACTGGATATATGTTCATTACACAAACGCAAACAGAAATCCAATTAAAATTTTTTAAAAAAGAAGGCCAATCACTTCTGAAATTCAGCCTCGAGATTACTTTATTTCATTACACATACATATATGATAATTCTGAAATAGAAAACTCTTAGCTTTTCATTTACCATAAATTGCAAAAATATCAGATAAATTCATGTTGATATAGCATAAATGATTGAAAGAAAGGGATACACAATATATATAATCAATTAAACAAGGTTTGCATTTGCAATCATGGAAGAAAGGTCAAGAATTTCCATAATTGCTTTGAATATACAGGTTTCTTTTTAAATGATACAAACAAAATGAATTAAATTTGGAAAGAAGAAGTCATTAAAATGCATCTAATTATGATTGTCGATTGATATATTACTAGACTATTCAAGGAAAGAAAAACTGAATAACCCTGGCCCTTCACAATATAAGTGGAAGTAGAATCTTTTACAAAAATAATAAATATTTTTCTTACCAAGCAGTTTGAACTAAACTACATAATATCACATTACACTGAGGTAATTCTGTATTTGAAAGGGACACTGATATTTTATTACACTGATATTTTATTGCCTACCAATTCTACAAATAATTGAAAAAGAATTGCGAGTTATGAAAATTTCATTTTTTGTATCATTGTATTATTAGTAGTATATGCATATAGTATGTGATCAAAGTGGCAATATGTTTTTCTAAATACAGAATCATATTGAAATCAAATCCATTAATATATTCCATGTGCTTGGTATCATGAGCTTGGTATCATGAGCTTTAATCCTCTGATGGATTCATTGCAGGTTCCATGCTCACACCAGCCGTAATGCATGGATACAAGACTGTGATACACATTGATTTATGCTATCATGCTCACTATTCACAGTTAGGCTTATATACAGAGTAAAAATCCTTCTATGTAAGTGGACATTTTTCATTTTTACAATCCAGTTTCGGTTTGGTTATTTTCAGATATTTTTGTTGTTTGTTTATGTCTAGTCATTGTAAATTTCTTCTCAATGTACAAATAAGAGTTGAACACTGCATACAGAGATGTGCCCTAAAATGGAATGTTTCAATAGGACATTAGAACAATACATAGAATTTGAACACTTATTCTAAAATGTTTTCAAACAATTAAACAGTGCGTATCAAAACAAATTGTACCCAACTTTGGTAGCCCTTAATTAATAGGTCATGACCTATGTGACTTTGAAATCTATTTCATTATGATGAGTAACTCGTTTTGAGTATGTTTTTCTGTCCAATGATACCATATTTATAATATTTCTGCCACAGGTCAATGGGCACCAGGGACTTTAAAAAGTGTTGTCAAAATCGCCTTAGTTTGGGCTGATGGAACGAATGTGGGTCAGGCCATAGGCATGTGTTTCTTTGATCTTAAATCTTTTTAAAAGTTAATTTATGCCTTGTGCTTCAGTGCTTCATTGTTTAAAATGATTCAATGTATCTAGGCTTTAACAGAAAATTGTTTCAATGCAGTGGATAACCTTTAATTATTTTGAACAGCCTACTAACTTCTTCTCTCATGATATATAATTTATTTTTGCTCACTTGTCCATTGTGCCATTTCGCACACATAAAGACCATAAGGCGTTTGTCTCAAATAGCGAATGAAAAATCAAAGGTTACTAAAAAAAAAAGATAAGTATCACAGAAATTGAAGGTAGACTTTAACGAAAAAAAGATACCATCTCAAACAAACTTTATGAGAAGGGTTACCTTAAACAAGAGATGCGAACAAAGTCAAGATTGTAATCATCATAACGTAGAGAATATCATAATTCTGCTTGTCATAAGCATTCCCGTGAGTGTTATTATTTTATTGTTAATATTTATTGATATAAACACCTTTTCTTTTCTATTGCCTAACTGTCAATGTAAATAAGTGAGCAATTGTATTTGGAAAGAGAAAACATACAAATAATGGCTTTTGACCCACATTCATTGCATCAGCCCAAACTTGGTACAAGAGGATTTTGACAATACTTTTTAAAAAGCCTGCTGCTCAGTGCTCAGTCATCCGTGGCAGCACAATTATGAAAATGGTATCATTAGACAGGGTATTAGTTACCCTTTACCATGAAATGTGATTCACGGTAACATAAATTATAACTTTTTAATTAGAAGCTACCAAAGATGGATACACTTCTTTTTTTATAGCACTGTACAATACTGAAAAAAGTGAAATGATACAAGATCTAATGATAATCTGCCTTACTTTGACATTTAGGGAGCAAACAACAGTTTTTTTTAATATGGAAAATGATTCACGGTAACATAAATTATAACTTTTTAATTAGAAGCTACCAAAGATGGATACACTTCTTTTTTTATAGCACTGTACAATACTGAAAAAAGTGAAATGATACAAGATCTAATGATAATCTGCCTTACTTTGACATTTAGGGAGCAAACAACAGTTTTTTTAATATGGAAAATGATTCACGGTAACATAAATTATAACTTTTTAATGAGAAGCTACCAAAGATGGATACACTTCTTTTTTTATAGCACTGTACAATACTGAAAAAAGTGAAATGATACAAGATCTAATGATAATCTGCCTTACATTGACATTTAGGGAGCAAACAACAGTTTTTTTAATATGGAAAATACTATTAGACGATTATTATTCTTACAGGCTAACTGTTGACAAAATAATTTGCCACGTTTGAGCATTTCAATAAATAACACTCGGCTCACAAGTATGTAAATTGTTTTCTTTTGTTCATAAGGTGATACTACAATACATTATCAAAACTTCTGTCATTTCATTTCATTTTCACACACAGTAAACCATTAAAGGAAAATCCAACCTTGATAGCAAACTGAGAGCACACTGATGAAAATCGGACAAAAATTAGAAAGTTACAAATTTTTGAAAGTTGCAATTACTATAGGTATGGGCTCTTCAAATTGGATGAATTGGTAATGTCTATGTGATGTAATGGCGTACAACTTTCCCATTTGCTCCAATACACAAAAGGACTATAATTTCAACTTTTCATAAATGTATGACTCGGGATGGTCTGTTCTGGTCTGTACTCTCATTGATATATTTTGAGTAGTGCCCCGAGGGTGAAGGCACTTGGAAGAAAACAGAAATAAGTGATATTTTTGTACCCGACAAATGGTAGCTGTAGTGATCTCATATTTCAAACACTCATTACTTTTTAAATATTGGTCCGATTTATTTCAAACTTTCACCATTCTGTTTCTCTGATTTTCTGCTTTCATTCAAATGAACTAATATTAGAAGGGTTGGATTGCCCTTTAATGGTATTGATATAAAACGTAGGGCCCACAACCTATTGCAGTACGGTGTAAAAGAAATTTATGTCATGATTCAGCCAAACTGTATTTTCTCTTCAAACAAAATTCAAATCATAACACTTAAAATGAGGGCATACTCTCACAAAACCATTACACCAACATCCCAATTAAACACATGTTCAGCTCGCATTTCAAAGGGAAGTCAACAAACTTGATCTAATGAAGTTGTCATGAATTGATGCCCAGATACACAAAAAAGCACAACATTACAGAGGTAATACACAATTTTTTATAGTTAAAGGCACAAAAAACACATTTCCATAATCTTTCAGTTTCTGAGATATCCATGATGGAAGAACAGAAACCCATGAAAATTAATTTTGGAATGCCTACAATGTCTATTCTAAAGAAATCATTAGCTTAGTGCGGGTTTGTTGTATCTATTTAATAGTGCCACTGATAAGTGGTGTTAGTGCTGACACCACCAATACTTGTATCTCCCGAATGTATATCGCAAAGATAAAATAATTTGGGGGCTTACAAGAGCAAGAGTACATATTTTTTTCTTTGTCCCGGAAATTGGAAAATTATACCGACCTATATTTTGTTCAAGGGGTAGGGTAAGGTCAGATTTTTTCACCCTTTAGCACACACAAAATAGTCTTTTTATTTTTTTATTTTTTTTTTACACTTGAAAAAAAAGTAAGGGGGGGGGGTTCCTCCGAAACACACACATAAAAAAAATTTGAGGGGGTTAACCCCAAAACCACCCCCCTGCGTATGCACCTGGGTGTAGACATGGGTACCAGGTAAAACGCACATATTCTTTGTCTTTGTGCCTGTACAAGGTGATTCGCTGGAATTATCCCCAGTGGAAGGAGTAGATGCACTGCACATGCACAATATTAATTGATCCAATGATTAGAAAAATAGTCATTTTATGTCAAGTGATAGTACAGTCAAACCTGTCTATAGCGACTGCCCAAGGGAAACACAAAAAGTGGTCTTTGGAGACAGGTGCCTTTAGTACATGTTTCGATGAGAAACCATTTTCAAGGGAAACAAAAAATGTGGTCTTTGTAGACAGGTGGTCACTAACTGTATGTGCTATACAAATATCACCATTATCATCATACCAAATGCAGTCAATAGAAATATATTTGCACATATTAAACCTATGTTATAAATACAACTTGTCACAAAATCAACTTTGCCCTGTAGAAAATGAACAAGAAGTGTACTCTGTAAAAAGGAAAAGAATAAATACTTTTTGAGATAAAAAATAATTATCTTCTCAAGATGCTACCGGTAGTTAAAAAATAAAAGTCATTCAATGAACAGAGAATCAATCATGTACCATTAGACGTTGTCTTACTTGATTCTGACATTACTGGTGTAGTGTTTACTGGCTTTGGTAAGCTGTACAGATATATAGCTACAATGACAATGCCTGCTCCTAGGCAGAATTGAGTGTTGATCTGGAATCCAAACAGGTACACCGAGAACACTGTTGATATAATTATACTAAAACTTGTGGCGAATCCCTTGAGGATGTTGTCCGCGTACTTCACGACCACGGCAACCAAGAGTCCTCCAAAGGCCTGCATGGCTATCACGAGAACAACGTACTTGGTGTAGCCAAAGAAGAAGCCTTTCTCTACCACGTCCGTGCCATCCTTGAACCAGATACCAAGGACACCTGTGAGAGATCCAAACAGTCCTAGCTGGACGTTCCGCAGCCAGATGGACCCTTGGCTGCCCTTGAGGATCTTCTCAAAGTACACACCTGCGAATCCTGAAGATATGCAGGATATGATGACGGCTATCAGACCTATCATGGGAGACTGATCTGTTGTTGTGGTCTCTGAAGCTGTTTTAGAAGGATCAGCTGGCTGCATCTAAAAATATTATCATCAGAATTAAGAATTATTTGGTTGGTGCCTTTGGTTGAAGCTGGTGGCACTGGTGCAAACAAAGTTTTGCAATTCTGTTCAGAAAGCATATTAGCATGTGTCTTTACCATCACCATATTTGGACAAGTCGGACTGAAAGCGTAATTGGGGAAGGTAAGAATAATGTTATCAAATGCATGGTAGAGGGAAAAACACTATCTCCAGGGCTTAACATGAACCAAAAAGGTTTGGCTGCCATTTCGGGCAACAAAATTTGACTGATTTTTGAATTTTTAGTGGCATATTACAGTTAAGTACTTAGATTTTTTAATGCTTCTCATTTTGCATTTTATGCATCTTCAATCTATATCCACTCCATTTCATTTTTCTTCCAAATGTTGTCAAAAAAATAAAATAAACAAGACTCTCAAAACAATGTATCACATAACTGCACAATATTTGGTGACCTGACAAGGCAGTTTAGCAGCCCTGAGACGTTGGGCCACTGCTCATGTTGAGACTTGCTTTGTCTAAAACGATGTATCTTCTCTAGGAGAGGTGAATTGGACTGGCAGTACTGTCCACTCTCTGTCTTCACCTACAAACTGACTCTTATAGACCCTGGATCAAAACTGAGTCGCATCTTTTGGATGGTTACGTTAAAGGTCTGTCCATAAACAAACATATCTGATTGGTACATGTACATGGGAGATATAAATAAAACCCAATTAGCTACTTTACCTTTACCTGAACTATGGCAACTCCAATGAATAGAAGAACCAGTGCAAACCATTGGAGAGATCCTAGTGTCTTCTTGAGCATGATCACAGAGAAGAGGGCGGTAGTCAGGATCTTTAACTGGTATGTCACCTGTAAATGATACAATAAAGATAATTTTGAAAGAAACTGTCAGGAAGCAATTTGAAGTACATATAGAAACTATGTATACTTTAAAAGTTCTGGAATGATCAAAATGAAAAGCAATTGACTCAACTTTGCTGAAATGGGTAGAAGGGACTACACACAAAAATATTTGGTCCAAATTTTTCAGCTATTTCTTGTCATATTTTGAATATGAGGGCATTTTAAGAGCAATCCTTCTGAGGGGACATTTCTACTATGATATTCTTCTAAATTGACATACAAAGAGTAAGAAGCTTCTTGTTAGTGGTCATATCAAGTGATTTTTCTTGTGTTTTTGAAAATGAAAGAAGAAAATAATATGTTGTACAAATGTACACATTTGACACGCTGTCTGCTTTCAAAGATATTCATATTGATAGTCAATTAAATCTTCAAAAAGAGCCATTTAGGCTTAGTAAGGTTTTACGCATAAGGGAACAGGCTCATCACACGCTCTATTAGTCTCCATCTTGAAAGCAAATATTGAGTACAGGTAAACATGCAAAAATAATCTGTGAGCTACATGTATATTATAGCCTGTATTCCTAAATGGAAGAAAATCATTGTCGTAATGTTATACAGGAATTGTTGCTTTTGAAATGATCTCATATGTATCTGTTTACTGTTTAACAATAGTTTATTACTTGGACCAACTATTTTTTGCCTCATATACCCATGTCCACGTACTATGCTCTTCAGAAATGGTGTCATTCTGAAGTATTGCATTGTTTTGTTAAAATCTTTATAGTACCACAACATCATATCAAACAATCATTCCTAATAGCCCGTAATTAACAAATCAGAATAATATTGTTCAGAAATGAACCACCAGAACTCAGAATTTCCCATAAACATTCAAAACAGCTTGTGACAACAAACCTGAAATGTGGCAGCACTAAGGTTCGACACGGCGATGAAAAGCAGGTTATTCTGGATCATGTAGATGAAAGCAGGCACGGCCAGTTTTAGAGTGTCCATCGGTTGCATGGCAATATTCTGCCACAGGAACCTTCCCAGCTCGAGGACGTTGCCTCGCAGCTGAACGAGGATGATGAACAAGCAGGTACACATCTTGACAGCCTCGCAGATGATGACAGCAGTGGAGGTGAAGTACCGGTCGCCAGGAAGCGTCCGGGTGTAGCGCATGGTGAGGATGAGGGATGCATTCTGGAGTACCAGAAAGAACAGGCTCACATACTTGATATTGCTATTCCTCCCTGGAAATTAGAGCAAAAATAGATAAAAACAAGAAATTTAATTCGTCGTTGAGGACGAATAAGGTGGTCTGTTATGTAATCTGACTAACTTATCTTGTAGAGAATCGTCTCAGCTACATTATATCAAATATGGAAGAAATTCGATCAATATTTACAAAGATACAATCAATTTTCCATAAATATGCTGACGTCATAATATGCCAATTCGTACTTTCAGTTCCAAGGCCATTATGATGACGTCACGATATATTTAACGGCCAAATGAGACATGAAATCATATCTCCGACTCATACTCTATCCAAATATATAAAAGAATTTTGGGGTCAACGGGCATCCTAAAGAGCTATAATGGATTTTGTATAGGCATGTTTTTGCCCACATATGCTATGTATTAAAAGAACTCGCGCGTACGGACATGTATCTTGAACGGACGCTCATTCCGTTATTAATGGTCATAAAGAGATAAAAATGGTATCAAATTGTTCAGAAAAAAATGGGAAATCAACCGAAAGCTAAAATTAGTAAAAGGAAATCTGTTGGCAAGGAGGCGACTGTACGAGCTAAGGCTGCGACGAGTACTCCAATACTCGAGTACTCGCACTGTTGACAACTACTCGAGTACGATTTCTCGTACTCGAATACTCGGCCGCCATTTTTTTTTCTTTCTTTTTTTTTTCCCTGTTCACCTGGCACTGTCCAGGCCGACGGTCACCCGTGCCAGAAGAGCACTGGCATAGTACCTCGGGTAAAAATGTTTCCCAGCTCAATCATACACAGGGTGTCACTGTCAACTCACCACTCAGAAACTGGGACCAAAACTCCGGATTTCTGTTTGGACTCGGAGGAATATTTGTCTGTCATCTTTAGTTTTAAAAATAACATTGTTTCAATTATTTGTCAAAAATTCAAAAGCACAAATAGGCGCTTTCAACAGCAACTTGAAGTAAAATTGCGTGGGTTTTCAGAGACGAACCTTTGTACTGTTCGTAGTATGGTGTTGGCAAAAAAAAAATTCAAAAAAATTCAAAAAAAATTCAAAAAAAAACATGGCGTCCGAGTATTCCAGTACTCGCCTGTAAGCCTAGGAGTGTACTCGAGTACCTCATTACACGGTTATGCACAGCCCTAGTACGAGCTTGGAGTCTTGATCGGACCAGACATCTCGTACAGAGGGAGGAGATCTGACCATTAATTAGCTGCATGTAACTTGTAAAGTTGTAAGAGGGAAAATCCCTCTCACTCAGCAGCCTCCTTTGTGTGCGAACGTCCTGGGCCCCGTCTTACAAAGAGTTACGATCCAATCAATCGCAAGTTTGCAGGCTCCTATCTCTTATGTACATAGTTGCGATTGATATAAACTCTTTGTAAGACGGGGCCCAGGACTACGCAAACAATCCTGTCACGTAGCATTTCCTCAAGACTAGCACAATATTTGCAGTGTTCCGCAATCCAGTGCAGATCTGCAACAAACTCTGCTATTGTCTCGCCAGCCTGTTGAGCATGACTGTTGAATTTGTAACGCTGGCTATCGGACTTGGTTTTGGACATTCATGTTCTTCCACAAACTTTACAAGTTCACTGAATGTCTTCTCACCTGGCTTGTTTAGGGCTGACAATGTCTTTATAAACTTGTACATCTTAGCTCCTTGCCTCCTACCGAAGACAACAAAATAGACTTTTTCTTCCCCTCAGGAATATCAATTGCTGCAAAGAAGTGTTCCATCTGCTCAACGTACTCAGTCCATGTCTCAATGGCACCATTGAAAGACTCTAATGAACCAAATATTGTCGTAATCTTGACTAATACACCACACAACAGCAAAATATAGACTATCAGCCTACAGAAGTAGTAACTAACATTAGTCTTGTCTAGATCCTAGACAAAATCACCAGATCCCAGGTCAAACCATGCCCTACCAGTAAAGGCAATGCTTCAAAATTAAGTAAGGCGCCTCTAAGGCCAACTATCAAGCTGGTCCGCACTTTCTCACTCAACCTCAAAACAATCCCCACTAAGACAAAAGCTGAAAAAGTAGCTCAAAATTGTACTACCCTCAAATGCACATACATTAGTCTCCGGGAAACACATTACACACACTGACCAACGTCTAGTCTGCATAACAACGGAACGAACTCACCTCCAAAAGTGCCCCAAAATAATACCAAAAATCACTCTCAGACTTTCAGATCCTTGTCGCCAATTGTTATGACTCCACATTGATGAACAAATAAAAGATGCAAACAACTGATATTCCGGATCAATAGGAATCTTTATTTAGCGAACAACAACATTCAGTCATCGTCTCTACTCTCTAGCCAGGCTCGACTGGGGCGCGCACATGGTAACCGACTGATGCGCGTGCTTAACAACATGACGTCTAGATTACCACACACAGAGTAATCGGTTGTTTCTAACCAGAGTGGTCAAAGATTAGGTACAAGGGACATACTGGACAACCAGAAACCTTGCATGCCTGAAATGCTTTTTAAAATTTTTAATTGAGATGTGGAAATAAATTAAATCTAAATTTAATTTGAAAAGTTCAATTCAATTCATGAATTTAGAGAGTGATTCATATTTGTGAAAGTTTAATGCCATGAAATAGTTAATCACAACTGAAAGAACACTTAACTTTTACATTGCTGTGAAATCGCCAATAGTTTACAAACTGCAAAAGTTTCATGTTGTACAATATTCTGGTTTTACCGTAGTTTCATCCAAGTGACTCTGCAATTTTTAAGCTCATCCCGCTTTCATGAAATACTGACTATATATATATATATATACTATATGGTAAATTTAGTACTGAGCTGGAAGCAATACATGTCATCTGTTTGGAGCCAGAAGGCATTAAGTCATATACTTTAACACAGAGTTAACGCCCTTCTGACTCCAAACAGATGATGTTTGTGTTCCAGAGCAATGTAATTAACTAAAAGGTGGCCAATGTTTAATGAACCATCAGCTAATTACAGTCTCTATTATAAAGACCTAATGTTAAGTAAAGTACATGCCCGACTTACTGCCTGTCCTAAACAATGCACGAATACATGTACGAATAACGTATGAATTCATCACCACCCATTTCCACGGTAACTAGATTGGGAACAGACTTTTTTATTTGTATTTGTGAAATCCAACCTTTTGGTTGCAATCAATAAATAAAAATAATAAGTACATAATGATGGATGAAACAAAAAGAGGATGAGTAAATGAGAGTTAGAAAGCCTTATGAAGTATTAAAGGTAGTATTCTAACTAGGATTTTTAACACTTCTAGAGCTAACAGGAAGAGTCCATTCAACACATTTGAATTTTGAAGGTAAGAAAATCATACAAATGTGTACATGTAATCTCCTTGGTGCAAATAAATATTATCCTATCAGTGGATGTGCAATTGTGCATGACAAACAATTCATAATTAATACGTTTTCTGTGGTTTGAGACATACAAATGCAATTTTTTTTCATCAGATTTTCACTCTTCAACCTAAAGAGGCACATACATGTGCATATACTATTGTGGATGGCTGCATAAAGAATCAGAGATAAACATTTTCAAATAATTGAATAGTGTTTATCATTCTCGGCTCTTCCTTCTCCCATATAGGTGTTGCATGCTCCGAGACTATTATAGTACAAGCGAGTACAGGTACATGTACATGTACCTGTGACATAAAGACATGTAGGGCACTGAAAAAAATAACAACAGAGGTATGAACTGCACAGTCACACATCTAATACTTTCAATGTCTTTCAGAGTTAAAACCTTCCTAAAGTAGTTTCTTGAGAATGAAAATTGCAGAGGAGGCGCGATAGCTCAGTTGGTAGAGCAGTGGTCTCGTAATCCGGCGACCCGGGTTCGAAACCAAGTTGATGCGCTAGTGCCCTTTGGTAAGGCATTATTCCTCATTACCAGGTCCCTCGGAGAGGACCTAAAGCCGTCAGTCCACTGGTTGCTTACTAACAAGCATTTATGTTTTCTTAGCAGTCAGGTAAAATAACCACAACTAAACAGACGTCATTACCCAGTAACTGATATTTGAAAATGTTCTAAACTGAAAAATAATTGTATTCATTTTTAGTACATGTCTGGCTATTTGACAGGAAAGAAATTCAAATTTCCTGTTTATGCCCACAAACGTTTTTTTTTTTTTTTTCTTCTTCTTTTTTAATATAAAATGGGTAGCTATGAATAATCCCAAATATTTGTTTGTTTCTTATGAAAGAAAAACACTTCCCTGCTATAAAATAAACATTTTGTCTTCAGTTTTACTTCGGCAAAGGCAAAAAAGGAATCAGGTTCGTGGGGAAAATTCGAAATTTGAGGTATTAACATACCACAATTTGTGAATAGGGAGCCTATGACATCACTGCCTCATAACAGAGTTGCTAATTTGTCTCCATTAGATAGTGATCTTCATATCTTTAAAATGTTCAAAACTTTTTAAAATGATTTTTCTGATTTTCCTCAAAAATTTGTTTTGATAAGTTAACTCTCATTTGTCTGCTTTTTTTTAAGCAACTCATTCGATGATGTCGGTTTTCCAAGAGTAAGCAAAATGAAAGCTTTCACATGAGAACGATTTGTTAAAAATCTTAAAAGTTGAACTATTGGAATATATAATCTTTAGGTTGTAAGCAAAAATCACAATACCTTGCAAAAAACAATCTTTCAAGAACTTCCATGCACTGCATGCTACAAATTCAGGACACACCTTTTTTCCATTAAAAGTTGGATCTCAAAATATGCCAAGTTCTCTGAGTAATTTCATTACTGACATCCTTACATTCAAGCTTCCCATGAGGCACCTTTGCTAAAGAAAACGACCTACCTACATACACAACTCTTAACCCCCTCACAAATACAAAATCTGAGTCTCAACCAAATCTTCTCAAGCCTTGACCATGCACCCCCACCATACTTCTGCCAGTATTTGACATGCAAATAGCAATCCTTTCCCAAAGATTGCTCTACAAAGAGCATAGATTTGTACAATAAAGGAAAACCCATGTATGGATATATGGAATCCCTTGAAAGTGGCAAACAACTGAGCTCATATATGAATGAGATTAATTAATCATATGGTACAAAATAAAATAATGGATATTGTACTGTATAGTTCAAGTAATTACCAGATGAATGAGTTGATCATACACGTCTCGTATTAACTGATTAAAAACTTTCATTTAAGCGGACAAACATCCAGCAGAGATATATACATATCGTGTATATGGTCGTGGACTAATATCAAACCTACAACGTAAGCGAAACTGAGTGATTAATGAATATTTTGTGATATAATTCAGAGGGACCATGAGCAATCAGGCGAAGAAAAATGACCACGGAGGCAACACCAGCGACGAGAGAGAGGGGGGAGACAGCAGTGGCAACTGATCAGCAGACCGTAAAAAGCGACAGTGACACTGAAGATCAAACAATCGACGTGATCGACGAGGACACTAATCTTGCCATCATCACTGAAAACAAGATAAAGGAAGCACTCTGTTCAAAAGAAGTGCTGAATGTGATCATGAAAGCCGTGGCAGAAGCGATTATTGACAATGTAACGCAGCAAGTATATATACATCAATAAAAATGGACATGGAAGTGAACAGAAAAGAAATAAAAGACCTGGAAAAGCAAGTTTCCCAACTGAAAGAGAAGCTGTCATCTGTGCGCCGTACTCTCAGAGAACATGAGCAATACAGCCGACGAAATTGCCTGAGGTTCTATGGCATCAAGGAGACCCAGGGAGAAAACACTGACAAGCTGGTGTGTGACTTAGCTCGAGACCGCCTCAACATCGAGCTTTCTCCTGGCGACATCGATCGCAGCCATCGGATCACGCCGAGGAACCAGGGGGGTGATTCACTAACAGCTAAAATCGATCCCAAATGAGAAAAAATGGCTCTTAGGCTCAATATCACTCCTAAGAGCAATATCGCTCTTAGGAACTGATTCACTAAGGCATTTGAGATTGATTTTAGCATTAAAATCGCTATTAAGGCTAAGAGTGATCCGGATCACTCTTACTGAGTCTTATAGTACTCTCGTCTTACTCTTAGTCTTAGCCTACACTTTCTGGCAAAATCAAAGACAAAACTGTCAAACTGAAGCTAAATTAGAGCAAACAAGAGGAAGATAGATATTGTTAGTCATTGTTAAAGTGATATATCGAATCGTTTTGATTTATACTATGATAGGGTAGGCCTAACTCCGGGCCTGACAACAACATATGTAAAACACTAAAGACTAAAGTTAGTCCGTTTTCGAGAATACCACATCAAGACTGCTGCTGCTACATGCTAGCTGCATGGGGACGGTAGGTCTAACTTACGTACATTACGTAGATCTAGGCCCTATGTTAAATCCGGCATTTTACTCGAAACAAGCATAAAGAAAGACAAACTATAGTATACCCACAGAAAATCGTATGAATCCTCACACTGCTACATGAAACAGTCATGAATGATTTTTTGTCATGTCTTATGCACAATTTCACTCGGCTTTCTTCTAATGTTAAAACGAAATCAACATAGAAATGAACGTCATTGACAAATTAAGCGACGATAGCTAGCTAATTATCGTTATGTCCATCGGCTACGCGATTGATTGATGCCCACTGACCAAAATTTGAGTCTGTTGATTGGTTGGATTGATCGCGTACATGAATATTCATCTGCGCGCATGATTATTAACGCTGGGATTGATCCCAGCCTAAAAGCGATTTAGTGAACCAGTCAGGTAGAATCGATTTTAAGCTGGGATTGAAATCAATCCCAAAAATTGCTCTTAGGAACGATATCGTTCCCAGTTAGTGAATCACCCCCCAGAACCACAACGGCAGCACAAAGGAGAAGAGCGTCATAGTGAAGTTCTCTACCTACAACATGAGGCAGAAGGTGTATGAGGCAAGGTCGAAGCTGAAAGGGACGTCAATCTTCATCAACGAGGACCTGACAGGCGAGCGGCAACAGCTGCTATATGCGGCCAGGAAGTCCCGCGCCATCGCTTGGACGTGGACACAAGATGGGAAAATCTTCGCCATCACTGCCACAGAGAGAAAGCGGGTGATCATCCAGAACCTGAGGGACATCGATCGCCTTGGTTAGTCACGATAAATTGCATTGTAATGTTTTTATGGCATATTAATTAAAATGCCTATCCGTTATCCGTGCATCATATGTGAAAGAACAGTAAGGAATAACCAAAACGCATTAGTATGCGTAATTTGTTCCTTATGGTGCCATCTTAGTTGTAATAAATCGAACCAAAGTGCCTTTGAATCAGATAGTGACTGGATTTGTGATGTTTGCGCCTTCAAAGAACTCCCATTTGATGATAATGAACATACAGACAGCAGTGATTTCTCATACACTGACCCAGATGCTGTCGATTTTGAACGATTGAAATCTTACAGTGGTATTAAAATAGGTCATCTAAATGTTTGTAGCCTATTAAAGAACTTTGAAGAACTTTGAAGAAATTGAACATATGTTGACCTCCAGTAATTTAGATATTCTCACTCTTTGTGAAACTAGACTATAAGATGCCATCCCAAACTCAGTTGCTAAAATTAATGATTATGATATTGTGAGACTGGACAGAAACAGCCTTGGCGGAAGTATATTGTATATAAGAAACAATATTCGTTATTCCGTTGAAAGTACACTTGTGTCCGATATTGAACTTTTAATTGTAAAGATATTTGCTGGTAAACAAAAACCTTTCTATATTGTACCCTGGTACAGGCCACCAAATTCATCTATTCATTTATTTGATAAATTTGAAAGTGTTTTAGAACTCCTTGAGACAACTTCATGTGATTTTGTAATACTGGGTGACTTTAAATAAACTGTGATACCTCTAATGAACCATTTACTAATCAAACACGTTGATTGCTTACTTTAGCTGAAGACTATAGGCTTCAACAATATGTTACCAAGCCAACTCGTGTAACGCCGACAACTTCTACAACTATTGATCTTCTTTTCACCTCAAATAATAACATGATTCAATATTATGACGTTTTGCCTGTAACCATGAGTGATCATTATTTAGTCGTAGCCTCACTTGGTAAAACGAAACCACCACCAGCATTGTAAAAAACAAGGGTAATACCGTAATAGCTCAGAAATCCGGAAATTCCTGCGAAACATTTGTCGTAAGCCTGATAAGACGACCGTTTTACAGCGTATTAAAACAGGAGACCATGTTTATACAGATAATAAAGAAATATCTCATGTAATGAATGACTTTTTCACGAACATTTCTGATCGATTAAAAGAGAATTCAACTTTTGTCGGTGATCCCTTGGCCTATGTCGATACGCTTCAATGTTCATTCTCATTTTCTCAGGTCACTGCAAATGATGTACTTAAATGTTTTAACTCTATACCGTGTAATAAAGCAACTGGCCTAGATGAACTTCCAATTAGCGTTCTCAAGGATTCACTACCGTTGATCATAAAACCATTACTTCACATCATGAATCTCTCATTGCTTTAATGGTACAATTCCTACTGTATGGAAAACTGCACGGATAACACCAATATTTAAAGGAGGAAACATGACGGACCCATCAAATTTTAGACCAATTTCTGTCCTTCCAGTTTCATCAAAGCTCATGGAAAAAGTTGTGTTTAAACAAATGTATAATTACATTTCAAGAAACTGTATTCTGAGTAATGCTCAGTTCGGCTTTCGGCCAAATTATTCTACAAATTCTGCTCTTATCCCTATCACTGAAAATATCCGCAATAGTCTGGATCAAGGTCAGGCTGTTGGAGTTGTAACACTGGATTTAAAAAAGGCCTTCGACTTGGTACCACACACAATTTTATTGAAGAAAATGAAATGTTATGGATTCGATGCTCATTGCTTGGCTTGGTTTGAAAACTATCTGCTATTTAGGAAACAATTGACAGTAATAAATGGTGAAAAGTCAACTCCTTTACCTGTTAACAGTGGCATTCCACAGGGTAGTATACTTGGGCTGCTTCTATTTATTTTAAATATCAATGATATTATCAAAATTGTCAAGCATTGTACTATATCTTCTTTATACATGTATGCAGACGATACATGTCTGTACTACGCTTCCAAAGACAAACAAGATTTACAAAATCATCTGAACGAGGATTTACACTCAATATCGAAATGGCTTAATAGCGATGAAATTTTATTGAATGAAAAGAAATGTGAATTCATGGTTATTACATCAAATCGTAAACGAAGGTCATTTGATAATATCAATCAATATCCAGATAAACGGAATCCCTCTAAAAACTGTTAAGACAATGAAGTAACTAGGAGTTATTTTAAAGGAGAAAATGAATTGGCAAGATCAAGTCACACACGTAAAGAAAAAAGCGTTATCCAGTATATATTGTTTAAAACGTGTCAGACCATATATTTCACAAGATACGGCCGCAATGTTATATAAAACCCTTGTGCAACCTCATTTTGATTATTGTTCGGCATTATGGAGAAATACTTGCAAAACTCATCTTAAGCAAATATCAGTAATTCAAAATAGAGCACTACGAGTAGTTCTGTATGTCGATAGCCGTTTCAACACAAATCTGCTCTATTCTATCCTAAAATTTAACCGTGTTGAAATACGTTGGAAAAAACATGCCCTAGCACTAATCTTTAAACTAGTACACAATTTGCTTCCTAAATCATTATGCGAACGCATTTCCCTAAAAGAATACACTCACGGACTAAGGAATTCTGTCAATATACTCACTTTAGAAAAACCCAAAACCAATTTCAAACGAAAGGGATTTATCTATTCAAGTGTCCAATTATTCAATGCCTTACCTGAAAGAATTCGTCTCTTGTCAACTACCCGGCAATTTGAACTGGTGGTAGATGCATTGTACTAGTTCGTCACTCTCACCATCTTCTTCTTCTATCTTTCTTCTCTCACATTCTCTCTTTCTTTGTTCTTTTCTCATCCCTCTTCTTCTTCTATATCTATTTTTTCACATTCTCTCTTTCTTTGTTCTTTTCTCATCCTATCCCAAGAAACTCTTCCCCTATGCCTATTGATTAAAATGACACTTTTTATGACACATATCTATGTCTGTTATTTTCATTTAATATGTTACTTCTAACTTAATTTTGTTCTTCCTAATTCATTCATATGAAACCTTTTATATCATATATCTTTAAGCTTGTTATTTTATTTGATGCTATACTTTGTTATTTATTTTTGTATTATATGCATGTACAGGTATGTCATCTTTAAGTAGTTTTTCCTATGTATTTATTGATGTATATGTATTTATGATCTGTTTTATGCTTTTTACACGGACTTGCTGAAAAGCAGTCTTTTTAGGCTGATGTGAGTTTTACCGTGAATAAATAAATTCAATTCAATTCAATAGACATGGAATTATTATCAATACAAGCGGAAGTATAACTTCATATGGGAAGAGTATAAAAGCTCACATGTCTATGTTTAATAAACAAGCACTAACGACTAAAAGAGCAAAATCCCTTCAATTCCTACACAAACATAATGTATTTCATAACACTATCTGAGGACTCTGAACCAAGTTCATAATTATATGCAAAAGATGTGACTACATAGTACATATAACTCTACATGCTCATCATACCCATAGACACTAGAATATATGGGGCAGAGGAGCTCCAGGCCTGTTCAAAGAATACGTTGCCAACCTATAGAAATGTCAAGTACACTGTTAAGTAGATCTAAGTTTTGGATGTTTACACTAAAACTCAACTTGGTACATGTACCATTAGTATGTGTACACACTGTACACGTAACAACAACAAAAAATGGGAGAGTGTGATTGGGGATCGGATGGATGCCTAACTTGCAATGAACTTAATACATGAGTGAGAACATTACATCGTCTGTCCATAGCCAGAAGGGTCTTACAGTCTATGAGTAGATGCCCTTCTAGCTCCAAATACACGACAGGATATGTACCAGATCACGATATATTTCAATATATAATAATCTAATTATTATTATGATTGTAAGGGGAATCTTTGTGTGTTTTGCAAGCCATTGGCTTTTTATTGCTATTTCCCAGGCACAATTTTATTATACATGATTATTGTATCTTTGTATTTTATGAAATTAATGAATTCAATTAAATTCAATCAAATATGTAGCAGATCTGATCCACACAGACAAGTAAAAAAAAACAACACAATAACCTTAGAATAGATAGTCAAGGTTGACTACCGGTAATGACTACACATAATCATGCATGCTTCACAGGGCAGCCATTAGGGAGTCACCAACTTTGGAATGTGGGTTCTCATTAGGAATTTGATGACATTCAACAATTTACTGGACAATAGGTGTTATCAAACACCCTAGATAGACTTCAGAGCTACCAAGTTTTCAGACGCATCGAGGGTCTGAAAACGCTGTCACGCATGGCACCCCTGTTTGTCACGCATTCAGGGCCAGACTGGGGGTAGGTAGTAATTGCTAGACTACGCACTGGCCGACCGCCTCGAGGCCTCAGCTAGCTCCTCGCAGGGTTCGTGTACGTATATCGCATGCATGTAGCCTGCATGCAGGCCGGCTATCACGTCGCGTCACGCGTGCACGATTTCAAAACGTACACAGTACGCTATACGCTATACCCTTGCCCGCGCGCCGGGTCATGATAATGTCACGCATAGCTGATCTTTAAACTTGGCATCTCTGAGACTTCTGTGTTGGGTCATACATAACAGGCACACCCTTCACCAAGTTCAAAACAACCTACAGCATATGAAAGGAAAAATCATTATTATATATTTTTTAACCAAATGCTAAAGGCTTTCCGATCTCTAGCATGTTCCAGATGGGACAGGAGTTCTGCTGTGTGCAAGATTTGAATACACATGATTTAGTAATTCTACCAAGTCTGCTGTATGCAAACTATAATGCAATGCACAGGACACTGCCAAGAGTACGTTGCTGAGTCAGACAGCCACTGAGAGCATAGAATCATGGACCTACTATGAAGACCATGATAGAATAGACATTGTTACATTCTATATAGACATTAGACAACCAAACTGGTCTGTAATACATTTTACTCAGTCTCTTCACAATACCCTGCTTTATACCTTAAACGGGCAAGTCCATGCTATTTTTGTACCGGTATTTATAATGAGAGCTTAGATCAGACCAAATATGGAGTGAAATGACTTGTGTGATGTCCATTTATAATTTTGTATTGAGAACTCCACAATATAAGGTAACATCTATATGGGGCATTGAATGACCAAATACTTCGGACTTTCTCCAATACTAGTACATATTCATGAGCATGGTTTATAAGGACAGCCACTGACCAGCCATTTTCCTATAAGTACCGGTATGTTTTTAATAATATGATGTTGATATATCGATGTTTGCACCATAGCCAATAGCACGTCCCAACTACTTTCGAAAGACATCAACCAAAGGCAATTTCAATAGCCTTGTGCAAACAAGACTTGACGTATTACCATACATAATCCAAACATGATATACAATAGTGTATTGAAATTGACCTTGTGTTGATTTTTTGACAAAGTTGCGATCATATTCACTGAGGACAATAAGAACAGCATTGTAAGGATCCACAAGCTGGATATCATGCTAATCAACCAAACCTAAATGTAGTATGAAATATGTTTACCTAATGAGCACATAGATGGCCTCTTGAAGAAAGTCCTCTTGAATTCCATTTCAATGATATATCCTGGCTGGAACAACTTGAAAATTCTCTAACAAATCAAGCTTAGCCTTGCCAAATCAACCAGATTAAAAAAAACCCAAGTGCTGACGAAAATCCTGATGAAGTTAATATTACTGTTCATTGATTAGTCCACATGAGACTGCAACTTTCTAATTTAATTAATGTTTAACCATTCAACAACACACACAGCTGGCCTTTTGAAAGAAATTGCCATGATACGATTCCATACAAAGTATATCCTGGCTGATACAATTAAAGAAAACAAAGAAGGTAAAAAAGAAAAAGAAACACACACTCATTTGTTGACTTAAACAGTGCCTTCCACACTCATAGTCAAAAAAACTTATTCAGATTCTCTGGAGCTAGGTGTTCAAAATCCTAGTCAAATATAGTATCATCCATTGCATGTTGAGGCCCTCGCTGAGAATACTCAATGAAACAATATATTCTTAGGTAAAGCAAAGCATAGGGCAACGATAATAAATGCAGTATTGTTGGTGTGATTGTGTGTGTACACCTATTCTTGTGTTGTCAGAGGTAGACCTTGCTGACTGCCTGCGTGACATCTCTAAACATCTTGCTAATCTGGGGCACTCTCAAGGTTGCTTTGAGTGACTCACTATTCTCAGAGGAAAAACATGTAATATATTTAACAAGATATGTATTTACGTAGATTGGTTGATCTAAGAACATGGCCCTCATAAATCATAATCATCTTCACCAGTTCACCACCATCAGATAGACATCCAATATGTTGCCTTTAAAATGTACCAATCACCAACAATAATAGTTTGTTCTGTATGCTAGAAATTCTTTGTCGTAATACTATATTCCTAATGTGAGCTTCTAACATTACTTCTGTAAAGAGAATAGATCTTGCAAGTTCAAATACACCCTCAATTAACATAAAAACGACTTGTGAAAAGACTACTTGACGCACCCGTCCACACTCACATAAATAGGGCCTGCAGGGAAGTCCGACTTTTATGTTATTCTTTTTTTTCTTCATACTCTGTATCGTTATCCATCAGCACATAGAATGCCGGATAAAGTTTTTAGAGATTGATTTTAGTTTTATACAATCTAGCCATATACCAATTATGTTTTGAACTGATTGGTATACTTTAAAGATGCACATTCCCCGTATTCCAGAGGGCGTTCAAAATACGTACGCGCTGGCGGACAGTGCTAGCTGCCTATTGACACCAACAGAATACGGCTCTTATGCAAATGACATGTTCCGAATGCCGATTATCGCATGTATGTGCCGAAGTATACCAATTGCAGTTCGGCGCTAAGATTCGGCTGCTGTTTCCGCCCACTTTCATGATGTCACGATCGGCAGCGATCAGCTGGCTTGGCGAAGGCAGATTACTACATTCACGTAAGTCCCCTGCGTGCGCTCCCCCTTCTCGAACTTTGACAGCTGTATGCAAATTAGAAGTTGATCTTCGGAACCAAGATGGCGATGACTAGAGCAGCGATAACTACAATGGCGGGATTATGCACCTTTAAAAGACAAGACTGTTCCTCAAACTGTATATTTTACCTGAAATCAGGGAGGGGGTGTCAATTTTAATTCAGAAAGTTTTTCATATTTTATGATATATTAGGTTCTGATGGCAAAACAAAAAAGTAAAATATTCAGATGACAGATAAATGATGTGAACCTTCCATGATTTCCTGAAAATCATCATGGATCATAGTCTTCCCATGCCCCTACTGCAATCTCACAATGGTTCATAAAACCATGGATATATATATTATATACTGTATATATATATCCATGATAGAACTTGATGCACATACAGATGTCTGTATTGTAGGTTATGGTTGCTCAACTTCCATCAATGTCTGTTATGAATAATTAAGTTACTTATTTTCTGTTCGGTACACCAAAGGTGTAAATGAGTAATTCCTCTATTCAGACAAAAATTCTCACATGCGCATGTTTAAAGATTGTTTTACAAAAAAGCACTCTCTGTATTTTTGACAAATAACATTTTGTCCCTTTACATAACATGTGTGTATTGTAATGAGGATTTGGTTTCTCAGAATAAGTGTTGGAATACATTTCTTTACCTCCCTTTCAGAGTATGCAAATAAAAGCAGCTGAATATTGCTGGCACCACCATTAAAAGTGCCTTTTCTTTTGACTTTGTACCAGCACCCTACCATCTTCCAAACTATTAAAGCATGTCAACAAACACCATGCATTGTGGAAAACCAACAACCTGCAAAAGCTGAACAGAGCTTGTAAAATCAAAATGCTTTCACAGGTCACAGACAGGTCATGGGGCACATTGGTTTCCTCTAGTTTGCAGGCACAACAAGGTTCTGAGTGAGGAGACTATACAGAGACCACAGTCAATAGGCCGTGTAGGCTGTACTGTAGACAGCTGCTCCTATTTGAAACAACCAATGACTGACAGAGTTAGGCTCTGCTCAAGACTTTATGGAATTTGTTTTAGTGTCGAATGAGAGTCTGTGTCTGCAGACTAGGTTTTGTCCCACTCTATAAAGCAAGCGTTCATGTGTATTCACCCATATATTTGCACTGTAGCATTCTGATTACCCTGGATGTCTTTTTTGGGACAAACATTGTACTTCAACATTCAAAGCATTCAAAAATGTTGTGCCAAGAAAGTACGTAAATTGGCAATCTGCAATTACATATTATACAACTAAGGTTTTATCGTCTTGTATAGTCCTAAAATCAGGTAACCTTAAATAAAGAGCTGGTTCCTGTCTTATAAAGAGTTGATTGATCAGAATCAATCCCAAGTCCCCAAATCAATCGCAAGTTTGCAGTCTCCTATCTCTTATGTAGTTGTAGTTGTGATCAATATCAATCGCAAATAAGTTGCGATTAATATCAACTCTTCATAAGACAGCCCCACATTATAAATCAATTATTCCATTATCTAAGGTAATTGATCATGGTCACTGTAGGTTGGTTACGTTGGTAAAATGTGTTTCTATTGGGTCATATTCTACACGTACAGTTTGTAGGTGGTCTTAGACCGATTCAATAATCATCAATTAGTTTTCTTCAATTAACTTCAAAATCCAACAAGTAAGAACTCTAAAAGGAAGCAGAAAAGTCAGAAAAGTCAGAGAAGCAGACTGGTGAAAGTTTGAATAAAATCAGAAAAAAAATTAAGAATGTAACAAATTTGTGAAAGTTGCATTCTGATGGATTTTGGGGGGATTTTGAATTCACAGGATACCTCTTCCCCAGTGTACATTTACATGCAGGACTGCTCCAAGTATTTTCTCCATATTATTACACTACAGAGGCTAAAAAACGAATGGGATATTGATATTCAATCCTCTTTAAAGTGTACCAATCACCAAAATAAAAAATAAAAAATAAAAGAGGACACTCTTGACTCTTCATTGTTCAAAATTTTCATATAAACCGTCAATAAAATATAATATACATATCAATTTATAATTATATAATTAGGCTATATATAATATATAACGTAAGAAAAATTAATACTCTACCAACATCAATTAAGATCAAGTTTCACACTTTCATGCTTGGATGGATATGGGCACATTCATTTAAGGTCTGATTAAGAAAATTGCAAAAATAGAGTAATTAGCCATTCAAATGTTAAAGACTTTGACATTCTTGTTCAACAATGAGACCAAAATTTGTGACTCAGTAGAGTCTTTTCATTTTAGAGACTGATAATATTAATAATATACACGTAGTCACATACACTGTGCATGTACATGTACAGTGTAGAGTCTACTTTCCATAAAAATACATTTTGAGTAGTGCCCCAAGAGAGAGAGTATTTGGGAGAAAATCAGAAATGGACAATATTTTTGTATACAACAAAACAGAAGAGTTGTCTGTGCACTATGTCACAATCTACTGACAAAATTGCCAATTTGAGATTCACATATAATTTATACTAGGCTAGTGATTGCATATTGCGAACATTCATAACTCTCCGAGTCTTATCATTGGTCCGATTTATTTCCAACTTTTGCCACCTTGGTCCCCTATTTTTATCTGCACTCATACAAATGAACTTAATATTAACATTATTAGACCAACAAATTCTCTAGTAGAATCTAGTCTCTAGATTTTAATAGCGCTACAATTCAGTACAATTAAAGGTTCGATCTGGAGAGAGCTGTCGATGCACGATAAAAAATGTTTTACAAAAGTAAAAAATACAAGGCACTTGTAAGTTGTTGGGCTGGAAATAAAAATGTTAGACATAAAAGACCTTTTGGCATGGGGAATTCTGTGATCAAAATACCATACAGTTACTAGTCTACTGTCTAAATAGTAGGACAGTGAGTAGAAAAGGCGGAGCGATTGGCTTACCTCCGCCGTTCTGCCCCGGGGACGTATCCTTTGAGCTGACGGGTAGAATGTTACCCTTCGTTGGATTCCCCATCCTGTCTGGAATAGTATGTGGAATATCTGGATTTCTCTTCCGCGCTATAACTTAGTCAATCTTCTTTAAAGTTGAAATGAACCCAAACTGATGGAAAAGGATGTAACAAACAGAAGAGATACTTGATATAAGTTTTAGCTTCTTCAGTCGGCAGGGCCAGGCTCGAAGTCAAGAGCTTATCAATTCTACCAGACCGCCAGCCCGCCGCGGCTCCCGTAAGGTCTCGTCTCTTTTCCGTTTACTTCACCGATGACACGTATGTAATACGCATAGCGCCATGTACGTGGCCAGGCTAGCTACAGTGTAAGCTGTCGACACGAAAACAGCGCTCGGTCACCCTTCATTTCATTCGACCTCTACGACGAAAACAGAGAGAATAAAGACAGCGATGCCAGAGAGCTGTCATACCAGTGGCGGATCCAGCCCATAGAGATATATACTTAATAACAAAAAATTGTGCACACTACCCCCCCCACACTGAGCGAAAAATCGGCCGGCACGGGAGTTTTCAAATTTTCGCACTTGCCGCCGGCTGGATCCGCCCCTGAGCTCTACAGTACTTTCGTAGTACATTCGTCATTCTCGCAAGCGAGCAAGTACGTGAATCCGATTGTTTGATATTGATAAGAAAACTTGATTTTCAAGAAATACACATCCACGGAACTAGTATCAGTGCATGCTTTTGAGTCCACTCAGGATCGGGCATTAAAGTCCAAGTCACACTCCAAAAAATAATTACTTTCAATAGAAGCAGAAAAATCACACAAACCAATCAAAAAAAGTTTGAGCAAAATCGGATAACTAATAAGAAAGTTATGAATTTTTGAAAAAATATGTAAAACTATGGAACAATCATAGAGCTATATATAGCTCTATGGGAACAATGGAAATCACTACGCAAATTGCCAATTTGGTTATCAGTTTGTGACGTCATGTCCTCACTATTTATCAATTGCTTTATATAGTTTAATCCCATTAATTTCCCTTTTTATCCCCTAAAACTTGATTTCCCCATGCCTTTGCCCAGGTTATATGATTTGTATCATATTGCGTGCATGACATTTCACATAATTTTTCATGAACTTTGCAGAATTTATACTATTTTCTGAATATTGTATATTCATAATTATTGATTTTTATATAAATAGTTTATCAAAATTCACCTTTTTCATGATTTAACTAGAAAAACATTACTCTATATTACTTATTAGTCCACACAAACACATATTTCTATCAATCTAACTTGGATGCTGGTGTGAAGAAATAAGATGCTTAGGGAGAAAATAGGAAATTTATATTATCAATATAAAGAAAATAATTAGTTGATAGTGAGGACATGACGTCACAGACTCATGAGTGAGTTGCCAATTTGTCTTGTGATTTTCAAAGTTTTTCATGTCATTAAAAATTCATAACTTTCTCATTGAGTTATCCGATTTTGCTCAAACTTTTTTTCATTGGTTTGTCTGATTTTTCTGCTTCTATTGAAAGTAAGTTATTTTTTTAGTGGACTTACCCTTTAAGTTGATTTTGGTCACACAGGAAAGTGAAAGTTTCAGGAAATTTGATGATTTATTGGCATGATTTATCCTGTGATTCCCAGTTCTCGTGTTTAAAAAAAAATTCGGATTGTTTGTTTGATTAGGAATAGGGTGTGTTAGGCTGGTATGCATTCGGAGAAGATACAAATAGGAAAGGTTTACCGATTTGTATCTGATAGATTAATATGCAGCTTTAAACTTTCAATTTTTTTTTAATTCATTCATCCTTTATCAGAATTTGCTTTAAAAAAAATACAAATCCATATCACGCACTCATTCCATACATTTGATGGAAGGTCAGGGACTCAGTATCCTATTAGCAAATTATGTAGCTGACATATAGCTTACCTGAACATAACTACACAAAATAGACACTCTGATTACTATTTGAGTAATACTCCTGAATTTCGTAAAATGTTAACTTAATTTAAAACTATGAAAAATATAATGAAGGACACAAACAGCATCACCTGGTGCTTAGCGCATATATACCAAGGTCTGATGACACATTTCATCAACGAGGTTGACATGTACAAGCTCTTGGCACGGTCTCAACTTTGCAATATTCTGGATTTTGCAAGATGTGGTACTAACGCCCCCGACTTAGGATTCGGAGGGACCGCATTTGTTTTCCCAAAATCTCCTTTTCACGCAACGAAGTCCGGCGCGTATTGACTTATACACACCAGAGATCAGGGGGGCGTTTCATGAAACAATTAGTCGGTGGTTTTCACCGACTAATATCATTTTCACCGACAATTTTATTGTCACCGACTATTTTCCAGGCCTCTGATTGGTCAAATTTAGTCGGCGCCGACAGTTGTCGGTGGACAAGATGTTGATGAAATGCCCCCCAGGGGTCCTTTCAAAAGTCCGGCCCGTATTGACTTTACACACCGAAGATATGGGGGGTTTTTAAAGGGAGGGAACATGCATACGCGTACCCTAAATAACACTGAGTGGGGGAGGCGGGGTACTCATGAGCAAATTGAGCGAGCAAAAACAAGAATAAAAAGCAAGGGCACCCCGGAATTAGGGCACCTCGATCGCTGATCGAATGAATATGCAAGCCCCCTACTCTACACCGAAAGCTTCAGTCTCTGATATCGACGGTTGTTCTGCTTAGACTACATCTGGCTCCACTGACCGCCTCTAAAGATTGACAAATTTTGTCTGTCAAAAGAATTGTTTCTGTCTACTCCCACCCTAGCTTGTATTTATTTAGTGCAGCGATGGTTAATTCCAACGGTTACTACTTTTACCTTGTATGCTAGGGGCTGACTGAGAGCTATCCGTGATGTAGACTCTCTGTGATAATATCTTAGCCTATTATCAGCACATGTTACCAATATAACCCACTTAGAGCTGACCGAATACGTCGTATTCGGTCAGCTAAACATTGAAAATGTACAACTGCCAAAATGTTATCAAATCTGCAAGGTTTATTTATTTTTTCTAAATTATTCAGATGCAAAATTAGTAAATTACATTAAAACCTATATAAGAAAAGTGTACACTCTTTGCAATAATACATCTTTAATCTGAAATAAAACTACACACCATTCACATGTGTGGTTTCTTTCAGTTCAGTTACATCACCCTGGCCTGGGTCAGTTCACGACGCATTTAAATACATGTACATGGTAATTGAGCAAACGATAAACAGCAATGTCGTACTGCCGCCAAGAAGGTATTTATAATGATCTCATTTGCAATTTCTTCCTTTCTATATGTTGTTTTAGAGATAAATAATCGAGCTTTATTTTGGAGTAGGACAGGAGTTGGGAGTCGGCCAGGCCAGGCACAACCCGGCGAGCAGCGAGTATCGCGCTCGTTGGCCGAATTGGCAGTGTCATTGTGTCGGTGTATGTGGGCTACTAGTACTAGTACCTGTGCATGCGCATGCCAGTGCTTGTACTTGCATATTGCACTGCTTTACAGCATCTAGCACTAGCAACGTCCGCGTCCGAGCTGGGATGGGAACTCGGGAGTGGCAGTGGAAGAGTGAAGAGACGAGTCTAGTCGAGAGAAGAAGTGCCATGCCATGACATTGGCATTGTCATTGAGTGGGCCACCGGTTTTATGAGGTGGTTGAAAATTGAAATGTGAATAATTAACTGGTTTCAGTGGTTTGTCCGGAATGGTATGTCTATGGACTATGACTATGAGCAGGCTGCACTAATCAATCGTGACCACTATGAGCATGAGAGACACCACACCACAATTTCCTTGTTTAGTTGCTGAAAAGGCTTTCGACGAGTACTGGCATACGAGTAGAAGTAGAAGATGAGACTAAGTCATAAGTGTCTATAGATCTAGTATGTACAGTTAATTATTTATAGGCCCACTAGATCTAGATCAGGTATTGAGGCATGCGCATAATGTGAGATTATTCATGATTGGAATTTGTAATTGTATCAAATAACCAGTCCATCAACACCTACAACATAGCACTCCAGCAAAGCACTCCAGCAAAAACATAGCACTCCAGCAAAGTCAATACTGCGTATGGACCTCTAGCGCTGTACCATGTGCTAATAGGCAGCAATTTCACACATGAATAGTCAATACACTTATAACACACAAATGCACACAATCACGATGATAAAACTGTAAGCAAGTTTGACAATGGACTCACGATTTTAATTTTTAAATCATTTGGTGAGTTGAAAAAATTGTATTTTACTGCTATTTAGGTGTCATCAATTGTCACTAAATAACCAATTTTTAGTGAAATCAGTTTAGTTTTGTACAGTGGTGTTTGAAATGTTGAGATCAATAAAACCGGTTTTAATACACAGCCAGGATAGCGATGCAGCTATGTGTGCAACATAGTACAAGTACAACTTACAAGTACAGGTGGGTGAGTGAAGCTGATCAGAGAGAACTTTTTAAAAAATCTTTACCTTTAGTACCTTTAATTTATTTACCGCAAATACAGGAAGAATGCTGAGACAGCAGTCGAGCTTCGAGGTCTTTCTTCTTAAATTGTTTTAATAGAATACCAACTATTAAAGTACTGTAGCAATTAGACAGAAATAACTGTCTGGTATGACTATAAGGAATTCTTTAATAAAACTGATATTTGTCAACCTTCCCCATATACACACGGTAACACTTGCTGCACGCACAATGACTGGATTAAATAGCTATTTTCACCGAAATCTAGTGAAAAGTTTGTTCCCGGTTTTTCTTTATCTAGACTTGATTGTTTAATTTATAAAAAATGATTAAAAAGAAAAATTGTTTTTCATGTACTGGTACATGTACTATAAAAAATATCAAAAAATCAATGTAAAACATCAAAATATAAGGACTTTCAGCTAATCTGATCGGCAATCACACACAAACTGCATTGCGTAACCTCCCCCACATTAACCCAAAGGACGCTCCCCAGTCTCTGTATAGAGGCGGTCAGTAGAGCCAGACGTCTCGGCAGAACAACCATCAATATCAGAGCCTGAAGCTTTCGGCCTATGAAGCAATATAAAATGTAACGAGAGATAGATTGCTCTTGAACATGTTGAAATACCCTCATATTACAGATATTGAGATGAATGGAATTGTAGCTGTGAAGTAAGTGATATTGGGTTATTTAAAGAGAAGGTTGAGTTCTGGGAAGAAGTGAAAAATAATTTGTGAGCGTGTTATCATTATATTATGCAAGTGTGGAAGAACATCAGATAAAAACTGTTACCTGAAAAGCATGGCTCTTCAAATGCCTTAATATTCTAAATATGGCATGGAACATCATAAAAATCGGGACAGATTTTTATGCCACATGTTCGTGTAGTCCCATATACATCTTTCTGTGTACAGTGCTTGTAACTTAACCAAGACTGGGCCAATTTTCTTATCATTTTGATGATTCCAGAACCTTGCAGTACACACCAATACATATGCTAAATGATCAACCTTTCTGATTGATTCCACAACGTTTCTTTCACAATGCACTCGCAGGACCAGAACTCAACTTTATCTTTAAAGATCTATGTAAAATTTTGCATCCTAAAGGCTACTACTGTTTGTGAACAAAATAACCCATGTTTACAGTATTATAGATCCTTCCTTGGTCATATAATGTCATCCCATCTGTGTCTGTATCTTTTCAGAATTTGAAACATTCAACAAGATTAAGTCTTCAGTATATTGTAATGGAGCATGCATAATTAACCGTCATACTTTCTAGTTTGTACATATAAACCTCTCAGAATAATTTCATGCTTTAAAATACCGGTATTAAAAATTGCCAATAATATTTCAATGCATGTATGGAACTTTGACAATTTAATTGGAATTGATAAAGAAATATAACCCAACTCAAGCTCAGAATTAGGTAGTGATCTATGCTATGATACATGCTTGAGTGACAAATATGCTGCAGTCACTTTCCTACACTAACTGAATTTTTCACACCAACCCTTGACCAAAGTCTACTCTTCAACTCTATCCCTATGTGCTTTTGACAAAACAAAACCTGTAGCAAATGTTGGGTCACCAATAACCACTGGGACCTCGAATTTATTACCCTACCACAAATCTTTCTTTGTTTTTTTTAATTATCTCCAGGGAAGGATCAGGTTCTCTTTGTCACAAAGGAGGACCATGAGACCCCAATCAAAGAAGAACTCAAGTACCTTGCTGAGGAGGATGAGCCTGAAGGTAATTTGTTATTAATGATAACTTATACTTATAAAGTTATAATAATGATACGGTAATGATAATAATAACAAGAATTTAATTCGTCATTGAAACGAATTAGGTGGTCTGTCGTTAAATCTGAATAACTAGAAGGCTATACACATCTTTCAAGGAGAGCCAAATGCAAAACGAAAGAAAAAAATATATAAAAAAACCGACCCACCTGGAATCGAGCCTGGGTCACCGGAATGAGAGTTGAGTGCTTTGACCAATGGACCAAAATATTTTATTTTTAATTTTTATCTTGAACGGACGCTCATTCCGTTATTAATGGTCATAAAGAGATAAACATGGTATCAAATTGTTCAGGAAAAAATGGGAAATATCTTGAAAGAAAATAAAATGACGATTCTATGTTGCGTACGACCATGACGAACGAAAATCCTGCGTGCGGTCGTGCATGCGCGCAAAAATTTGAAATGCTTAAAATGGCCTGAAACGTACTCTACTTTGAATAAAAAATTATTTTGAGCATTTTAAATTTTTGCTCGCAGAGGTTCGCGTACGCGCGCATTTCTTGACCTCAAATTGACCAGACGGATATTGACCTTGATCATGATAAATATGAATGAGAAATGACTTTCCGTTATGAAGATATGATAATGAGAAGATTTTCAGAAAATTTAACAAAATGGTGCCGGGATGACGTCACGATAACCTGATGACCTTGAAAATGTTGCTGTCACGTCTTATGACAATGACCTATGACTCTGCCAAAATTGAAAGAAATTGACTAAACTGATCTTGAATTATCCTCTGCACAAAAAAGTGCGGAGTATAAATAAAAAGAAAGAAATAATAAAGAAAGAAAATTCTGAAGAAATCAATAGGTGATCTGTCTATGACAGACCACCTAATAATACTAATAATAGTATTATTGATAATAATAATACTATTAATATTAATAATGATGATTATGATCATAATAATAATTAAAAATTGATCATTGTGACTTTTTTTACAGCATGTTTCAAGCATTTGCGTCCAGAGACGATGGACTATTACCATTTGGAAATTATTATTGTGGCTTTGCTGTAGCTCTTGTCAGCACATAGTGCACAAATTTTGTGATCATATTAATATATTAATCAAAGAATAATCTGCATTAGCTTTATGCTGTTTGACAGCATTAAAGCAGCAAATGAGTACAACATCTCCTTACACCACCAATTATTTCAACCACAGTGAACATTGCCACATTCAATATCACTCTTTGTTGGACCCACTACCTAGATTTCACGGACATTGTTAACATTATTTCCATTTTGTTGACAGGTTTGATCCTTGCTAATGGGGATATCAACTGGAACTGCCCTTGCCTTGGTGGCATGGCCAGTGGTCCATGCGGTATGGAATTTAGGGATGCCTTCTCCTGCTTCCACTACAGCACAACCGAACCCAAGGGGTCCGACTGCATAGACAATTTTCGCAAGATGCAGGAGTGCATGGTCACCTACCCTGAACTGTACCCTATGAACGACAAATCCGACCCTGATGAATCTGAGGATGTTGTACCGTCGGCTTCACAAGACGGGAGTGAAAAGGACCAAGTAGAAAGCACAATGGACAAGGAGAATGTCAGCTAGCATGATAGGATACGGAAAAGTGCTGGACTTGATGGTTGAACCATTGTTTACACGAAATGAACATTCAATGAAGAGTTGTCCTAGTATTGATAAGTTTGGATGCTGCTGTAGTCACAAACAGAAGATGGAATTTCAGCTTGATGTGGGTATCACAGTGATGTTAAAGAGAAGGTTGAGTTCTGGGAAGAGATGACTAATAATTTGTGAGCATTATCATTGTTATTATGCAAGTGTAGAAGAACATCAGATAAAAAATGTTTCCTGGAAAGCATGGCTCTTCAAATGCCTTAATATTCTAAATATGGCATATAACAGCATAAAAATCGGGACGGATTTTTATGCCACATGTTCGTGTAGTCCCATCTGTGTACAGTGCTTGTAGGCTTTACCAAGACTGGGCCAAATTTCTTATCATTTTGATGATTCCAGAACCTTGCAGTACACACCAATACTTACATGTATATGCTAGGTGACCAACCTTTTCTGATTGATTTCACACCATTTCTTTCACAATGCAATCGCATGACCAGAACTCAACTTTATCTTTAAGGATCAGTGTTATAGTGGTGACAAAAATAAATCAAAAGTTAATTTGATTACGAAATACAGGTATATAGCCATTCTTTTCACAATGGAGAAGACTGACCATTATTTAAAATGCAAATGCAATATGTGGCATTAATTAGCAGTGCTAAAAATGATTGTGATTAAATTCTCACTTCTTGACTGCAACACACTTTAGGTAATATTAAAAAAGAGGCTAACATGTCTTCTCTTTTACGCTGTGGTTGAACTACATACGTTTATCTGGACTTTGACAAAATCATGTCCAATATATCATGTTTAAAAGAGGAATGAATGCTTCAAAAGAATCGATACAGTGAAACTTCATTATGAAGATGACTGTTATAACAAAATTGTTATACATGTACATGTAACAAGATAATTTTCCAACTTCTATGCATTTCATTGTACATTGTAAATTGCCCTGATGTAATCAGTTTTCAAAATGCAATATAAGAAGCAGTGTTCTAGTCCCAAGAGGTTTGTTGAGGTTTCTCTGCACTCTGTTTTTAGGCTTTCATATGGACCACTATTTGAACACTGCTTTTATAGCTTTTAGAGTGGGATCAAATGTACCATACATGATTCATAATTGAATGTGAAGAGAAACCAAATATCTCTTGTGATGGCTATGTCCACATCCACTAAAAAATTCCAAATAAATTCATAAATTACAGAGTCTATGTATCACATTTCTTCCACATGTACATGGAATATAAATGAAAAATTGCAAGTCATGTCATGTTCAGGCATTGCACATGGTGTAGGTATATCACAATTATTGTTTTGTTCAATTTGTTGTCACCTATTAACTTATTTTCTTCCACACAACAGTCTCCAATTGTATGAGATTATAGTCGTGTTGTATTGTGCATCTTCAATCTTGACCAGCCAGTACCTGTATAACGCCACATTTTTAGGAAAAGGTCAACATTATCATGCTTTGATGTCTCAGTCTGACACATAGATATTGTGCAAAGGTTCAAACTTGAAGATTCGCATAAGAGACAAAATTTCCATCTTAGACTGACAAGTCACTCCAATGTCTGAAAGCCATGGTCAGTTTGTAAATTTCTTGTTAAACAAGTGCACACCTTTTTTATCATGCAAGGTTCTGTCACATAAAAGATTGTAATTTTGAGCAGTAGTTATGATCTACCTAAAATTTGCAATTATTTTGGTTGTCTTGATTTCAGAAGGTCATTTTCACTTTTTCAGAAGATGAAATTTTACTTGTTTTGTACTTATATAGGTGATATAGAATGTCCAGATACTTGACTGATCTCTTATTGCTCAGGACAGTCAAGTATTTGAAAACAAATTTGATTATTAAGTTCATTTGCTAATACCAGGATATTAGTTGGTATTTGTTAAAGAGCAGTGAAATTTCCAATTTATCAACAAATTCTCGTGAAATGATCATTAATATAGCAAAAACAGAGTTTTTAGTAAATGAAAATCCAATCTTATGAGTAAGTTGCTCTTTAGACAAGATGGAAAATGATTTATAAGAGAAATGAATAGGTAAAACTTTCAATGAAATGAGAGAAAGCAAACTTGCAGTCTTTTGATATGTTCATACAATCATGCCATTGGATGTTATTCTAACCCTGTGCCAGTGGCCCAACAGGACAACTATTTATGAGAGAAAAGTTATATGTGATTGTATCAAATTCAGAAAAGGAAAAAATAACATCATGTTGTTAGTTTTCTTGTAGGTGACCTTAATTGCTACATGTACATGTGCAATGTGGTTTTGAAGAAAATCATAAACAAATCTTCTAGAGAAGGGAGACATGTTTACCATTTTTTTTTTTACTAATAAGGTACAAAAATGTTTTCTTTTACATGTTAAATACCGGGTAATATAAATCACCCCTTTTTTCTTAATAGTTACTTGCATTTTTAATGAAATTGAATATATTGAATATTTTTCATGTTTTGTAATCACTCAGTGCTAAAATATGAGATTTCACTATGATCTATTGATAGTCTATTAAAATCATAACCTTGATTGACACTTGCCATTTGTAAATTGTTGTGTAATGCTTCCTGTTCTTAACAAGGGAACCTTTGATTGGACAGGAAACTGTCGTGTACGGAAGCAGAAAATCAAAGACAATGAACTCGCTATTTTTTTCAAGCACAAAATTTACCAAAATGTACATGTACTTCTTTTACTTAATGACATAACAATTATGATGACATAATGTGAGATGCATTGTACATGCCTCAGAGAAATGTTTCTTTCTAGGAAAGAAAATGGAAAATGAAAAACAACAAAACATCGATTGCAAACGGAGAGAATATTTTCTCCATCACATTTCAAGCTTTTATTCTCAAGTTTATGTTGTTTTGTTGTTATGTATTCATGCTTAACTTTTCCACTAATAACTCTCAGTTGTTCATTTAAAGTTTCAACTTTTGTTGTTGATTGCGCTCTTCAATAATGAATGACGGAGCTAACCCGAGACATGTACAATACACGTTTGGAAAGGGGGTTTCCTAATAAACATTACCCAGTCACATCGACGACAGGGAGACCGAATAAAACAAAACAAAATTCACGTCGCTGCATGGCCAAGTATCGGTCGGTTTGGAATCTGTTTGAAGTGGATTTTGTGATGCGAATCATGTGACTTTGGTATAACTCCTTGATTTTGCCAACTCGTGACACGATAAAGCACACATTTTGTTTTGGGCTTGCCCAACAAAGCAACAGTGCCATAACATATGATTATGTATTACTAACTGGAATCGAGTTGGTCATTTTCTAGATGGGTCTGACCTTGGGTTGAACTACCGATGTGCAAGATAATTCACTCAAAGAAACTCGATAACCAGGGTTGAATTTACGTTCAACTAATGTTTACTTGTGCGACACTGTCTTGCTTATGCAAAGGCAAATTAATTACACAGAATAAGTCATTTACACTTTCATAATGCCATTAAAAAGAAAACTAAATCACAATAAAACGGGACCTACATTTATTTGAGCCCATCTCTGCATATCAATCACTTGAAAGTATGTGTGCAGTAATCAATTATGAATCTTATGAATTATTGATCTTCCACAAACTCAACTTTTGATGAATCGATCTATTTTAACAGCTCTTCTTAGGTGTATTAAGAATAATCAAATTGTTACTTTTTGATTTATCCGAAAACTAATTTCCAGACTGCCGTACTCAAACGGCGAGTAGCAAATACACATATTTTAAAAATCAATATGGTGCGATATTAAACCTCGCCGGGTTTTAAGGAAATAATGCTGAACATTACTCACCCAAATTTTCTTCACCAGACGTTGATGTGTCACTCTGTTGGGGCGGGAAGCCTCTCCGTTGTCGGTAATCGCGGGACCACATTTTACTCCGATCTTCCATCAATTGATTTCAGACAGGGTAGCCTCTGCAGAAGCTGGTGATCTTCTGAGGTCTTGTGAACTGGTAAAAGGCGATATTTTATTGTAAACAGAAGCAGATGTTGTGGTGTATAAATATAGTGTGGATCATGTCATTGAGGGGGCACTGAACTTGTATAAATGGGGGAAGGGTCACCGGTCTTGGTGGTTAAAATACCAGAGAACAAGGTTATCAAATGAGGGATGGGTATGGTGTGTCGTATGAATTTCCTAAATCTCTTCCTTTCTTACTATTTTTGTTGTTGTTTCCTTCTTTATCCTGGCCAGGGGGGCAATTTTTCCCCCGACAGCTTTACCGAGACCACCACGGGGTAGAAGTATTGATCTACGCGGGGAAGTAGGAAAGTGGTGGGCTAGTTTGCTTCAAGAGTTCACCCGCATAGGAAATATTACCTTATTCAGCTCTATAGGCCTATATAGAGGCCTATAGGCCTACTTTGTTTCTGTAGTGAAAATGTCTCCTTTAATCCGCAACTTTTAGTTTCATCATGTTAATAATATTGTGTGTAGAACAAAGCTGCACATGATGATTCAATTCAATAGATAAATACCTCGATAAAAATGACGCACCTTTTATTTTTTCCGGGATTATTTCATGGAACGAAACGATATAATGTTAAGTTATGTACGAAAAAGAATTGGAGCTTTAAGAAATAAAATCAATGAATACAAACAAAATAATGCAATCTAGAAGAAGAGGTAAATGAATATTCTAACCAATATAGCCCCCCCCCCCCCCGACAAAAAAAATCATAAATCATTTATCATTTTGTGATAGGTCGCATTTAACTTTTTAATTAATGCGGTACGTGCTCATGATGTTGCGTCGTTTTATACCACCCCATGCATTCACCCCACCCCACCCATTGGCGGATCCAGGGGGGGCACAGGGGCACCCCCCACTGAGCGAATTTTCGGCCGAAGCGATTTTTCCAATTTTCCAATTTTCGGGTGCAAAAAAAAAAAAATGTGCTCACTACCGCGCCTGCCGCCTCTTTCAAATTCAAGTATTATATCGCAAAGGTATGTTATTGTTGTTGCTGTTGCTGTTGCTGTTGTTGTTGTTGTTGATGAATGGTTTAATTAAGAATATTGAAAATTACAGCCGGATGGCTGAATAACATTCAGTTTACAATAAAAGCATTTGAAACATCAACGTTAAAACAACGCGATATATGATCCATATAGGCCTACATGTACCTGCAGTCCCATTTGATGGAGGCATATATGGAAATTATATGAATGCGAAGTCATGAGGCAGAGAATACAGATTTAAGCTTTCTGACAAGAATGCATGGGCAGAAAGTCATGTTCAGGCAGCCCCATGAAGTCGAATGTGGAATACGTTTGAAAAGAAGTTAGTGTAAACTACGGGCTCATGTCATGCGCGAGCGGCATCTGTTATTATTGAAAGGAGATAATCACCGCGTCAGTGTGTTAAGCAAATCAAAACATTCACAATATAATGTTATAATATAGTTAGTTTCATCGAAAGGGGGTTACATTTTGTACAGCTTATATATTGCACGGAATAGGTACCATGATATGTGTTCGGATGTGCCACGTAGAAAGGAAGAGACTGGTATGCACTGTACGGCTTGCTAGCTGAGCTCAGTGTGTGCAAGATGGTGGGAGTCACTTCGCACCGTACATGAGGAAGAGGAATCCAATTTGACATTGTGACCTTATTCCATTTCCTCCGGGTCAGCTCTACGCCGATCGCGAGCGGCGAACACTGTGCACCAGTTTGTGGCTGCGGATGAAGGTCTTGGCTTTTCATAACTCGCTTGAAGAAAGAAAAAAAAGTCATTGAATCTCAGCATTGCAGATGAGCCTGCATTTACAAGAGAGATTTCAGTAGCTATGACCACCACTATATAGCAAGCGATTTCAGTCGAATGATCCTTTTCATAGTAATGCCTGGATCAGACATGTCAGCATTTAGTATATGCAATCAGCCATGCCAATTAATGGAATGCTGAAGTCCCATACGTCCTGGCCTTGGGATGGTCAACTCACGCGAGAAGCATATAAATTATAGGCCTAGTTATGAGATTAAATTTCTAAATGAAGTATGAAGGAGGCTAACTCAATCCTACCCCCATGCACAAGATAGAACCATGGCAAGGTTTTATTTCTTCTAAAATGTCTCATTTTCTGTATCATACATGTAATGTATTGTAATGTAATGTCGATTCATTCCTCGGAGTTCACCATTAATTCTCTTTCTCCCCTCTCGATCACTCGACTACTTTCTCTCTCTGGTGCCCCATCCTCTTATTATATTGGGATTACTCATGTAATTCCATGTGGAAATACAAAAGTTGCGTTTTTAACTCTTATTTTAGCAAATATCTTCCCATCTCTCCTCCCCCTGCCCCGCGCCTCTCCCCCTCCCATCTATCTCTCTCTTTCTCCCTATTACCTAAGCCTGAAATATATTTTAAATACTCAAGAAATACCTTACTTCCATGAGCATATCAAATTGCGTTATTAATTCTTTTTTTATTATTTCAGCAGAGGATCAAAAATAATTAATTGTAATGACACACGAGAACCTTGATAAATAGCATTGCAAAGAACAAAAATATAAAAACATCACCCCCAAAACAATCAACATTCAGAGAATAAAAAACATCTACAGTTTTCCCCCAAAATAATAATTATGGAGAACTGAACATTGTGGATGAATTTTCTTCACTTAATATCTCTTGTTTGGGTCATTTTTCACTATCATTGTCCTTTGTAGTGCTATTTGTCAAGCTTCCCATTTGTTATTGCCATTTTTCCTCGGTTCATTTTATTTGTTATTCTCTATAATTAAAAGCTGCAGAAATCAACAGAATTTCAAGAATTAATGTTGTTAATCAGTGTAATACATTTATTGATGATTCCCAAAATCATGCTCAAGAATCTTATCTACTGTTGAATAAAAAGAAAATACATTTAGTATTATGTGTGATATTCACAGCTAAAGGCAAACTTCACTTGGCCACATTAGTTTACAAAAACAAAACATTGCTTAGCTTATTCATAGTTTCCAAGACATATATCTTTGACACACACACACACTGTACACTCTTAAATTCTTTTGTGTGCTATACCACTGTAATCGTCTTGGATTAAGAAGAAATTACTCACTACCTGTATCATTTAATTTTAGTGTGAGGAATACCTTACTGAATAAAAATAATTATCATTTTGTATTTTAGTTTAAAATGCTCCCTAAACTGGATATGATCCGGTATTGCAACTCATAAATCATCAATTACGTTGATCATTCTGCCCATCAACATATAACAATATGTTTAAAAAAAAAAAAAAAAAAAATCTTCCTCTTGGAATTCCAAACACATCCAAACCATATGTTTTGAAAGCTTGAAGAATTGCATACCAATTGATCTGATAATTTAGACATTTCAAAAGATTATCATATATTATCACTTTGGGTATAAATACTGTATATACCCATAAAGTGAAATAAAATATAATTATATTTTCCATCCCACACATTCATAATACAATTTTCATGTACATGGCTCAACTGTGTCATAAAGCGGACTTTTTGCATTGGTCAAACTGTACTAACTGTTACAACAAATACAAAATAAATAAACTGTAAACATATGATCTCCTCCTCTTCTCTGAATAACTGTTACATGTTTTAGAAATATAAATAAAAGTATCCTTGGCATACGACACACAAAACTAGAGGTTAATCTGATAGCTAAAGGTTATACATGGTTCTCCTATCCATAACATTTGACTAAGCTAATAAGGACTAATGTATACTTTTCCCATTCAAATCTGGCATTGGGAATATCGTTACCTACTCTGCAGTAGTACACAACAGCATGTTAGATTAGTGAGCACAGACTAATTTAAACACATTAAGCATATCATGACCTTCTTTTAAATGGATACACTCAAATATGGTGTAGATCTATGATTTAGTATTTGCTAGAGACTCTGATCAACATTAATATTGCATTCACTATTCATACCTTGATAAATTGAATAAAGCAGTGTGCAAAATAGGCTAGTCTAGCTGGAGGATGCATTCCACAAAGCAGCAATTCCACATACAAATAGCTTCAACCTGTCTCAGTGGCCATCTCCCTGTAAAGACCACCTGTCTATAGTGGTCAACTACATAAGGTATCTGTTGTAACACCTGTCTACATTGACCACTTCCCATCGGTTGGCCTTTGTAGACAAGTTTGACTGCACAAGTAAAATCAGACAGTTCTCTTGCCCCACTCATTGCTCTTCTTTCCTTAAAACAGGGAAGATTAGAAACAAAGCACAATTTGAATTCCATTAGAGCTCTATTTCAATTAGCCCTTCATTCATCTGTACTATGCCATCACACTGTATCACCACTGTATAAAATTGTCAAGTTCATGAAAAATCCAAAACTATACTCTCTATCACACCATTTAATGACAGCGGTCTGAAGTTCTGAATATCAATTTCAGATACAAAACATCCACTGAAAGACAAAGTAAAATCTCATGCAAAGCATATATTGTCTGCTGCTAGCAGAGAGTCAATAAAGAAAGAAGAAAAGTTATGTTTCTTTGCAGCAAACTATGTTATACAACTTACAAGTTTTTTTTGTGAGAGAACTAAGATCACATAATGAACACAGAGATGATACACAAACAAAGAAATCTTGTAGGTTATGAAGAGAAGGAAATGAAGGAAAAAAAATAGAGAACCAAAGAATCATGTAGAGCTTACCCTATCACCTATCACCGAGGTCCTCAATGCTACACCACATGTATTCATGGACTGAAAAGCATTATATACAATATGCAAGGATTGGTAAGAAAAGAATAAATCACATCACTAGTACTAGCACTTCATACTACCTGCAGTTCATTCAAGGACCATTATTATTGAAAATAAATATACCACATGGCAAAACTTGTGGTGTATATTTATATGACAAAAAACATTAATAATGATAACTTATTGTGGAGTCAATGATACCCATTGCAGAATGATCCTACATTTTGATATTGTGGCGGTATGTACATATGGGTAGATTACTAGATTTCATGACTGAGCTATTTTCCAAGACTACCCGGTACTACAAATGCACTCGATTTTGAAAAATTTGTTCATTTCATGCAAAATGAAGCAAAAACTTGTTGAATTTTGAAGAAACTAGGACAGCAACATCACACTGAAAAAAATGAAATATTTCGGTCTACAAAATTCAGAAATTCACCTTCAATCAATTTGACTCCTAGCTTGTATTCTTTTTTTTTAAATTTTCTGAGAAGGATGAAGTTATTTTCATAAAAGTGCTTCCAAACATGATTAGCTGGTCCCAAAAGTTTTTTTGTTACCTTTCCTCCCTTCTTTTTCTTGCTCCATTTGTAGATGACAAAACCACTCATTGATACTTAATAACTTTATGAGATGCTTCTGTAGCTATCAATGTTTATATAACATTAGCAATCAGCATGCACAGCAAGACAGTTCTACTTGCATAATAATTATAATATTATATTATATCTATCATAATAACATCAGATTATTCCATACCATGTGAATATGAACGCACAAAATTGTAATCATTGTTAATTGGTAACACAGAGGAAGCAGTTACTCATGAAATTATGTAACCCCGTGCAGGATGAAGCCTAAACCAGTTTGTTGTAGTTGATCACACATGCACTGAACAGTTGCCTAAAAATGATGTATGTCAGCAGGCCATCGTTTTCTGTATAAATTGATACTATTCATATCAACCAAACAAACTATCCCCATGAATACACACCACATAAATGACTAAATGACTGCTTAGATCATGAAATGCAGTTGAATTGTAAATGTGTTTCACATACCTACATATCACTGAATGCCAGTCTCTAGATACAGCTAATATGAAAGCTCTACAAAAATGTGCGAGATATATGCATAACATGGTGACTACAAATATTAAATCCAATATAGAAACAAAAATTAAGTGGGATAACAAATTTCTATTACCATGATAATAAAATTTCTAATAACTAGCGATAAAAATGGAAGAATTCATTCATTTCCTGTTGATTATTTACTGTTGAACATAAAAAAGAACAGTCTACACAAACAATAATTCCTTCTAGGTTTTTAATACTCATCTAGAAATCATTTCTACACTACAATTCCAATCATCATTTCTTATATTGCTTGTAACTTGGTCCATTCAATTTGCAACATGATATTTGATATGAAACTGATTTGTTTCTCTTGACAACATTGTACATCTACAAATATACGCCTTTACATCTTTACCATTTCTCTGACTCCAGCTGCATTACGATCCCTCCACACAATTTAAGTTCATAACAAACCAGAAAGGAACAGATAAGATTACTACATGTACCAGAAAAGAACTGAAATTCAGAAAGCAACTATAGCCATACTGGCTCAGAAACTCAAAACATGTTTTGTGAAATTGGAATACAAACCCTAAACCCTAACAAACCCTAACAAAAGTGTGGGGAGGGGGAGGGGGGGGGGACTTCGCTATCTATAGGCAAAATTGATGTTTGAAAGAGATGTGAGTGAAACGTGACGTCGTCCTCCAGGTCAACTGTCTGAATCGGTGTCCTTGTGAGTGCTACGTATGAGGGTGTCTAGGTACTCCTGGTGTGACTGGGCAAGAATTGAAGCTAGGATAGCATCCTCGGACTCCCATTCAGATATACCTACAACAAACAGAGGAGTGTTGAATCAAACTGTATTCAAACATAACAAAATCAACAAGTCTTTAACTACGAAAGGAATACTTGTAAACGCACGATACAGTGGAATCTCATTATAACAAACTTCTTGAAACCATTATCTTGTTGTATTGAAACATTGCTTTGTTGTTTTATGACCAAAAAGAAATTTAAACAATAAAAAATTAAAAAATAACATTAAAAAAGCAATAAAACAAAGAGGGACCAGGTCCAGGTGTTTGTTCCACTGTATTAATTTTACCTAAATCTGGACCAGAGTCAGAAGACATTCAAATAAAGTGAATATGAACATGCAATAACACAAATATTTTATTATTCCCTATTCCATGTTTAAATAATCAGCTCATGCTACTTATGGCAAAGTTCCTATCCCATTGAAGAAAACAAAAAGTTAACAAACAAACAAACAGCAAAAAGAAAAAAACACACAGATATTTGAAGGTGTGGGGTGTAAAAACATCTAGAAAGAGAATGAGATCAAAAATGTATATAAAAAAACAAAACAAGTATGTAACAATGCAGTGTTTTCTTATTCAGAGAGCATTTTAAGAATGTGTTGTTGTGCCTAATAATTTTTATCTCTAAACAATACAAATTATACAATGATTACATTGTGAAAGGATTCCTTGGCCTTTTATGGGAAGAACCACCCCATTAATGAGAAAAATGGTTGAGCAAGAGTTTGAGAGTGAGAGTACTTAATGCTTAATAATCAAGCACAACTCTGCTGATTTACAACTATCTACATGTAATTCACAAAACCTGTCGGGGGCAAAATTAACAGTAAGTGTCAAAATGCACTACAAAAATGATTACTGCCTGAATTTATGACTTGACGAGAACTTATGATATAAAAGACCATTTCTCAGCACGGAGTATTGCTTTGTAAGCACTATGGGATGGTGACGATGGTCAACGAAACCGGAACTCCAAATCCCAACCAGGCAGGCAGAGCAACAAATTTAAAGTGCTTCTCAGAGAGGGAAATATAGCTATACTAGATAGGGAGAAGTGATAGTCTTCTTTCATTTCATTTGGTAAGGAGCAGAAATCCCAGGCTCTATTCCAGTATAAATATTGAGTACATAGCTTTCACAGTTTGACTTTCCTAATGAATGATGACATAACAAAGGCAAACTGCCTTCATACTAATCCTCATTTCCCCTTAATGGGGTGCTAGGGAGGATAAACATGGAACAATCAAATGCTTAGCTCAAATGGAGACACCATTCCCAATTCATAGCCTATTCATGCCTACAATGGCAGCCTATAGGTCAGGTTTCATGTACATTGTATAGTGCAATAGAACATGTACAATGTATACACGAGGAGCTGTAGGAAATGAAGGGAGCTGTAGGAAATGAAGGTACCTGTAGTTTGTCGCTCATGAATCGGACAAAGCGAAAATGACAATATGGCATGAAACCATTTCAATCTAAAACAGATCCTACCAGTCTTTTTCATGCAGTTACATAAGTACATGTATGACTTCAAAAGAGTATGATACCAGATGTGAATCACAGGCTTCACAGCATTGGGGAAATAAAACATAATTGACCTTTTGGATGTTATTTCAATTACATGTAGTTTGATTCACATGATATGGTTCTTCCTCCTATCATGTCACTTAAATTTCTGTGTATGTAGCCTACTTGTATAGTTTTCCAATTGCATGCAAATTGCATATATGTGGGTGATAAAAGGACTGTTGGTCTTTCAAGGCACCAACTACAATTTCATCCTTTCACACTGGCTGTACTATTAAATAATGTACATGTAATGAATGTTAATAAATATTTTAGTATTACATGTACTATACTGCATAACAAGGTCTCTATAGAGGTGCTTGCAAAGATATGGATACCACTTCGACTTGTTACAGCCCCCCCCCCAAAAAAAAATACTGCCGGGGGATAAAATTAAGTGAAGAATCCGGACTCACCGAATTCTTCGGGTGGTATATCCTCCATTCTTCCACCTGTTCCATGGGATGCCGTAGGTGGGTTGTAGCCACTGGGCCCTGCCTTGGGACTAGCTGTGTCCCTGGCATGGGCGCCTTGGGGAGAAGCTGGATTAGAGATGTGGCCACTTGTCGTGGGACGATCTTTTTCACATAATGGATAAAATATAAAAAAATAAAACTTTCATTCCGGCAAAGCCCACAATATCTTTATGTGAAAGGAAAGTCAGAAACTAAAACCATACACCAAAGAGGTTGGTATGTCCATCCAATTCAGATTTCCTTACCTGCTTGTGACAACAGCTGCTGCTGCTGCTGCTGCTGTTGAACTTTCTTCTCTGCATTCCTGCCCCGAATTGAATTAGGCGATAAAGGTCTCAGCCTTGCTGCCTCGAGTCTCTCAGGACTGTTCGGTCTGGACCCACTGCCAGTGCCCCTGTTCCTTGGCGACAGGCGTCCACTGGGATGGTGAGGACCTACCAAGTGTCCACTGGGGTGGTGTGGGGAGACCAAATGACCGCTTTGATGGTGTGGAGTGACCAAATGACCACCAGAGTGATGGCCGCTCTGTGCATGATGGGAGCTGGAGTGTTTTCCGCTGTTGTGCTTTCCGCTAGGGTGCTTCTTGCCAGAATGGTGGCTGCCTTGGTTGGCACCAGACTTTTGTTTGGCCTCACCCCACCATCCTGGGGGAGAGTCTGGTGGTGCAGAACTACAGGTAGCTGTAGCAGGGAGCTACAAGTATAATTTACAAAGAGAAGCAAATGTTATTTCCTACCAATAAAAGGTTCATTAATTTATTCATTTATTTTAATAAATCCTTCTCATTAGACCTCTGGGCTAATGTTTAAGACTTTAAGTACTTTTATTTTCATGTTTTCTCAGTTTTGGCGTTCATTTGTGTCTTTCAATTTTTAACATCTTCCATAAATCTTGTTGTTTTTACAGTACTGCTATCAGCTATCACATCAATTATAATCATATGTAAACATGTAAAATCCAGCTTCTGTTGCTTTTCAGTTAAAATAAAACTTACAATACATGTTTTGATTGGATGAATAGACTATCATTGAATTGAATTGAAATGAATTCAATTGACATACTGCTTTCTTCTGTGCTCTTTTCTCGTTGTCCTTAAGCCACTGAACAAAGGATTCCCTAGCTACTTGTTCCTCAATCGCTTCGTTGGTTGCCTCCCAGTCTGTGGCGAGCAATTTATCCTGCAACATGGTCTGTTCAATGGCAGACTTCTCTGATATATGGATAGCTTCTCGCATCAACGTCTTGTCTGCAAGCTGGGTAGGGATTAAACAGTACATGAAGATGGTTACAAAATAAGCTGAAAATGTCACTCGACATGTATTCTTGTGTGTCATCTACTTTAAACATCTAATCATAGACTGCATAATCATTTAAACCTTAAAATGTGTTGATGGCATATTGCTGTATATACTGTATGCTGTAAGGCCAATTCTTCTATTTTGGGTCTTTGTATTTCACATCATCCTTTACTAGTGTTAAATATTATATCACATGTCAACAAATTGATATAAAATGTGATTTGAGTGTGCAGTACTAGTAATGTTATGTGTTTTATAAATTGCGATTTAGATGCTTCAACTGCTGTAACTTCTATACAGTTGGAATTTCCCATATCAAATTCTCAAATTGTGAACCAGTTTTGAATTTCAAGAAGAAAAACAAACAGAACGAGACAGCCGTACCATGACAAGTAAGGCTGCGATGAGTACTTGAATACTCAAGTACTCGCACTGTTGACAACTACTCTTTCTCGTACTCGAATACTCTGCCGCCATTTTTTTTTTTTTTTAAATTTTAATTATTATTATTATTATTATTATTATTTTTTTTTTTGCCGACACTGTAGTACGGTGGAAGGTTCGTCTCCGAAAACCAAAGTATTCGCCTGTAAGCCTGGGAGTGTACTCGAGTACCTCATTACACGCTTATGCACAGCCTTAGTGACAAGTTTGTCTCTTATCATGTCAAGAACATTTGCTTTCCATATTTCAAGTTGATTTGAATGTACTTCAGAAACATTTAAAGCAGCAGGTCACAAAACAACAGGAGCAAGACGGCTACAATAGCTACTTACCCCTGGCACGAAAGAGGGCATGCCTAAGCCAACTCCTACTGTAGCCTTGTGTGGGTTGACGACTGAGTTGTAGTGAACATTACGATGGTAGCTCACACGTATAGGATCATTGTCTGTCTTGTTCAGGGTGTGAAATGTGTTGATAGGTTCTAGAAAAGAATAATGCACACTTGATTTAAGTTTTGATCTTAGGTTGGAGAAAATGGAAAATACACATGTGCGATTTAAAATTTTGTTATATCTCTTTCTCTCTCACTCCTTTAATACATGAGCAACATCCAATATAAGTTTGAGTGAGAGATCATGAAGATGACCTGGCAATTATGGCATCACTTATTTCACAACACTGGCATGACAGGGACTGATAATAACCCCCCCCCCAAAAAAAAGGGTCTTTATGTCCATCTAAAATCAAAGACTGACAAACAAAAAGTAGTATGAAACTAGATTTTGACAATTTTAATTCTTAAGAGTTAATACTGACCAATACTGATAAATGTAAAACATTAAATTCTGGCATCTTTTCATGGGTTTGATTACATATACTGATACATGTACTTCTTGCTTTCCTATAGGGAATGGCTCAACTTTTATTGAAGTTCAAAAAGATAAATTTTGAATGGAACAACATACCTGTACTGTACATATAAACCTCGATGTTACGATTATACATCTCTGACAAGGCTTGCATCTCTACATGGTTACCATGGCAACTGTCTAGACGTTTCCGGGCAATGTATGTAGGAAAATCCTCAGTGATAAATTGTGAGAAGTAATCTGCATTCTTTGTCTGTAAACAAAAAGCATCATATTATTAGAAGGAACAGGAAAGGGTTAAGCAATAATTGATGTTTTTTGGACAAATAACCAATAAAATAATGATAACTAGACTCTTTATTGAAAATACAAGTTGTACAATGAACTCTGAAAGTCTAAAAGATTATATCATTTTTTTTAAATATTTCATTTATATCGTTGATATCAGCAAGGTAGAACTATAAACTACTTTGATTATATGCAACATAAATCAAACATACATTTATTTATAACTTAGAATGATCACATTTTGCCTGTGGAATCCTTTTAGAAATTACATCGATTTAAAAATGGAACTTAACTTTTACTAAGGATTGTCTCTTTTTTCAGCATACTATTCCAGTATGACCACCACATTCTACTTACCATGTAGTCCATACAGTGTCCTCTTACAATATTATGCCAATCCTGATCTCCATAAACCTGGTCAGCTGTGAATATACAAGAAAACAAGTCACAGGTAAGTAGTAAATGTTTGAAATGATACGAGTCACAATTTATGCACGAGTAAACAAGTAACCTATATTAACAGCAAGAAAAGGGTAACCTTAAGCCCCCCTTCTCCACTTTCTTTCTTCCCCTCTCTCTCTCTCTCTACATGGCAGTTGTTGGTGTTTCAAATATTTATCCAATAAAAGCTAAATAATCTTGATTGAAAAAGAACTTTCATCAACAGACCATAGTAGCATTTTTACAACTCACTCCCAGATCCTAATCAAATGATTGGTCAAATGCGGTCACGTGTGATTCACTTACTGAGACTGTCCCATGATTTTTCATGGAAAACGTGCAATAGTTTCTAATACTATCCAACATTTTTTAGTACACGATGCGCAGCAGCGCGTAGAGTTTAGTGCATTTATACCGTGTGTGAGCCTATACTTGTGTAGCACTGTGTGTAAACGCATAAAGAGGTAAGTGCGCTTATCTCTGTGTGCACGCTTAAGTTGACCTATAAAACTAAGGATTTATTTTTCAGTGATAATGACACGAAACAATCTTGAAATGAATTCCTTTTACATCAAATAACAAGGATCTAGGAATTTTGTTGTATATAAAACAAATGATGCATGTTTTCATTTATTTATTAAACGATCTATCCGCTCTTGTTGCGTCTATTTATGCATCACACATACTCAGTTGACTTCATACGGATAGATCGTATAAAGAACTCATTCGCCTGCATCATTTGTATAATATGAACATGTAAGAGCACTCATTATACATGTTTGGCACATCACATGCTGAAGCTACATGTCAATGGTCCAAATGGTCACACGTTCTATTGTACATTGTACATCATGTGAGTGTACTGAAGAGGAAGCAATAAAAGTACCGGTATACACTTTACTCACATGTATTGCACATGTACATACACTGTAAGGATGTAATTATGTACTAAATAATCCCTGCTAAAAATAAATTTAAGGATTTATGACACTTCAATTTAACTACCAGCATCAATGTTCCTTTATGCTGTTTTACATTATTTATATGTATAGCACAGATATTACATTTTGTACATTATAAAAAACCAACCAACCAACCAACCAACCAACCAATAAACAATCAAATAAATCGATCAATATCTAAATATATAAACTCAGACCTGTACACAGAACATGAATAATTTAAATTAATGAAGCATACCAACTGATCTGAATAGACATGCTCCATCAGGAACCATGATCTTGATGATGAAATCTTTCTTCTCTTTCAAAGCTCGAGCAAACCGTTCTTCAATCTACAACAAGTGAAGACAGAACAAAAATATACAAAATGAATTGAATTATAAATATAATGAAGCATGACTGGAAAAGATTTTAAAATCTATGTGGAGTGGGTACCAAAAGACCAAAAGAACAAAGGAGCATGTGTGATTGGGACTTTTTGGGAGTCTGAGACTATTCATAAATCAAGAAAATAACTAAGTCGTCAATGCTCAAAGTGATGTTATATTTCATATTGGCTGCAATTAAAGACTGGAATTTACATGTACATGCTGTTCACTACCGGTACACATTATCTTTAATATGAGAAAATGCATCATCACAGAGTAATAATTGCATTCTAAATTTGGAAATAATATTATGCAACTGATGCAAGTGTAATATCCCTGAAATTGAGTTTTCATGTACGGTACACGTAGGCCTACATAGTACATGTGTACATATGTACTGTGTAGGCCTACATGATACATGTGTACAGTGTACACATGTATTATGTAGAGATGTCGTGGTCTAGCGGAATAAATCATTGGATTGCGGGTCAAACTGTCTGTGGTTCAGATCCCTCTCACAGCACTTAAACGTCCTTTGGATGACATTTACAATGTATCTACATGTACTACCCTCTTACCCAGGAAATGATGAGTATGTGTCAGGCTTACAGAAAGCCAATGTTATTGTCATTACCATTGTCCTGCACATACATGAACATGTATGCATGTGAACTTTGCAGAGTATGGCAAGAACACTCCCTGGAGATTGGAGTCTGCAGGCCTAAAATCCAGTAACTAGATGTAATTATTCTGTCTCTTCTCTGTATATTTTTATGTAATTTTAAGGATTTGCAAGTGATGTTTCTACACAAACAAGATGCTTAATCATAAAATCATAATGATTGAATAATGAACGTGAGCCTGAATGATATACATGTACAACATGCAACAATATTTTTATGTGCAATGCCACATACATGTATCTTCACTTAGCAAGATCATGTACTGTGTACCGGTACTTGCAGCTAATATGAAAATTAAAGAAAATATTTCTAAAGGACTCATCCATAACTACACAGACATGAAATAGTATCAGATGGGGCCAAGGGGCTTTACTAATAAATAGATAGATCTGTGATATCTGGATTAAAACATTAGATAATTGTCACGATTAAAACACTATCATTACAGTCTTCCTGAATACATGTACACTGTACTGTATGTTATCTCAGCAACTTCTGTAAACTTTTTAAAGAATAGAATAGACAATTACTGGTCTAAAAAGAAAAACCATGACTTGTATAAGCTATATAAGCAGATAATTGATATTGCAAGTTTGCACACATTTTTGTCCTTTCCCACTTATTTGATTTGAAATAACAAAGATAATGTATATTAAACCACTGAAGAAGACATCTACGATCGATGAACAGGCATAGTCCTATAGCATCGCTGCATAAAAGTAAAGTAAAGTAAGTAAAGAAAAATTAAAATGTTGTAGACAGTGGCAGTGTATGTACCTACATGTACATGTACATGTACATTGATATGTAGAGTGATGTGCCAGTTTGAAAAGAAATGCATATCACACATCCATGTGCATTAACATTTCTCTGGCACTTCCACATATCAGAGGACATGTTATAATACTTAGGCAAAATAACCTAATAATATCTACCGTATTTGCAACCCATGCAGTACAATATACACAATTACACATGTACACTGTACACATGTCTGTCAGTGGTCCGATGCATCTTGGTACAAAAATGTTAGTTTCTGAAATAGATTCTGCAAAATAGTTTTCATTACATGTGGTTATGTATGTAGGTTCATATTCATTAAAAAAATAAAAAAATAAAATAAAAATTTGTATTCACCTTGAAAAAAGTGAAATAAAGTTTAGAAAGTTAGGAGGGACACAAAATTGTCTCAGTATTTGCCTCAACTTCTATATATATAGAAGGAAGAAGACAAAAAACATGGGTAAAATCAAACAAAATAAACAAGATGGGAGAAGAAAAAATCATGTCAGGGGTATACCTTTCTCTATACCCATGGTACCTTTGATTTTTCCCCCAAATATGTAGAATTCACTCCCCTTAAGTCATGAAGTAGAAAGTAAACAAGCCAGTTTATCAAATCAGTTCCATTAACAAACTAGAATGATTTTGACATTATTACATTTTGTTGGTCTTTCTTGTTTTCTTAATTAATGTTAATTGGCAAAACAAAATTAAATTCCAAAAGGCAACAATAAAACACAATTGAAATTAAAAAGAAAAGGAAATCTTACCATCTGAATAAGACGGCTATTACGCAGAGTCTATTCGATATGTCAGATAAAATATCAATGCGAAATATTAGCCATCACAACATAAAAATGAAATTATTAGCAATTCATCTTTATTTTGTTCAAGGCTATGTTCCGCTGAGACTATACCTGGCTTCATCGGAGCATCACAAGACAAACATTTTTTTTAAAACTCCTCAAGCAGACAGATATTTCTGTCTACTAACTTGTTATATTTTTAACAAAAAATACATTAAAAACATGGCAAGTTATTTTTTGGCGTATCTTTAGAATACTCCACCAATAGGGCTTATATACGATGGGGTGACCATAATTTTGCGGAGATTTCAAAAAATATTAGGAATGTGATATTCAATCCACGATTTCTCACATTTTACACAAATCTATTTAGTTAAATTATTACCCAATGAACAGCAACATTTAAGGCTACAAATTAGTGCAACTAGAAAATTTATCATCAAAGAGTTCCAGAGATATCGCAATCTCAAAATTCGATGTCAGATCGGAATGCACTGCAACTCACATAAAAGTCATACAACAACGAGACCTTAATTCAAGCACAGGAGTTTACAGCCGATTTATTTTAAAAAAGCAATCACCCGAATATTAATATTAAGGTCACGCAAAAACTATATAGACGTACACCTAGAATTAACTTGGGGATAAAGTGTTAGGGTTAGATTTACGGTTAGTGTTACCTAAGAGCTTCAGTCTTTAGATTTAGCTTAGCTTACAAAAGTCTGGCCATTTTGGGGGATAGGGTATTCTAAACTAAAGTTACTCCCGGCTCCCAATCCCATTTGTCAAATGTTTATAATTTTATATCCATAATCTACCTCTTCTATATTCTCTGTTTCTTCTGTATTTTCTTCATGCTCATCGCCACTATTTACAGCATCGACTTCTTCATCTTGTTCGCTTTCCCTAGGGCTTGAGCCTCTTATTTCGGCCTGTGAGTTCGTCGAATTGTTTGGAGTCCATGACACTCCTGCGTGATCATACTCAAAATCGCTATATTCGTGTTGAGGGGACGACCGGTGCCTCGCCCTTTTATTACTAGAATGTCCTCCATGTGAATTTTCTCTCCTTTCTTGAGAATCATAACTAGTCCTTGCATCATGGTTACTCAGTCTATCATCTCTTTGGTTATTTGCATTCCAACGAGGTGGAGAATTACGAGATTTTGGCCGTGCTCCTCCCCTTGATTCTCCTGTAGAATGCGATACAGAGTGACCTAAATTATGTGCAAGATGGTGATGACTATTGTGTCCATGATGTTGATGATTTTCACCGCTTTCTGCGCCCCTTTTCTCCTGTTGAACCTTCTTCTTTGGTAAAATAGTCATTTTGCTAATCTTTCACCATATTATGGTTGCATAATATGGTGTAGAATATGTGAAATTCTGCCTTCACAATTCCCCTTTCCTGGCAGTTTCCTCTGTGTTGAACCAAAACATTAATAGTTTATGTTCTTACATTAACCTAAGATGGCGCCCTGTGATTCTCGGGAAATTCATGACGTAAGCCTTGCTGCTAATAAAAAGTTCTCACGCAGTTGCAGTTCAAATCGGAGTCGCGATAGTCTACAACAATCATACCTTCTTTGTGGAGAGTTTCATATTATTTGCCAAGCACCATCCATGACTGGACAGAGTATAACTAATAAAAAACAAACTTGGTAATGTAGATATTCAGAGAGTTTCTTCAGCAAAGTTTTGAGTGTCATTATTGATGATGACCTCTCTTGGTCTAATCATATTGGTGACATCTGCAACAAATTGTCTAAAAGTGCTTGGTATTATTATGTACACATTGAAATCTCTCCCTAAAAATATTCTCAAATGATATACTATGCAATTGTGTACCCTTACTTACGGTACATGATGCTATTATTGTCTGGGGCAATGCTGCTTTAATTCATCAAGATAGATAGTTTAAATTACAAAAACATGCAATAAGTATTATTAATCATTCTTCTTTTCTTGCCCATAGGCCTTACCAATCCAATATTTTACTCATTAAAAATATAGAGATGTATATTTATTACAAGTAGGTGTTTTCATGTATTTATGTCATCACAATCTTCTTCCGGATTCCATTTCCAACTTGTTTATATTAAACTTTAATATTCATAGTTATAGTACTAGAAATGTTCAAAATTTTCATTTGCCATTGATTCGTACAGTATGTACTGCTCAACCAAAAAACTGATTATTTTCCAAGGACCGTTTATGTGGAACACTTTTCTTCATTACATACAGAATTATGCTAGTGTGAATGTATTTAAACATTGATATAACAAATTTATTTTTGGTAAATTGCAATAATCATTTGATTTCTAGACATATTTTGTATGTATGTTTCTTGTTTTGATTTGTGTCTTTGTATAATGTTCAGTAACGAATATATTTCATACTTTTTATTATCAAAAATTGGTCAACCTTTATAAGGTTTCCTTTCATGTTGCAGCCTATCGGGTATTCAGTTTGTTTTTATGTTTTTAATGTGTATTTTATGTAATATATTTGATTGTTATATGTACTAATTTTTTTTTTTAAACTGCCAATGAAATATACAAAAATTGAATAAAAATTTTAAAAAATACCCGCCTGATGCCATCGCACTAGCACACTGCATCTGAACTTGAGCAAGTAAGCAAGAAAATCAAATAGAGGGCAGTCGCCCCCTTGCCCTTGGTTGTATTTGTGTTGGTCCCTATACTATACAGAGTGAGTCAGAAAAAATGTCCCACTTTTTAAAAGTTGTATTGTTTGAAGTATGAATATTTAATCACGGGTTTCATGATATGTCTTGATAGAGTTATCCTCCAAGTACATTTAAGTACCATTTTCATTTGAATCTCTGCATGCATGACTGAACATCAGACAATCTTTACAAGACTGCCAGATCTCACTTGCGCCAAGTTACTGGGTGAGGAATAAAACCGTGCATTGAACAAAGACAGTCAGACAGACACACACACGCACAAACACACACACACACGCACACACAAACGCATTCACGCACACGCACACACACACACACACAACACACAGCACACGGTAAAAATTGTTTCATAATTTCCTCTTTTCTGATTAACCATTGATTTTTATCAAGATCGCTGAATGTTTAAGTGGCATTTCCCTGACAATCTTTCCCTTTAGTACACATTCACTACCACCATCATATCATCATCATCATCATTGTCATCATCTTAATCTTCATCATCATCATCATCATCATCATGAAGCTCAACACGCACAACATCCGCCAATACGCACCAAGAGGACAGCGGCCACTCAACTTTTCGTACGAGAAGAAGAATTCCCGACAAAAAGTAACAATTTGGGTGGGCCTTGTCGGGAATGGAACGCTCATTTGTGTGCGTGTGCCTGTTCGTGTGCGTATGTGTGTGTTTGTGCGTGTGCGTGTGTGTGCGTGCGTGCATGTGTGTGTGTTTTTGTCTGTCTGGCTGTCTTTGTTCAAAACACTATTTTATTCCTAACCCAGCCGATCTGGCAGTCTTGTAAATATTGTCTGATGTTCATTCATGCATGCAGAGATTCAAATGAAAATGGTACCTAAATGTACTTGGAGGATAACTCTATCAAGACATATCATGAAACCCGTGATTAAATATTCATACTTCAAACAATACAACTTTTAAAAAGTGGGACATTTTTTCTGACTCACTCTGTATAGGGTAATGGTGTAACAAGTAATTTCAAAATCTGACATTTCTGTTGGAAAACGAATACATTTAGAAGAAAAATTATTCATGGAAGATAGGAACATTTATTTTAATGAAAATAGTAGAAAAATAGGCCTATATCACAATACCAGTCTAATATACTTCTTCTTAAAGATTAGAGTAAATTGTTGCAAAATCTCTCCTTTTCTTCTTTAAAAAAAATGATGGGAGAAGAAGACGATAAGCACCCCATGCCCTCCCTCGAGACATTAGGCCTTATACAATATTATTTCACATTTCATTTTCCAAATACCATATTCTACAAAAATTTAAACCCAAAGCCGAGTTCGAGCTTTTGCTTTAAAACAAATGAAGTTTAATAGTTAATTACGAGTAGTAGAAAGTGGACCATTATGGGGAGAGATCGACAGCAGGATCGACAGACGGTGTTCACACTTATGTTTAGTGACAAAAAAGATAATCGGACTGACTGCATGCAATTACAGGGGCGGATCTAGGGGTTTAAAGGTTTAATCCCCCCTTGGACTGCCCCCAAAAAAAAAAGCAGTGACTGCTTTTTATGGTCTCCACTGTGTTAGTAGATGCCAGGAAAACATCACTTACCGGGATTCAAAATAGAACCCCCCCCCAAAAAAAATAAATAAATAAATAAATTAAAAAAAAAAAATATATACAAAATCGCCTCGCCGCTTTGCGGCTCGTGGACGATGCTCCGCATTAATTGGGTCAACCCCTCCCCCGCCTCCTTAGCAAAAAGTTAGATCCGGCCCTGAATCATATATGAAATATATATAATCAAGAGCAACAATAGGCCTGCATCAACGAGTCATAGCGTTCTAACCGTGGTTTAGTCTGTGGTATCAGAACGCACGTTAGGTGCTGAAAGTGCCTCTGATGCCTCTGCATCCTCTTTCGCTCAGCTCCAGAAGAGTTTTAGCTACTTCCTCTCTTCGCTGCTACCACGCAAGAGGCGTAACGTCGAACAAAAGATATACATTTTCCGCAGCAGCGAACAAATAAGCGGCAATTTGAACTGCCGATACTTTCGTCCATGGACCATGGATTCTGGCTTTTGAATATTTTCCTGTAAAAGAAATAGGATCGTGGGCTGATTTTGACCAACCTGTTTACAAGATTGACGCTACCAGAATGAAGAAAAATCGTGGATCAACAGATAGTCTTAGGCGTAGAAGTGAACCAAATTTCAGTCCCCACAAAACGGGCGAGAAGTCCAGCGATAACGAGGAAAACGCCTCGCCAGTCTTGCGGAGATCACCCCGCCTAGCTGCCCGTCTGAAGTCGCCGCCGCATCTGACACCAGCGAGTAGTCCGGGTGGGGTAGCGATCGCGATCGCGAAATCTCCTCTTGTGGACCATAATATTTCGAAAGCTGGATCTAAAGTGACGAGATCTTCGTCTATTGCTTCAAGAAGTTCTGTCAATGGAAGGAGGGAGAGTGATGTATTTGACACATCACTGAGTCCTATCAAAGTTTTATCACCAACAAATGATTCAACAATTTCAAGCATGTCAAGGTGAATTCTGTGTTTTGCTTGTGCAATTGCAAGTTTTTGCAAGTTGTCTCATTCAGTCATTGTCTGACATTTCATTTTGACAATAATACAAAATTGTTATTAAAACAAAATGATAGAAACTCACTGAAACATGTTACTTTGTTAGGTCTAGATTACACAAACATAGTCGATTTTGTAGCAGGTAGACGCAGGGGTAGAATCTTTTTTTCTAAATATTTTTAAAAGTTTATTTTATTTTTAACTTTGAATTTGATATGCTTCATACTAGGTCTAGATCTAGTTCATTGCTTGCCGGTCGAACAAGTAACATAAGTCGATCCAATTTACTTTTAGATTCAAGTTGGATGACTTGGGTCTTCATACTCTTGTCTTTTTATTTCTTGAATGAATAATGAATGCATGACAATCAACAAGCAAGAAAATGAAGAATTATTCGCTGTTGCTGTTTCAATTAAGCTTATTTAAGGAATGCATTTTAGATCGTAATCTATAGATCTAGAATCTAATAATAATTATATAGGCCTAGGCCCTAGGGTCTAGGTCTAGAAATAATACTAGTATCTAGATAAAGATCTATGTACATGGAAGTATGTAGGTGACCACTAGGTCTTCTCTGGTATATTTTTATTTGCTGGAATTTTGAAGCGTAAAAATACATGTATCTAATCTAAACATATAGATCTAGTGGTGAAATTTTAAAGCCCCACTGTACTACTTGTAGCTACTTGCTCCCTCTATATACTATAAACAATGCCTAAGTGGTGCCAGTTCGTCCTCTTTTTCTTATGTTAATTGAGAGCTGAGTTGATGAGATAAACACCTGTCAGTGACCACGCTAATCCCTCTAATCCTCCTGGCCAAACTAGTACAGAGGGGCTTTAAAGGGCTTTTTTTATTGATGTTTATCAATCAGATCACATGATTGATAACATGTACAATGTATCCGTTTAGGGATCAACCTTTAAATTTTATCCCCAGTAGGGCCCTGCATCGTACAGATCCAGATCCAGTTTTAATGTCACCATCCAAGAGATGTGATTGGTTTCCAAAGTGTGTTGCAGTCTTCAGCCAGTATTTGCTATACATTTTTTTTTGGCACTTTTTCAAATTTTCAGGGGGGACGATCCCCCCCTAAAAAAAAAATTGAGGGGGGGACTTGTCCTCCCCTGATCGCCGCCCCTGCTTGTATCAATCAGATATGATTATTTACATCAGGGAAGCAACCTTAAAGAGAAGGTTGAGTTCTGGGAAGAGGTGAAAAATGATTTGTGAGTGTTATCATTGTTACTATGCAAGTGTGGAAGAACATCAGATAAAAAATGTTCCCTGAAAAGCATGGATCTTTAAATGCCTTGATATTCTAAACGGGCATGTAACAGCATAAAAATCGGGACGGATTTTTTATGCCACATGTTTGTGTAGTCCCATATACATCTTTCTGTGTACAGTGCTTGTAACTTTGCCAAAACTGGGCCAAATTTCTTATAATTTCTATGATTCCAGAACCTTGCAGTACACACCAATACTTATATGCTAGATGATCAACCTTTTCTGATCGATTCCACACCTATTCTTTAACAATGCAATCGCATGACCAGAACTCAACTTTATCTTTAAACCTCACCATCCAAAAGACATGACTCAGTTTTGAACCTGGGTCCGATCATAAACAGTTTGTAGGTGACAGAGAGCTGACCACATACATTTAATACCGCTACATCGACTCACATCTCCCTCAAAATAGGATAAAGGACTAGCTAGGAATCAAACCCATACCATTGCAATACCCATCAGTTTGTAGGGGACAGAGCGCTGGCCATGGACATTACTGCTACATCGACTCACATCTCCCTTAAAATAGGATAAAGGACTAGCGGGGAATCAAACTCATTACCATTGCAATGGGAAGCGATCGCTTATCCACAAGTCCGCTCTGCCTCAACTGCTTAACCAAAGACGTTTGAGGCGAAGCTAGTTGTGGTTTTCTGCCCAGTGTCCTAACCCTAATCCCTGGAATTATTCACCTCTGTAAAGGTATTGAAGGGAATTTAAAAAACTAGGAAAAAATATAGGCAGACTCGGAAAGGCTGTATGTCACAGAAAACCATTATGGTTTACTGTGGCAGTTTTTTTAAATGCATATGATTCAACTTACATGTACAAGGTTAAATGAAATAACCTTGTATCCCTGAAAAGCTTTAAGACATACTGTAAATGTACAATAGGTCTTATGTGTATTAGCACGGATTGGTCCAGGGTAGATCATACACGAGGAAAAGAAATAATCATTTCCAATTTCAGTTTCAACTTGGAAACCCCAGATTTGTAACAGAGTAAGAGTTGAAGAGTCTCTGAACTAACCAATGTAAGTACCTAAATAAAAAACCTGCTTGAACTAGTGCAGCCACTGTTGCTTATTAGTTCTTATTGCTTGAGTCTTGATTGCGGAAAATGTTGGTTGCTTGCACATGTAGTTTGAAGTCCTTTGGATGTCAGAGGGTAATGAGTTCCAGTCCTTGATGGTATGTGGAATATAAGAGTGTTTAAAACAATTGGTGTGGGTGGAGTATTGAATGAAGGTGTTTCCTGAAATATGTCTGGTGGCTCGTGTAGCTGGACGCAGGTAGTCCGACACCGGTAGGACCAAGTGCCCCCCAAGGCCTTGTGCAATATACAGACCCTCAAAACTTTCCTTCGAGTAGAAAGCAGGTCCCAGCCTAACCCCTCCATAAGTTTTGTAGCGCTGGTAGTTCATTGCATACCATTCTGGCTGTCCTTCTTTGTACCTTGCCAATTTCCTGGGTATGTTCTTTTGTATCATATGGGTCCCAGACACTAGAACTATATTCTACAATTGGACGGACTAGTGACTTTTGTGTAAGCTATAGATTTAGTTTGTTTAGTACATGATATGAGGTTTCTACAAATGAATCCATTTACCTTATTTGCAGATGACGTTATGTTAGAAATATGTGTATCCCACTTTAAATCATCGGAGATCTCTACACCAAGGTATAAGTGAGAGGGGGTTTCCTGTAATACTGTACCTCCTATAGTGTACTTGGTTATTACAGGAGATCTAGAAGCAGCAAATTTAAGAACATGACATTTTTTGGGGTTTAGTTGCATTTGCCACTTATCCACCCATGCAGAAAGTCTGTCCAGGTCGTCCTGTAGTCTGGTAGCATCAAGTTGAGTTTCACTTTTAATGTCAGAGTATATAATACAGTCGTCAGCGTATAGTCGTACAGTCGAGGATAACTTGTCCGGTAGGTCGTTAACATAGATTAGAAAGAGTAAAGGTCCGAGCACTGTGCCTTGGGGAATGCCCAACATAATCCTAACCCACTGTGAATGTCCCCCCCCCCCAATACTACCCATTATACACACAGATACTGTATGCGTTGGAAGATCGTTGCGCACAGCTATTTTTTTTTTCCATCCCCACTTGCCATTCATGTAGTACACAAAAAAATAACCACTGTGGTTTACCGCAGCATATATGTGATTAGTTAGTGACTTGATCATTTGGTAACTAGAAATGTAATGCTGTTGATTTTTAATTCATCTAATCATAAAAAGTTTTATTTTATTTTATTTTCATCAAGCTTTGTCATGCAAGACACATCGATGGCATGCCCAGACACAACCTTTGTGGCAAAAGTAAGTTTTTTGTCATCTTCTTTTTCTTTTTTCATCCATCTTTACTTTTTTTCTGCCTCCATTATTGAATACCTTTTTTGTTTCATTATGATGGTGATGATGCTGTCCATGTTAATCTGGCTAAAAAGAAATGTGTATAAAGCAAACTTTAGAAAAGCTTTCATAGTTTCATACCTAGGCGCCAACTGAGACAGGAATGATCCTGGCAGGGAACAACTATTGTTACAACATTTGGGTCGAGATTACATTATTTTCGTATGTATTCTTTGGGTTGAAATAGTTTTGGATTATTATGCACTACATGTACACTTAGATTTTTTATGTTTCAAAATGTAGAATTTTGTTTGTATGGTTTATTATTTCAGTCAAAACGGAAGAAAAGAAAACACACATACTCAGATGATGAAGAGGAACTCTCATTCTTTGAGTCATTCAGAAAAAAGGTAAGTTAAATGTCAATTATAATTTTCTTTTTATTCTTACTCTCTGCTAAGTATTAATCTTCTTTTCTTTCATAAGGCAATACCATCTTTATGCAAAAGGAAATTGTAAAACATGCAATTGCAGTTACTTATTCAAATATACCAGTTTACTTATTATTGTTTGATGACAGATGTAAACATTTTATTTAATAGCATTCTGTTAATTTTCATAAAAATGAATATCCAAATTTGAAGTTAGTTACAAGTTAAATGCATTTCAATAAAAGGGTAACCCAACTTTGAAGAAAAAAATTGTGTGGAGAAACTGTATGTATATGGGCAAATTAATTGATATCTGAAATTCCAAAAAAAAGAGAGACTTACATGCATGTATATAAGGATGCCATTGATAACAAGATGAGGTAACGATTTCTAGAGTTTTACATGACTGAACACCACTGTCTTCAAAATATTTTCAACTTGAGAACAAAAAGAGAAGAATATTCAGTCTTACAGAATGTTGCTTTTAAAAAGGCATTTAGAATCTGTGTACTCTATTCAAAGAGTTGTGCAGGGTGACAAAATGAGGATTAGAACTCTATAGAATTTTTTATGAAGGGATTATCAAATTGACCTCAAACTTGGCACACTAATTAGGCACACCCTGTTCTCTATTTTGACCAAGTATCAATGCAACAGCATACTTTATTTCAAAGTTATAAGGGATCATAAAGAGACCAGTAGCCATGCTCATGGCCATAAAGAAATTAAAAATTACTACAACAAACTCAAGATCAGACAATCATAAATCTACATAAACTGTCCAAAATACCACTTTCATATTATTTTGTGCTTCCAAATTTTGAAATTAGATAAACAGAAGTTTACTCTTTCAGGAAATAGTATAAGTAAAAGTTGACCATCCCAACGGAATGGACCTTTATTGAGCTCTGCCTGAAACACGCCATCCAACTTTATGGTGGTGGTCCCTTGTCATATTTAATGATAACATGTGTAGAGTAATTCCTTTGTTTATTTTTACATTGTATGCACTTTTCTTTCCACTTGTAGAAACGAAGGAACACATGTACTGATGAAGACAGTGATACACTTAGTATGAGAAGCTTTAGTCTGCGGGTAAATATATATGTATTTCTTTTCCTTTATGTGACACTAAGTTATGTATCGAGTAATACCGGTACTCGTGTATCAGTGATGAAGAGCCATAAGATTTACACTAGGGGCATTTACACTGTCATCCAAACACGCCAAAAAATGCCAGACCGGAGCCTGACCGCGATGTTTCAGTGATGTTACCAGGGCAACTACCCTTTACCGACAAAAATGCCAAGCCCGAAACATTCCAAAACGAAGTGTGATCTTTTGGCATCTTTTGGCGTGTTTCGCAAGTATAAACGCTTGCACTTGTAAAATCGCGATTTTAGGTCACGTGACTTTAGGAGCGTGGCTAGCTTTCGTCCTTGAAGCCTTATTTGCACAAAGTGAACAACTTGTTTACGCTGAACCGCTACGAAAGAGTCTCAGCTAAACTGTAAAATCTCGCTTTAGAAACCACCAAATGAAAATGGAAGAAGAAGAGTTGTTCTAACTCATTAATATTGCAAATAGTTGTCAAACCCTGTTTTAATATGCGAAAACTGAGCGAAACAAAGCGCAATCTTTTTGTATTATTTTATCTGAAAATATTTCAGTATTTTTCATATTTTCCGTCATTACACCAGATCGATACTTTCGTACGTGATAAATCAAAGGAAAACAAAGCTCTCTTCCAAATATCTTCTCATAATTCTATATCCCACGGTTGTTTCGGGAATAAATCGAAGGCAATGTCATCAACAAACCCATGGCGAAACATTCACGGAAGCGTAAAATGTAGTCCCATCTATAGGGGTACGTGCGGTAACATGTAGTCCATGTAGTCACACGTACCGTTATACGTGCATGACTGGTTTGTGCTGGACTCGCTGTATGATCGAGCATTTTACATTGGGATGACCGCGCATGCGCATTACCAACCAAAACACGCCAAAACATCGCTGAGCAGCTCAGTCGGTGATGTTTCGGCACAAGTGTAAACGGGTGCACGAAAAATCGCGATTTTTCAAAATGAGGTATTTGACAGTATAAATGCGCCTACTGCTACATGAGCATTTGATTAGATATGATATCCTCTGTCTGAGACTGGGATGGTCCAAATACGATATAGAAACGGTCCTGTTTTGATTTGCAGGGGTGGGTATTACAACCCAAGAGGCCTTTATCATATCAAGTAATGATGACAGCAACTCTAGGAAATCAAATGCAAGTCCAAAATAGACCTACACCTGTAGTTACATTGCTGAAAAACCTTTGGATTTTTTAACTACCATTTACACTACTGGAAAACCCAATAAAATACCTGCTCTGCGTGCATTAGCATGGAAGCGAGGAGATTCACGGTACCAAAAACCAGGCTAATTCACTGGTGTCTTGAGATCGAGTATTTACACTGCAAAATCCGGTGGAGTTTCGGCTGACGTTTAAAAAAAAACACCCTTCAGAGGAGGTTTTTTTCGATTCAGGTTTTCATAGCAACTTCTGTCAAAAATCCGCAATATAAAAAAAACCAATGGTATTTGCTTGCAGTGTCAGTGCACTTAATGTGGGATTCTGATTGATTGTGACTTGAGAGTCAAATTGCATTCAAATTGCATTTAATGGTAATACCTCTTCATTGTAGAGGGAAATTTGTGAAAGTTTCATGTGCCGGTACTTCAAAGTTTCTGGTTTTACAGTATTTCTGTCCAAGCGAATATTGCTTTTTAGTTGCCTCTGTTGCATTTGTCCATATTTTTAGTTATATATTTTGTAAACCCTTGGAAAAGTAAGTCATCACATTACAGTTGAAATTGGTGCCTTTTTAGGACCCTTAAAAAGATATTGATTTTCTCCTATTTGATTTTCAGAAACGTAATAAAACAGTAAAACATCACAATAACAATGTAGACAATGACAGTATTTCATGTTGGTACATACATTATTATAGCATCAATGCTTAAAGATTACCAAAATGTGCCTCATTGCCTCATGACTGATGTGCTAAAAAGGCATTCTGTTTGTAATACATGTATTTTTGTCATCCTGCTGCCTTGCAGAAACGCAGGAACACAGATGCAGGCAGTGACACACTCAGCCTCAGAAGTTTCAGTCTTCGGGTAAGTAAAACAAACAATTTCTTATGTGGATCCTTTGTGTCTTTGCACACAGATGAATACTGTGGAAAAAAATCTAGTTACAGTATATATACATGTATGTGTCATCATTGTTGATGAGATTTTAGTTACATAGATCAAATTCAAATGTCACTGAGATCAGTTGGTAATCTGATATATTTTGATATTTGCTCTATTTTGTACATTAATATGTATCTATTGATTGTTGAATGTACACGTGTAGTGGCAAAATGAAATTGAATTTGCATTCTATTGAAAGAGAGATATATTTTAGATAACATTGTATCCAGTTTTACTTTATGTAATAATGGACAATAGAACTCTTCATCTACTGTGGGTTTTATGACTCGGGCTCTAGCAACAATTGCTCCTATACTAACTGAATTCCCAACTTTAGCCCACAATGATCAAACACTATGGTTGACTCTAACCCTAAACCCAAAAGCCACCCTAACCCTTAACCATTTACATGTATCTTTTGATGATGGATATGTTGGAGCACGCTACTGTGCTATCTGATCTGATTTTCCTATTCTTAGCACACAAAAAGAAAGTGGACACTCTTTGTTCAAAAATTTTCATATAAACCCTCAATGAAATATATTGAAAAATATATCAAATTAAAAGAAAATTAATACTCTACCAACAATTAAGCTCAAGCTTTGAACTTTCATGCTTGAATGGGCACATCATTTAACCATTAGGTCTCATTAAGAAAGTCTTTGCTAAAAGTTAATGAACATGTGCATCTACAGTGTATAAGATATTCTTGTTCAACAATGTAAACAAAGACTGAGAAACAATGTCAACTGTAGTCTCAGGACTGCATGGTTTTGAACTTTTGCAAGCACGTTCAAGATGCCTCTCCTTTTGTGTTTTTCATGATTTGTTTGTTTGATTGTTTTAATTTGACCGTACAAGATGGAAATGCTCATCAACATTTGAATGGCCAAATGCCCCATCCTTGCAATTTTCTTTCAGAGGCCCATTTATTGTTAAATAGCTATGCTCACTCATGTGTGAATAGTATGATTCCAATTTTGCATATCATCTTAAAGAGGATTAATTTATGTTTATTTTCATATATGAAATATAAGTTTATATTAGATATTTATTTGAAAATCTTGATTATAAATAGTGTCCACTGTCTTTCTTTGCTGAGTATATTTGCCATGTTATCTTCAGCACTTAATCTCACTGGAAGAAAAAAAAGTTTCACCAATCTAACAATTGTCATTGTTGTCATTATTGTCTTATGCAGTCCTCATTCCGAATAAAACGGGACTCCAAGCCAGACCTTGATACCATTAGTTTACAAAGCTTCTCAATGGTAAGTGCTTTAAGATTCAATATTAATAATTGTTGAATTTGGAAAAGGAAAAGAGGCATTGTATTGAGAAGTCATTAGATACCAGTTTTTCTTCAACCCTGAAAAGATATGATTGATAAATATAAATCCTCTGGCACCTGTTCCCCGCCCCCCACAAAAAAAAAAATCAAAAAAAAAAATCTGAAAGCAAGGGTTCATAACATTTTTTAGACAATGTATGGGACACACATGTTCACCCAAAGTTTGAGAAAAAAAATCTGATGTGGTTTTTATGTTTTTAATTTAGATGAATTCTATTTTATAATAAGATATTGTTTGATTACATAAGTTCAATTTTTTCCACACCTGTTTTGGGCTAGCTGTGACTTAAAGGGACTTGGTAACATTGTCCAGATGAGAGAAAGTGGTGCTAAGGTAATGACTTCAATGCTAGATGTACAATTAAAGATAATCTGAAAATTTGAGTGATAACGGACCATTATTAATGATACAAATTGGGAAAAACTGATCTGATCGATTCCTTAATTCTCCCAACTATATTATTACAATTTAATTACATTTTAGGTGAATGTAAATCATCAAAAAGCAATAAATTGGCTCTATATACCATTCCAGACATTTAAGTGTTGAAAGATTTTTAATAGCCTGTTTTATGTCTTTTTTTCATGGAAAAACGGTTGGGAAAATTCAAAAATGGTTGGGAGAATTTACTGTTAATCACTGTTAGAGGGTGTTGAGTGTTGACCAGTGATGCCTTCAAAGAAAACCATAGATATCTTTGTGGTTTGAGAATTTTTCAGGATTTTTTGTATGTCAGAGGGTTAGTACAGTAGAAGGAATATAATAAGTAACATTTTATACAAAAATTATGCAATTATTTTCATCAACCTTCAACAATGTTACCGAGTCACTTTAAGCAATGGATATCATTTATTGTGTAATAACAGTGCACAAAGCTTCTGAGGTACATGTCGTACCATGATTTAACCCTACCAGGGAGCAGCTCCCTGACTCTCCTATGCCCTTGTTAAATGTGGGTAACATGTGAAGAAAGAATAGCGCCACCTTGTGTTCAGCCAAAGGAATAGCAAATATATTAACAGGGAGGTTGACCCTGATATTGAATTGGTTGTGGTAAAGACATAAAGATAAGAGAAACAGATCAGTGAAAGCTTGATTTTAATCTGATAAAAGATAAGAAATTTGATTAAATACATCAAATTTGCAACATTACAATTTCCTTGTGAGGCGTTTACTCCATTTGTTTTGTATTGAGAATTACCTAAATAACGAAGAGGTAGGTCTGATTCATTAATATACATCCAGAAAATGAGTTCCTTTGAGAATAACGGAAATTGATATAAAAATATAAAAGGAAGTGCTGGCAAGGGAAATGAGGGTTACCAATTTGTGTTTGATTGACCACAACTCAAATTTCAGTCTGTTTCTTCATTTCCAAGCTTGATTCCAGGCATGAGATTCATATTCATTCAAACCATGCTGCATGCCCAATTCATTTTGTCAGATCACTATTCAAATGTAAGATCTTTCCTTCATTTGTGCTACATAATGCGAATATTGTAATCTGATACTTGAGTATGATTTTGACACTCTAATGTTACAGATGGTCATTCTGCTCTGAAATACAAGTATGTATAAAGGAAATATGACTCTTTTTTTTCTTCTTAATAATATGTTATAAAGAGTATCTGTTATTAATATATCTGTATATTTCTCTAAACATACTCTATAAGTGATATGCTACATACAAGTATGGGGTTGTTGATTTTTTTTTTTTTTAACTGATGAATAGGGCAGTTGCTGTTTCTGCTTCAACTTTTTGGATAATGACTTATATTAACAAATAGCATTTGATAATCAAAAGTCAAAATGCAAGATCATGCAGCCCTAGCCTTTTATTGGAATGCAATGTAAAGCTTTTCTGTTCACATGAAAAAAGTTGTCATCTTACATTGAGATCTAATCATGCATTGTTCTCTAATTTACATGGTACTCACTTTTACATGATGACACATTCTAAAAACAGACATTTTATTTCAAATAGCTTCAAAGTAGAAAAGAAAATGTACATGTACTTTATGTGTGTCTATTTGTATCCAACTGCCAACTGGTCAGTTGTTAAATGTATGATTAAAAAACAATAATGATATGACTTCATATTATATACCTACTACAGGCCTTAAATTTCAATATTTTTAGGGCAAGGCCACTTTTCTGTAGGGCACATTCCTATATTACAGCACAAATAGGAAGAATTGGAAAGGGCACAAAAAATCTCCAAGGCCAATGAGAGGGGCATTGAGGCCAATCACAAGGGCATCCACGGCCATGGCCTTGGTGGCCTTGGATTAATTTAAGCCCTGCTACTACGTACATATACCGGTATACTACTACTTATATTTACATAATAACCATTTATATATAAAACTATATATATCTTTACAAATTATATGTTCATGTAATTACTACATGAAGAGTGTATCTTACTATGTACAATAACTTTATCACTAGTCATTTTTTATTGAGGCAGCATTTTATGCCATGATAATAAAAATGAAAAAACATACATATATAGTTTTAATAGTCATACATATATATATATAAATATTATAACCTTTAATACTATATTGTATATTAATTAAAAATAATATCTAATTTCTAAAACAAGCCACAATTCCTTAAGGTCACTTCAAATCTTTCTCATCAAGTGATATGTACACTGTATAACTCACAAGCACCATAATAAGTTTTAATTCTGCACAAATTCAATTTATCATGGCAACATACTTTTCACAAAAATAAAAGAATAGTTCTCAGATATCTCAGTCACACCAAAGAGACAGGCACCAGACCAGCTACAGACCAAACAAGACATTACATTACTTCCAATGGCAAAGAAACGGTCGGTTAAGAGTCGGTTTGGTGGTGTGACTAAGGTTTTAATATAGGCTTACATGTAGGTAAAATTACAAATCATTAATTTTTAGAAGAAAAACAGCGTGTAGACTAATTGTAGATGTATACTGTACCTTCTGTCTCTCTCTCTCTCTCTCCTCCCTTTCTCTCTCTCCCTCACTCTGTCCTCCCTTTCCCTTTCTCCTCCACTCTCTTTTCCCTCTACCCCAGGCATCCTTTCTTTAGTACTCTCTGACCCCCTTCCCCGAGTTCCCCCTCTCTCTCTCCCTTTCTCTGTCTCTCATTCCAGTATGCTTGTGGATTTTTTTTGAAACCCTCTACTGTAGACATGCTTTAGAGATGCTGTAAGTGCTCTCTCCCAACTCCTTCCCTTTTCTCTCCCTCTCCTCTCTCTCTCTTTCTCTCACTCCCTCCCTCTCTTTCTCTCTCTCTCTCTCTCTCCATCCCCCTCTCTAGCTCTCTCTCCCCTCTCTGTTTCTAATTCCTGTATACCAGACAAAATTGTAATCCTTAATCTCAGATCTGAGTGTGGTTTTAAAAAATGCAGTGAGCCCTCTCTTGACAAACTGAGCATGTCTGAATCCTTGACCAAGAATTTAACTTATTTCCTCAATTCCTGTTGCCTGCAAATGCACAATCAGTATATCAGAAAAGAAAACCCTCAGAAGTAGTACCCTGTGGTTTTCTCAATTTTTGATGAGGCCAGAACCCTCCAAGATTTAAAGTAAAAGAAGGCTCACAGGACCAAAAGATCAATGAGACTGAAGAATCTTAAAACTGAAATCACACTGACATTTAAACTTAAGTCTACATTTTGACTTTCTTAAGAACAACTTAAAAAGAAATGAAAATTTTGGTCACTAGAACCCTCAGAATAAAATAAGAAGGCCCTAAAGAACTAATGTGTAATAATATACTGTATTTATTTTTATAATATTTGAAAAATATGCTTCACAATAGAAGAGGCATATCACATAATTTTGAAGGATATTTTAGGCCAGGGGTGGTATTTGCTCCAGGCTTTATTGCATTAAAGATGTACCGGTAGTGTTTGGTTTGCAATTGGTTTGAATTTAATACTGATCAATGCCCTGTTCGCATATATTTGAAAATCTTCTAATATAGATATAATGACTGCTATGAGAGGCATAGTTGTTTTTATAGGCTCAAGGGGATGTTACATCCTGTTATTAATCATTAAACGAATCATTAAATTACTTGTTTTTAATTTTATGGATTTTATTATTCCTCGAAAATTTCAGCATGATCAAAACATCATTTTGCATTTTCAGACCTTATTTTGAAAATAGTTGTTTCATTTACCCAAGGCAATATTTCTTATATACCCCTCAAGGCCAGTCGATATTGTATAATTATCACCCGTATCAGACATCTGAGCTGGTCATTTACTAAACCGTATTGCCCTAGTTTTCATTAGCAGTGGTGAACGGAAGGGTATATTCTTTGTGTTTTCCTTGGTCTCCCTGCCCGTATAGACTTTGCGTGTAGAGACGAGTGAAAATATAGTCTCATGACAATGACAATGACAATTTATTCTCATGTCACCCACACTGGGGTATGGGAGAAGTTTACAATCAGTTTGAATTTGTCAATTTAACACTGTAAAATATACAATACAAATCGAATTAATGTTAATAAATACAAAATAACACTATCGACAATAGTGACAAAAATTATGATGATAATGATAATAATAATAATACATGTAATAACAATATTGATAATAATTAACAAAACGATAATAATAATTACAACGACAATTAATGACGAAATTAATGGAAGCAATTGAAAAAGAAAGTTACTGGCACCAGTAAATTGATATTTGAATTAATGAATTACTGAAAATATTCTTGATATCAATTAATGTCATATTGACCGCGCCGTATTTTGTCATTTTCATTGCGCATCTATTATGCGTACGAGAACCTGCGCACTTTGCGCGCACTCTATTGTGACGTAATAATCACACCAAAGGCACACTGTTTAATTGCAGTGCATCGAAAATTCGTCAAGCACTGGATGCACAGTGCTGGTTTGGCAAAGTTTGTTCAGTTCTTTGAGATTGTCATGGTGGATTTCTGTATTTGCTCTAAATGTCTGATTTGGATGACAATAAAAATATTGACTGGCTTTACTTTCGGGGGATACCCCTCAAGGCCAGTCAATATATTCTAGCCAAGCAAACAGACTGTTGACAGCTCTGAAATCTGGACTGCTGACGTGAGGAGTCGGCATTAACACTGCTGACATGAGAAGCTAGAACACAACACTACGCAACACCTCACACAATAAACATGTAATGAATGTCATTTCTTTGTTTTGAAGAGGTTGTCTAGGACTTCACTATATATGATGACCAAAGACACACAGAGTAGATATGGGTCAACTTGAAATGGGGATATCTCAGAAGATCAACAGCCAGTTCCATCTCAATCTTTAAGAAAACTTTTTAGAAAGCAAGTGAGACCAACATCTTGGTCTTTTGGGTGGCCGGTCTTATAGGCCGTCAGTATCTCAGTCTCATGGGTTGTAGCTGTGTGATGCCTGAAGTATTTAAACAAATCCCTGCAGTCCTGATTAGGTTATATCCTGTTTAAAATTGCAGTGAAATTCATGTGCTTTTGCCAAGATTGAGGTTTTGCAATGAAAAATTCCAAATGTTACCGGTTTGACTCTTTTAGTTTTGAGTTCTTTTCATAACAATAATGTCAACTTTTCTTAAAACCTACTATTAAAGATTCTCAGTGAATATTTGAAACCTCAAATAAATGATGTATGACGTCATCAATTTTCACCTTATATGGAGAGTAGAAGTAGCTGACAGAAAGAAAACAGTTTAGAGAGAATGTATGCATGGTTGCATACATCAATTATCATCTGCTGAGAATCAGAAAGGCTGAATATCTGTGTAAAGCTCTCAGAGCATAACAGTACTGTGATTTTTAGTATCAGAAAAATGGCAGATTTCATAAGGCTTAGAAATATAGCAAGGTAGATAAACAACCAAATGACTACATTAACTTAATTTTATAGAGGAAGCAGTAATACTGAACAATGAATATCAGTATAGTTTAGATAAGATTCTGTTTTTTTATAATTATTTTATACTTTTTTGTCTTTTATTCTGTCCTTTTCCCCCTCATATTTGAATATTCCAAATTAACCAAGGAACATATAGATAAAAGACAAACAGTACAAGATTATCTTCTTTTGTTTATGGATCTTTTTACCAGTTCTTTATTTTTCAAGAAAAAATGAAATTCCTCTGTAAGTATTACATAATTTTTAAAAACATTTATTAATTTATTTTTCCAGAACTCTTTAGTGCTTATAATGGAAGCGAAATTTTGCTCTTCATATTTTTTGTTGTAAAGACAAATTACTGAAAGGGGTACTAGGAATGGGTTTATCAGCTTTTGGAAGATTGCTTTATGGTAATCAGATGGCCAGTCAGTATGAAAGTTGGTGCTATCAACTTGTGTTCGAAGTTTCTTGGCACTATCATGCTTGGGTTGCACTAATTGGAATACCGGTATATTGTTCATTAAGTGTCAGAAACAATCTACGGCACAAGTAGAGCATAGTAATCAATATTCTAAAGGGTTATTTCCTCTCTGAGTGATGTGTAATGTGCTGTGAACATACATTTCCTCCTTTTCTTTAGGCCTGTCTTCATCAGACCAAGTTGCAAAATAACCCGCCATTTTAACTAGCCCGATCTCAAATTAGCCAGCTAATTTGCATCTTCATCATTTGGTCGAGAAAATATCCCGAGAAATCTTGGTCTTGTTTCCAAAATAGCCGGCTGTTTGAGAAATAGAGAACCTGGCCATCTGTTGGCCACTATAAAGAGTTTGCGGCTATAAAGAGTTAGCTACTAGGTCTGACAGTATCTGTGATCAATATAAACACAGCTTCTCAGCTAGAGCCTTCTCATGACTCCCAAGTACGTCCTAACCCTCACTACATCTGAGAGCCATAAGGGCATTGACTCACTTCTGATTTTATAGAGGGTGAATGCCCCTCTGGCTTTCAACATAATCTGCTTTCTTTCTTCAAGGCAATTAGCTCAGTTACTAATCTCCCTCCCAAAGTGCTACATACCCACACACTTTGTGTGATCTTACCTTCATGCACCCTACTTGTGGAGCCCCTGTCTCGCTAGCTCACGCCCTAGCTGTCATTGGCAAACCCCAGCAATTATGCTTGGTCAAACCAAAGGACAGTAGCTGGTGATTGCACTGTCCCCCACTTTCACTTTGTGTGATTGTGACCGACAGGAGCATTACTCAAGGAATTACATATGGTGTGTGGTACACGGCTCTGTTTCCCCACTAAGGGCAAGTGGCATGGGGAGTCCTACGCCCGTTGGAATAGCTACCCCCTTCCCGTCATTAACACGGTGAGAGTTGATCCATTCTTTTTTACCCTTTCTTTTAACAAAGATTTGATATTTGTTACTGTAATGCTCGCCATACAGTCAATTGGTTCAGTGTTTTTTTTGTAGATACAGAGTAAATTACATTAAAATATCTCAACATTTAGAATCTGTCAGCCTGTGAACTTTTAACCAAAGTTACCAAACCTGATTGAAATTTTAGATGAAATTCATACTTGAAAAGTGATCTCTTATGGAATGCCTGATATGAAATGTGACACCTTTGATCATTCACACATTGCTATAATACATTGTCAGTATGAAAAATGATCGACACAGTTTGCCAGGAATGCAATTGCTTGTATCAGTTGTATGCATACAGATTTTTTTTGTGAACGATTTAATTCATTAGTTCATTCTTACAATATTTTAAATCATCTGCTGCATGGATATGCATTTAATGTTATAGTTGCCTTAAAAAAATTTACCATTTTCCCAGTCAGGCAAAAGGATCATCCATCATTCGTGTAGAATGATAGAATCATTGCTCAAATCCTAATTCACTTACCCCACTTTTCCATGCAATTTAGTAAGACCCAGAATGTAAGCTGCCTTATTTTTTTATTGTATGTATTCATTGATTTTTGTAATAAAAATAAATAAATTAGTAGTGAATTTCTAAGTGAAAAACAACAGGGATACGTCATATAATACATACAGGGGTGTATAACAAATTAATAAGATAATGGAAATGATATTGGTGTCAACAAGGGATTCATTCATAATTTTGTGAATTTTAGACACATTATTTGCATACCGGGGTATATGTTTTTTTTTTTGTTTTTTTTGTTATTTCAGAGTCTTGTATCTTGTGATTAATATGATTGATTGATATATATATATATATATATATATATATATATATATGCCTTGGAAAATTTTATTTCGATTCACACAACTGGTTGACCTACATGTAGTACTGTACATTTAAAGGCCCATGTTGACCTGGAGCATTGGATGGTGTCTTTGCATGATATGTAAGGAAGAAAGACCCACAAGTTGGCTATCAGTAGGCCTATTCAGTAGAGTTTTAAAATAGTTTCTTTTTCTATTTAAAGAGTTTGTTATCATTTAGACATACAGTTTATAGACTATTCTAATCTGTAATCTACTTATAGCATGATAAATATAGCATTATAAATATGTTAGAAAACAAATGACCAGCAGTTTTCCATGACCTGCACACCCAAATAAAATTATTTTTTTAACAAGGGTTTCATATTTTATTTATAGAGCTTTTATCCAGGTGGAAGACGATTTTATTCAAAGCATAGTACAGGAATGAACGACCAACAGAGTTTGGTTATGAAACATATAAAATGTAGAGGTTAACAAAAATACAGCATTGTTTGTTTAAGTGCTTTTATCAGATTCTTTTGTGAATTGAGAATTCAAACTCCAGGGTTCTTGTTCTCATTAGAACCTACCGGTAATCTAGTTTGCAGGGCAGGCACAAACTCTTGTTAAGTTGTTAGATATCAAACTAAATTCCATTAAGCCTTCTGAGGTTAGACTAAATTTGTAATTCTGACTTTCATTGGGAAGAGCCCCTATACAGGTAAATTACAAGGCCTATGGAGTGCAAAGTTTTACATGGTCTAGCCGTTTAGACTTAAGACCCTTTATTACATGTGCCTGTTGTTCTCTTGCCCCCAAACTTCTTAAAACTGATCTTATTAGGCAATTTTATCATTCAGTAATTAGCGGTAATTGTAAAATTTATGTACGTATTGCTTTCCTTTCTCTCTCTCTCTCTCTCTCTCTCTCTCCTACATGTATCTCCTTTTCATTCTTTTTATATTTTTATGTGCTTAGAAACATGGTATTAAGCACTTTATAAATGTTGCTTCTTCTTCTTACTCTTCTTCTTCCTCATCTTCTTCTTCCTCCTCTTCTTCAACCTCTTCTTCATCCTCTTCTTCATCTTTTTCTCCTCCTCATCCTCCTCCTCCTCCTCCTCCTCCTCCTCCTCCTCCTCCTCCTCCTCTTCCTCCTCCTCCTCCTCCTTCTCCTCCTCCTCCTCCTCCTCCTCCTCCTCCTCCTCCTTCTTCTTCTTCACCATTTAGGGTCAACTGCATTAAGAAAATGTACAACATGTGAAACCCTATAAGATATATAGGAGATCTTGTTATTACATTGTGATTGATAAAATCATCACAGAATTTTTAAAAAGTCACAAAGAAATGAGGAAATTTTCAAATTTTGTAAATATCATATATTTAGCAAACAAAAGTTGATTAAGAAGGTCTTGTTGCCTTGTATGATAGCTCCTAATTACCCTGTACTTTTCAGTTTTTCCTTTCAAGGAAGTTGTAATTAGATGGACATACAGTTAACAACTAAATTATACATACACACACACACTGTACATGTACCCTTTGTTAAAAAACAATTGTGTGTGCGTGTGTGTGTGTGTTTTTCATAACTCAAGAATGAAAGGTGGATCAGTTGAATTAGGGCATTTGTTGAATACTTTTAGATGTAAGCTTTAATATGTCACATCCTCAAGAAACATAAATCAGGGCAAATCAGTTCTTCATATACTTAAAAACTAAAAGATTTGGTAAGGGTATGAATAATTCAGTTGTCAACTGTATATTTTTAGTTCCAAGCAACAGTCTCATTTTGGTTATTTTTTATTTCCCATTCACTGTTTCCAATGTTTTGTGCACAAAATCTTATTAATATTACAGACAGTACTTCTTTTCTTTCAAATACCATTTTTATAATGAGACATTGAGAATTCAGGATTTTTTTTCACTTAATTTTCAGGCCAGTTATGACTGTCTCTAAACAACAACAACATCAACAACAATAACAAAAACAATAACAACATTAATAGTGATAATGATAATAATGATAACTAATAATAATTATAATAATAGCAATAATGATAATAATACTGATGATGATGATGATGATATAAAGTATTAATACATTTTCCTCAACCTACATCTTGGCAGTAAAGATGCTTTTTTTTCTCTAGAATTTGTGACATCATTTTCTGTATTTAATACAGTCAGTGTACAGCTGTTGTGCTGATTTGAAGATGTTCAAGTCAATTTGCGCTTCTTTCGAGATGATCCAGCATTTACATGCTCCTTTTCCAAATATATTTTATTTTTCCTTGTTGAATAATGTATTTTTTAAAGGGAAGATAATAGATATGTTATCATGTACATTGCTTAGTCATTTGTTGGGAATAATAATATTGGATATTTGTATAGCACTCGTATCAATCACACAATGCGCTATATTATTATCCCAGCTCTAGCTCATTTGGGTGCTCACAGCATTCAAGGAATTCCCTCCTACTTGTGCTATTCCAAGTTTTCAACAGATGGTTGGAGATGTGGCAAATGTTGATTAATGTTTTGCCGAAGAATAGCAATGCTGCACTAGAGCTCAAACCCATGACCTTCACATTTCCAGTCAATTATTTAATCCTCTCAACTGTTACACCTTTACACAGAATAGTATTATTTATTTAGGTGCAGAAACAATCAAGATGGCAGTTGAAACTTGGCAGTCTAGATTTAGATTGTGATAGTATACCAAGCAAGTTTTATCTCAACTAAATTGAAATGTATACTACAACAATATCGATCCTTCATAACTCATCCTCTTCCTAACTTATAGTTTGACTGACGGCTAGCTTTTAAAACTTTGTGAGGCCACCTGTTCGGGCACTGCCCACCTACTTCAAGCCCCTCTTCATCAAACTCACTTCCTATATGCCTGACTCATGGTTTCTCACCTTTTAGAGGCAGCCTTGGGCGTTGGGCTGACCCACCACCATAAGATCAGCGTGGGCCATTGCAAGGGGAGGGAACCCAGAATGCTTCATAGGCCGTAGCCAAGGCAAATGCCGTACGGTGAAGGTTCTTTAGCTTGCGTCACAGAATCTCTAAGAAATATTGATTGATCATGTAGAATACATGCATGCTCTTGTAGGAGTTCATGTATTAATTACATTGGAATCCCTCTAATCACCCACGGAAGACAGCAAGTAATTCAATCTGGAATGAAATATTCTGTGCAGGACTTAACATTTTTCATAGGGTTGCCAGCTAGGCAACCTAGATGGTTGCCCAGGCTGCCAAATTGAAGTTTTAGTATTCATTTACAGCAATATCTGCTTTAAAAAAAATCACCAGAAATAAAAAGAAAATTAAAAGAAATAAAGGTAGGACCATTAGGTTGCCTGGCACCTACACGTAAGGTGGTCATTAGAACCCAGGCTAATTGCTCATTTCTGGCATTGGTTCAACATTGGAACTGATGGCAATTAAAAATATGTAAACCAAAGGGCCATCGCAAATACATGGGCCCCTTCTATGGAGATAGAGTTGGGGTTTAAAATTTTGATGAATCAATCACAGAGCAACAATCACCAATCAGTTACTTTAATAGTTGCAATTGTTTCGATTGATAACAAAGTTACCATTTAAATCTACCACCATAATACTTCATCATTTTTAGATCATGATTACAAGTACCAGTAGAGAGAATCTCAAAAAATATTCTTTAATTGGTTAATGATAAAGTTAAGCCTTAGACCCCTGTTACACATGCGTCGGCTTTTAAAGCCGGCTTCGGAGGCGGCCTCACGCCTGCAATTTGAAGCCGCCTCGAGATCATCAAACCCCTGTTACACATATCTCGGGCCCGCAATTTTGTGTCTACACATAGGCCGGCCTCACGTCGCCTTTTCACGAGCTGACGTTGGGGCGCACTCCAGGAAGACAGAAAGAGAAATTGATAGAATGATAAAAACTAAGAATAACATAAGGAAAGACAGAAAGAGAAAGTGATAGAATGATAAAAACAAAGAATAACATAAGAGAAGGTGATAGAAGGAAGAAACAAAGATTAACATAAGAAAAGACAGAAAGAGAAAGTGATAGAAGGAAGAAACAAAGATTAACATAAGGAAAGACAGAAAGAGAAAGTGATAGAATGATAAAAAACAAAGAATAACATAAGAGAAGGTGATAGAAGGAAGAAACAAAGAGTAACATAAGGAAAGACAGAAAGAGAAAGTGATAGAATGATAAAAACAAAGAATAACATAAGGAAAGACAGAAAGAGAAAGGGATAGAATTATAAAAACAAAGAATAAAATAAGAGAAGGTGATAGAAGGAAGAAACCAAGATTAACATAAGAGAAGGTGATAGAAGGAAGAAACAAAGATTAACATAAGGAAAGACAGAAAGAGAAAGTGATAGAATGATAAAAACAAAGAATAACATAAGAGAAGGTGATAGAAGTAAGAAACAAAGAATAACATAAGGAAAGACAGAAAGAGAAAGTGATAGAATAATAAAAACAAAGAATAACATAAGGAAAGACAGAAAGAGAAAGTGAGAGAATGACAAAAACAAAGAATAACATAAGAGAAGGTGATAGAAGGAAGAAACAAAGAATAACATAAGGAAAGACAGAAAGAGAAAGTGATAGAATAATAAAAACAAAGAATAACATAAGGAAAGACAGAAAGAGAAAGTGAGAGAATGACAAAAACAAAGAATAACATAAGAGAAGGTGATAGAAGTAAGAAACAAAGAATAACATAAGGAAAGACAGAAAGAGAAAGTGATAGAATAATAAAAACAAAGAATAACATAAGGAAAGACAGAAAGAGAAAGTGAGAGAATGACAAAAACAAAGAATAACATAAGAGAAGGTGATAGAAGGAAGAAACAAAGAATAACATAAGGAAAGACAGAAAGAGAAAGTGATAGAATGATAAAAAAAAACAAAGAATGACATAAGAGAAGGTGATAGAAGGAAGAAACAAAGAATAACATAAGGAAAGACAGAAAGAGAAAGTGATAGAATGATAAAAACAAAGAATAACATAAGAGAAGGTGGCAAGCGCGCCCGATGTATTATGTTGATATATGATGACAGGTCACGTCACTTCTGCTTATAAGCCGGCCCGAGTCCACTTTGGTGTTACACCTATTGATTGCGGGACTGAGTCGGACTCGGGCGGCCTCAAACCACATCCAGAGGTGGACTGAGTCCACCTGGCCTCAGTCCGGCCTCAGTCCGGCTTTTCAAAAAAAGTTGATGTTACACATACGTCGAGCCGCCTCCGGGGCCGGCCTCAGTCCACTTTCAGACGTATGTGTAACAGGGGTCTTAGAAGGGTTGCTTTATAAGGTTCAACATGATCCATTAAAATCCCTTTTATCCTTGAGGGAGCAAAACAAATATCAATTACACATGAAAACAGTTTTCTTGAAGTCCAGATTTCACTTTCGGCCTTTAAATTCCTCAGAAAATGTGTAAAAATCAAAAAATAAATGCAGTATTTAGTATTTTAGTTCTTTCTCTTCTGTAGCATTTGTCAGAATGTCATATTTTAACCTTTCCCTTACCTAGCAGGCCAGCGCTTGATGATATGTTCAACCTCGGTGAAACTATATATATGCAAATACTATCACCTTTTCACATTTAATTCTAAAAGTAATTTGCAGAGCACAATCGCAGGAAACTTACTGACTAGTTGGGAGAGAACTTTGTAATTTTGTTATTGTCTTGTTTTCCGTGTAGCATTTGTCAGAATGTCCATCGCAGGAAACTGACTGACTAATTGGGAGAAAAATTTGTTATTTTGTTATTGTCTTGTTTTCTCTGTAGCATTTGTCAGAATGTTGTATTTTTACCTAACCCTTACCTAGCAGGCCAGTACTTGATGATATGTTCGACCTCGGTGTAGCTATATGCAAAACTATCACCTTTTCACATTTAATTCTAAAAGTAATTTGCAGAGCACAATCGCAGGAAACTTACCGACTAGTTGGGAAAGAACTTTGTTATTTTGTTATTGTCTTGTTTTCCATGTAGCATTTGTCAGAATGTCATATTTTTACCTTTCCCTTACCTGGCAGGCCAGCGCTTGATGATAATATGTTCGAACTCGGTGTAGCTACATGTATATGTAAATACTATCACCTTTTACATTTAATTATCCCCTCGCCGACGAAGTCGGAGGGGATATAGAAACGCTGCTGTCCGTCCTTCCTTCCTTCCTTCCTTCCATGCTTCCGTGCTTCCTTCCGTTCGTAACAAATTTGGTTTCTGATCGATAACTTTAGTAATGTTTGACGGATTTTCATGAAATTTGATATGAAGGTACATGGTATCAAAACACAGCCTAAGCTCGATTTCGGGGTATGTAGGTCAAAGGTCATAGCTCATTAAATATGCGAATCTGGTTTTCGATCGATAACTTTAGTAATGTTTGACAGATTTTAATCAAATTTGATATGAAGGTACATGGTATCAAAACACAGCCTAAGTTTGATTTCGGAGTATGTAGGTCAAAGGTCATAGCTCATTAAATTCGGAATCTGGTTTCTGATCGATAATAATTATAGTGCTTATATAGCGCCTAACACTTACTTTATCAGAAGTCTCTAAGCGCTCTACAATAATGCAGCATAATTACCCTGGCTTTAGCAGTGCAGCTGTTACGCTGCGTTTCAAGGAATAAATTCCTACCAGGTACCCATTTACTTCACCTGGGTGGAGTGTGGCAAATGTAGATCAATGTCTTGCCAAAGGACATTAGTGCAGCGGCGGGACTCTAACCGCGGACCTTGTGATCGACAGTCAGTCGACGTATCTACTCGACCACAACACCTCTAGTAATGTTTGACGGATTTTAATGAAATTTGATATGAAGGTACATGGTATCAAAACACAGCCTAAGTTCGATTTCGGAGTATGTAGGTCAAAGGTGAAAGGTCATAGCTCATTAAATATGCAAAAACACCTAATTATATATGTGAAAATGTGGTTAACTTCCTTGCCTAGTAATATAATAGATAGATAGGTCAAAGGTGAAAGGTCATAGCTCATTAAATATGCAAAAACACCTAATTATATATGTGAAAATGTGGTTAACTTCCTTGCCTAGTAATATAATAGTATAGTCTGTATGGAGGTAACTTGTTCTGACGTATATAGGCCATTTGTACCCTGCGAGGGGATGCTATGCTTTGCGTTGACTTTTCTAGTTCTAAAAGTAATTTGCAGAGTAAATTCGCAGGGAACAAATTGACTAATTGGGAGATAACTTTGTCATTTTGTTATTGTCTTGTTTTGTTTTTTAAAGGATGCAACACTCTTTATTGATTCACCTAAGATCAGCTCAAACTTAAAACGAAATTGTTCATGTAGCAGTCACTCATTACACCAGAGTATGAACGAAATATTTGTTTCTGTTGGTGTGTACATGACATGTACAGTAAGTCCATTCTATGAACTTACATATAGCCGACGACTATATGAGGTTCAGAATCAAAATTCAATAATTTGTCATGAAATCTGATAGTAATAAGCTCTTCATTACGCTGATACCTTGAGCACTACTCAATTAATGCAAACATGTTGATGAGTGTATCATTGTATCCCTTGGTACCTCATATTCATGGATAGCTGCCAACCGAGAAAGTTTATTTCGATTCCTAAGGATTAAATTGTTTAGAGTGAATCATAACCGATTATTATTACTATGGTCCTAAGGTTAGGAAAGGTGCTGTTTTTACACTCATGTCCGATAACTTAATGGAAAATGTAAATAATTTGATAAGCACTCTGGAAAAATCAGTTAACGTATAAATAGACAAAACTGGCTTGAAGTCTGATGAGTGGCTTGCAAGAAATGCCACATGCAGAAAAGGTATTTTTGGAAAGTTGAAATGATAAAATTGTTCTAAAAATAATAGTGTTGCAAAAAAAGGATTACAAAGATAAAATATGTCTGGAATCAGCAAAGGAGCGGTCTTAATCTTTTTTCACCCAGAATGAGTCATGATTATGATTGTTTATTTATAAAGGAGGAATATATGTAAATGTATGAATGTTATTTCACTATTTTCAATACATATTTATCAAACAAAGCCTCTCAAAGAGCCAAAATTGGAATCAATTTGATTTTTTTCTCCTTCAAATGTGTGCTTTCAAACCAATTTTAGAGGTAGCAGGTCAATGCCTTTGTACAAAATATGACAAATGAAGTGTCTAGTCAAGCAAATCAATAAGCAACAATCGTTTATAAAACTACAATGAGCCAAATTATTTCTGGTATTTTGTACACTCCATCATTCACAACTCCTGTCCTTCATAAATTAAATTGTATTATCGGTAATGACTCATGTATGTATCAGGGCAGCTGGGCTGATATTAGTAAGTAACCAGGAGTATCAGAGACTCCTCCAATTTACTGGTTAACATATTCAAATTCATGGATGTTTCTTTCCTGGGGACCTAGTGACGAGTTATTCCAATAACCTGTTATTAATTAATAAACTACAGTACTTGGAATCAAGTCTGCATATATTACTTGTTGCTATGTCTGTCGGGCAAGCTTTCATGTTTTCAAGAACAACCTTGTTAAAAAAGTATGCATAAAATTTGACTATGTTAAATTGTTAATTAAAAAGGTCTATTCTTCATTTAGGATGTTGGTAGGGGAATAAGAAGCCTATTCTACATTATGAATTCATTTCAATTCCATTCATTTGAATAATGGTCTATTCATTCATTGAAGAGCATGTATATATTCATGTCACATAGATAACAGAAGCTGGAGTTTTCATGTTTACATGTGATTGTATAGTAGTACATCTTTTAAAAAGGTGGGTTTAAACTTTAAAATATGTAAAAATACAAAACGTTTTGAGAACAGATAATAGAGAGATAAAAATGATAGCATTCCCAGTTCATTCTATAGGAATATAGTCACATTGTATTGCACAGCCATTTGAAGGATTACACGGACAAATGATCTATAATTAATAAGGGTGCATGACCGCCCTCCCTCGAATAGAAGCCTATGACTATCAGCGTGTCCACATACAAAACAATTTATCCCGAAACTCTATAACGATACGTCGTATAAAGAATCATCGTATAAATTCCAGGGTGTCCACACACAAGAAACGTCGTATAAAGAATCATCGTATAAATTCCAGGGTGTCCACACACACAAGAAAGTAATCCCAAAACTCTACAGTCGTATGTCGTATAATATCGTATAGGTGCGCAGTTTGCTACTGCGGTCATGAAATGGTAGCGGAAATGAGAGGTCAGGTCTCCTTTCGCCCGCGATCCGACGTTAAGCCCCGCCCAGTTAGACTAGTTCCGTCCACACACAAAATTTCCGTGATTAAGCGTGATTAGGCGTGATTAGTTATTGATTTCTAGTTTGAAACGATGCCCAAACCTGCGTTTCGTTATACGACGTTTCGTTATACGACGTATCATTAGTAAGCGTCCACACACACAATTTCATCATATAACTATCGCGAAACGGTATAACTATCGCGAAACGGTATAACTAATCACGCCTATTAAATCACGGAAAATGTTGTGTGTGGACAGGGGGTATGAGACTCCTGTCATCCTCAGGTGTGACTCAGTGAAATACAATATCTTAATACTCGTTTGCCATGCATTGGCTCATTTGGCTGTACCATTCCATATTTGGTAGGACTTTGTTTACAATTGTTCATTCTTCTAGGGGAAAAAATATTTTAAAAATTTCGGGGGCTACTTTTCAAGCTTGCTTGCATGAAAATAACACTCTTTAATTTGTTTTGCATTGAACTCTATGCAAATTTTGGGGGGCTCTTTTATGACTTTCGGGGGCTCTTTTGGGCATTTCGGGGTCTAATTCGCCCGAGCCCCCATGTATTTTTTTCCCTGCATTCTTCTGTGTATTGTATGCAAATGAGCTTGTATTTATTCCACCAAGAGTTGATTTAATGTGTTTTTTGCTTTGGTTGTGAGAGAAACCTTTGGCTTCTAGTCCTGTCCTCACTTTGCAATAGCAACAACATATAGTAGTATATGAGATTTATAAGGCTCTGAATCCACTTGAAAGCAAATGCTCAAGGTTGCACCTGTGAAACAAAAACAACAACAACAACAAAAGAGATAACATAAAACCATCTGTATTAGAAACTTAATTTATCTATTTTGTTATCATCTTGTTGGGTATAAACTTTTCTTTGAGATGCTCATGAACAGCACTATTAGGTCTCATGATTGTTGGATACTTCCTACAATAGGTGGAATCCAATAATCTCATGTGTACATGACAGGTCATAGACTTGAAGTTGGGCTCATGGTTTAAAACTTCAGCTTATCCCGCACGTAGTTAAGGATCCTGCCGCCACACTCATGGTTTTGGAATCTTAAAGTTCACTAAAAATTGTTAAACCACTAATGATGGTTAGCACAATAATTACAAGCCATGTGCATGGGGGGTGGGAGAGTCTTCACTTGAAGTTATGTGGCATGCAGATACAATTAATTTAAATTAACTGAAGTTCTGACAACTAGTAGTTACTTTTTGCTTGTAGTTTAAATCTTCAAACGTTACATTGTAAGTTGTCTCACTCCCGTGTGAACTTGTGTCATTACTTGTAGTTTACAAGTCTGAACGCACATTGTTTTGCACGTGAACCCACATTTTTAATAGTGTGAGATGTTGTCTAAACTTCAAGGTTTTGCTAACTTACAAGTTAAAAACTATGTCAGTGCTGGGAAAACATGCATGTGAAAGTTGAAATGAAATTGAACAAAAAAAGAGAAAGTTAATCACTATACATGTACGTATGGCACTACAAATTGGCTGAATCGGTAATGTCACTGTGACATAGTTGTGGACAACTTTCCAATTTGTTTTAACACACAAAGTGACTAAAATGTCACTTCTGTTCAGATGTATTACTAGGGAGGGCCTTTTCTGTTTAGAGGACCTAAAGTGTATTATAGCATAAGGAGAATAACATATATTCATGATTTTCGTATACGACGAACATGATAGGTGTAAGTTAATTGTGTCTGTATGGCACATTGCTTCAAGTGAAAACCCCTTCCCCATCGCACTAAACTTACATGTAGATTGCTCGTGGAGTGTGTCCGTACAGTCCCTAACCATAAGATAACTGCAAAGTTTAAAACCATGGCCTAAACTTAAAGTTAATGAACTGTCGTGGGAACGTAAATTATGAATGCTACATTTGAAGACAGTTGTATTCCATTACGTGGGTGGAGCTGAAAATTAGTTTTTAATAGAACATAATAGAGATCATAATAACAATAATAATAGTGGGTTCTTGCATAGTGCTCATGTCTGTCAAACTTGACACTCCTGGCACTCCACAATTATTACCGCTGCCTTTAGCATGACTGCCATTATGGTGCTCTAGAATTTCAAGGAATTAATTCCTTCTACATGTAGGTACACCTTTTTCTCGCTTGGGTTGAGAGAAACTGATTTGGATTAATTTGGATTACTGACACTACTTCAGATTTATTTATACTGTAATCTGCTACTCACAATGTCCCAAGGTGTAGACAGCCATGTCTCACAATGCATTATCAACATGACGTACGTGTGATGATGCTTGGGTAGAGACTACAGAATCTGATTAAGAAAACATACAAAAAGTAATCACTTTTAATGATAATCACTTCATGTTTTATGATTTCACAAATTTTTTTAAATAGATAAGAAACCCATTTGCCCAAGATTTATCTTCATCTTTTGTTGTTAAGAGGGTGGGGGTGTAGAATTGGGTCCTTTATTCACACAATGCATGACGTGCGTGTGATGATGCGGCCATGCGGGGGTACATAAAACAGAAATCGCTCTATGTATGCCTTCACCGAATCCATCTGGTGGTCAGACAGACCTGATCAAGATAACATACAAAAAATAATTAATTTATGTTTCATGATGTCACAAATTTTATAGAATAGAAAAGTAACCCATTTGCGCAAGATTCATGATAAAAGTAGTATTACACCTAAGTTGGGTTGATAATTTTTTTTAAATTCCAGTATGAGGATCATGAAACACCAATTCAAAAATTGCTCATTGCACTTTTAGAGGTTCAGTGTTAATTTTTTCCTCTTTTAATTTTTTTGTTAATTCGAGGCTGGGGGTGCAGAATCTGGTTCTTCATTCAAGCAATGGACGCTTTATGATAGTCTTCAGAAAATAATCGGTTGTGGTTTGTGGCCTAAACAATGATCAACTTAAAGGGCAATCCAACCCTTCTAATAAGTTCATTTGAATGAAAGCATAAAAATCAGAGAAACAGAATGGCGAAAGTTTGAAATAAATCGGACCAATATTAAGAAAGTTATGAGTGTTTGAAATATGAGATCACAACAGCTGTGTGAATCTCAAATCGGCAATTTGGGCAGTGGATTGTGACGTAGTGACGGATTACTCTCCCATTTGTCGCGTACAAAAATATCACTTATTTCTGCTTTTCTTCCAAGTGCCTTCACCCTCGGGGCACTACTCAAAATATATCATGGAGAGTACATTATGACAGGTCCTCTAGATTCTAAAATGAACAGACCATCCCGAGTCATATATTTATGAAAAGTTGAAATTTTAGTCCTTTTGTGTATTGGAGCAAATGGGAAAGTTGTCCACCACTACATCACATAGACATTATCAATTCAGCCAATTTAAAGAGCCCATACCTATAGTAATTGCAACTTTCAAAATTTGTAACTTTCTAATTTTTTGTCCGATTTCATTCAAACTTTCAGTATGCTTCTCTGACTTTTCTGCTTTTTTCTAGACAAGTTTGCTATCAAGGTTGGATTTCCCTTTAAAACATTTATCAAATTTAGTAACATTTGGGCAATTTTAGATGTTAGTCTACACTCATCACCCAAAACAATTTAGAACCTGTAGGCATGTAGTGTTTTTATGACTTACTCAAGGTTTGTTCTTACAGACTTACTGTGCTGTTTCATCATTTCAAGTTTTCAACATATAGATATAAACTCTGTATTCTCCATTGCTAATCTTTACTTTCAAGCATGCATCTAGAATTCACACATCATTTATTTTCTAATAATGTGGAGTATAAGTTCAAAAGACCAATTTCAGTTGCAGAATTCAGTGCTGTATACATACAGCCATTAGAACAAGATATTGGAAGTAGGTCAGAGTGCATTAAATAATCTAAACTAATCTGTTGTAATTATCGTTAATTGAGGATGAATACTATCTTATAGTTTACAGTTACCTACATCCTGCCAATAATTAGCCTTTCAAAAATTGCAAACAAATACTCAATACAAAATCGTATGAGTGCTTGTTGTAGAGATAAGTTTCAGATTTATTTATTTTTAATTAATGAAAAAGAAAGACATAGTTACATACAGGGCGGCCGAGCGACTTCGAAGTGGGGGCACCAACGAAAAAGGGCACTTTCTGGGAAAAAAGGCACCTACAAAGAGAAATCTCAAAGCGAAAATATACAATTTTGTTTAGACGTTGATATATACCCCTTCATTGATTTCTTGTTTGTTTCTCTTTATACATCATCCAAGATATTGCTTAAGCATCATACTTTGCAGTGGGGTGTAATGGTCTGAATATTCATTTGTGAGGTCGCAGTGCAAAAAATTACATCTTATAAAGAGGAAAAAAGCAATCCTGATGGGGTAATAAGCACATTCTCATAACGGAAGACCTCCTTTGATAAGTAACATAATTATATCATCTATAAATGTGAGCGAGCGAACTTTGGGGGAAATTGCTCTCAGTCCCTTTAAATTAAGGGCAATTTTAATGATGAGAGGAAAAGGGGACCCTTATCGAAAGGGATAAGACACTTATTAGAAAAGAAAAGGAGCCCATGTCAAAAGTACAAAGGGTAGTTATCAGAGATGAAAATGGGGCACTCCTTACACCTGAAAAGAGGCACTCACCAGGGATGAAAAAAGGCAGTTATGAGAATGGAAAATGGGCATTTGTCGACGGAAAAGGAGCACCCATCAGATTTTGATAGGGCCATTTATAAGAGGTAAAAAGGGGCATTTACGAAAAGGGATAGGTCTCTTATTAGAAAGGAAAAGGGGCACGTATCCTTGTTAAAAAGGGCACTTATCGCTTCTGAAAAGGGGCACTGACCAGATATGAGAAGGGGGCAGTAATGAGAATGAAAAATTGGCACTTATAATAAAGGAAAATGTGCATTTGTTGAAAGAAAAGGGGCACCGATCGGATTTTAATAGGGGCATTTATCGGAGGTGAAAGGGAGCTTTTATGAAAAGGGAAGTGGTTCTTATTAAAAAGAAAAAGAGGCACATGTTAAAGAAAATGGGACATTTATCAGAGATGAAAAGGGGCATTTATGAGAAGGGGAAGGAGCTCTTTCTTTTTAATGGGGGCACTTATAAGGAAAAGGGGCATATGTGAAAATAAAAGGTGTTCTTATCCGAGTTTAAAAGGGGTAGTTGTTAAAAGGGGAAGGGGCACCTCTCAGATTTGAATAGGGCAATTACCGGAGGTGAAGGGGGCACTTATCAAAATTGAAAAGGGGCACTTCTCGTACCTGAAAAAGGGGCATCTACTAGAGATTACAAAGGGCACTTATGAGAATGGAAAATGGACACTTATTGCAAAGAAAATGGGAACATGTCGAAGTTAAAGGGGCACGTATTAAAATAAAAGGGCACTCATCAGAGGTGAAAAGGGGAAGGGGCACTTTTTCAAAGTAATAGGGGCACTTCTTACAAAATTAAAGGGGCACTTTTCCTATGTAAAAAGGGGCACTTTTGGGGTACTTGAAAAAGGGGGGGGGCACAGTGCCCGCCGCCCCTTTGCCGCCTCTGGTTACATAGTACAGTACAATGGACAATCACGTTTAGTTGATTATCACAGGAGATGCATTAATCGGGTTAGCATCAAATTTCTCAGAAAAGAGGGAGGAAAGTGAATTTGAAAAAAGACTCAAAGGACAAGTACACATGGCCATTTCAAGATTTTATTCTTATGCTTTTAAAATATATGTATACATTTGATAAGCCTCCCCCACCATCAAAAATAACAACAACAACAACTTCAGATTTCATTGATTTTTAAATGGATAGTGAGAAGAGAAAGGAACAGTGTTGGAGAAGGGGGTGATCATGAATTTGCTCTGGCAACTTTTCACTGGGCTTTGCTTTGCCGAAGATATAGGGATAGGGTTTGGGTTGATTTTAATAAGGTTCTAGGGTTAGGGACCTTATACTATTTTCACACTTGTTTTGCTTAGCCTCATACTATCCTTAACCCCGGACTTACTTTTTGGGCTTTTCACACACACTGTTTTAGTCCCGTACTAAGCGCCTATCCCGGAATAAGAAAATTCACGCTGTTCTCACTGCAATTCGTTAGCCCCAGACTAGCTGTATAGCGTGAATATTCATTAGGGGATTTCTGCAGCTGCGCACTTGCTCGATCGCGTCGTCGAACAGTATGGCAGCATGCACAGTATACAGTATCATGAGTGATCGGCAGCTCATCAGCTGCAGTACAAGCCGTAAAAATACGAAATATATTTAATAATAAAAAAAGGTATAATTGCTTAATAGGAACTCTGGTTGATGCGTTGGCAAATTCGGAAATTGGTCATGAATACTAATGGACGGAACTGCAATAAATGAATGGTACATTGGCGCGTTGGCGACCAACGGACATACTACGTTTAGTATACAATAAGCGCACGATTAACATGACCTTTCGCACTGGTAGTGCTTTATGGGAAATGCATATTCATGAATACGACGTCTATGATTGGACAGTGGGTTCCTTGCTTCACATCTGGCCAACTCCTATGTGCTCCAATATCAGGGAAAAATTACTAAAAAGAATTCGGGGGCTACTTTTCAAGCTTGCTTGCATGAAAATAACACTCTTTAATTTGTTTTGCATTGAACTCTATGCAAATCTTTGGGGGCTCTTTTATGACTATCGGGGGCTCTTTTTGGCATATCGGGGGCAATTTGCCCCAAGTCCCCGTGTATTTTTTTCCCTGCGCTCCATTGCGTAGTACCAGACTATTTTTTGTTTCTCTGCTCATTCATTTGCTTGGCACCGCAATTGCGGAGTTAGCACCACAATTGAGAGGTTAGCCCTGCTTTTTTGCAGGGCCAGCTAACCCCGTACTATAGGTAGGGCTAGCCCACTTTGGTAAATTTGTGTCAGAACAGAAAGTGGAATAATCTTAACCCCGGACTATAGGTGGGGCTAAGACCCCCCTTTAACCCCACCTATAGTCCGGAGTTTAGCAAAATTTTGCCAGTGTGAAAACAGTACTAGTGAGTCAATTTAGGCCATGATCGTGCAAATCAGAAATACAGGTTTTTTTGTTATGCCTCTGCCCACCAAAGGTACTGGTGCCTGAGGCATTATGTTTTCGGGTTGTCCGTCCATCCCGCTTTCTCATTAACACGATATCTCAAGAACCACTGGAGATATAAACTTCAAAGTTGGTGATAGTATGTATCACCATAGGAAGACTTTCTGATTAGAGTTTGGAGTAACTAGGTCAAAGGTCATATGTCACAGAGGTCAATTTCTGAAATTACAGGTTTTAGCCTTGCTATTGCGATTTCTCACGAACCACAAGATATACCTTTTTGTTTTCATTGTGATATTATCACAAATAATTCCATTCATTTCCTATACTGAATTTAGGGCGGAGGCATATAGGAGACGCAGTCACATTTGTTTTTGTTTTGCTCTGTTTTTTAATATTTTTGCCTATATATGTCAACATTGTGCAAATGTGCAATGTGTTTACTTGAAATGGTTTTTTAAAAAATTGCAGCCCCATTGTAGAAGTGCTCGTGATAAAAGCGACACAGTGAACAGTAGTGAAAGTAATGAATTAGAGAAAATATGGAGATAGAGAGAGAGAGAGAGAGAGATGTGGGGTGGAGGGGGGCAAGAAGGCACAATGATTAATACAAGTGCATGTGTATGTAGAATATTTGTCTTTTTTACCATGATTTTATCTCGATATAGTCTGGTAGTTGATAAGAACACTTTTCCACTTCTTTGTTCTCAGCAACTCTAGACTCTTTTTCTAGTACACTCGCTGAGTTCATTCCATATCTTGATATGAAACAGAGAGAGAGAGAGAGAGAGAGAGAGATAGAGGGGGAGGAAAACAGAGATCAACAGAGACAGAAAAGGAGGAAATGTATCTGATGCAAAGTACTAAATGGAAAGACAACAAAGAGAAAAGGAGAGAGGAAAGGAGAGAGAAATACATGTGATGTAGTAGACAAGACGGAAATAGTCTGAAAAACTGTGAATGACAGACAGAACATGAAGGTGTGTTTTGGAAGTTGCTCTATAAAGCTCACTAAACATTAAAGGTTGTAAATAAAATGTAATAGTCTAAAATTAGACTCAAAGTCAATATGCCCTTTTTTGGGATGTTTCTCATTTGGACATAATTTTGAAAAAGACAAATTTGTAATTAAAAATGTGAACATTTTCACTTCAAGACTATTTTGTATTTGATAGAACCAATGCTATTTTAAGTTTTTAAACCTTGGGTTTTATTTTCTTACTCAGTTGGGAACGGTCAGAATAAGAGGATTGATTTCAAACAACCCTTAGATCATCATGCCAACAATTCATCTGTTAAGACTTTAAGAGCCAGATGGGCATAAGCTCTGAGAAAAATTATATGATTTTACTCTAACCTTTAAACAACAATAGGCCTAGGTAACTATATCAGACAATTCTTTCTTATAAGCTATAACTTGCAAAAACTTGTATTTTATCTGCTGAGATCTAGAAGAGTATTAACTTATAAATTGCCACACCGTGTACTTTTAATGCCCTTCTGGCTCTCAAAAGATGATTACATCCCTTTAAGCCTTCATTGAAAACCAGCTTAAAATGGTTCAATATTCCTGTTGTGGTGCGTTTATGTGTGTGTGTTTGTAGGGGTGATCAGATTGTTTGATAACCTGAGAAAAACTTTTAAACAGTTTTGTGTTTGATCTTAACTTACCACCAATCATGCTAACATAATACATAGTTGCCTACATGCATCAGACTTAACAGAGGGAGGCAAACTCCACCTCCTTGCCCCTAAGTTTACCACAAACTAATATCTCTTCAACTTTAAGCCACCATTGAAAACAGACTTTAAAACAGTTCATTGTTTCCTGTGTTGTGGGAGATGATCGATGGTTTGATAACGTGAGAAAAAATTGTAAACATTCCGGTGTTTGATCCCAACTAAGCACCGACCACTTCCCACCCGATGCAGGTATCCTGTTCAAGGAAGCAAACCGGACATAATTAATCGTCAGGCTCTACAAATACAACTCGCCTTGAATGAGCACTTTGCTCATGCCCTTCAAAGGGTTTCTTGCAGAATTGGATCGGATAATCAAAAGACACAAATCATATTAGAAAAGGAGAAATGTAATCCCTCGCTCATTCCACAACTGATCAACGGAACTTGCAAGTTTGCTTGACGTAGTTTGTGATCTACAGATTTTTGTAGTTATGGATTAAGTTATTACATCTCACAAATCACATGTAGGAAAGAAGATTTTGTATGTATTACACTGCATGTTGTTATCTCATATATATATGTTTAAATAACACAGGCTCCAAAGAGATGATTTAATCTACGATATACATGTACATGTATCTTCAACGCGCCCACAGAACTTGGAACTTTTGTTTCATTAAAGCTTTTGTTCAAAGGTTACTTGTGCTGGATTGTATGAGAACATTACAAGTCACAAATCAGATTAGAGAAGGAGAAAACACAAGTCACAAAAAATTTACATGTAGAAAAGGGAAGATAAATATCCTTTCACAACTCACATAACGTGAAACTTTTATTGTTTCATATTGTTTTAGTTATATTTGTGTGAATCCCCTAAAATGCTAATCTTAGAAGAGGAAACTCTTGTCACCATCTAGAAGTCAATATGTTTTTCAAAAAGCAAGTTATGACATGTAGTCACTGATGTGCATGGTCAAACTGTTGTAATTAGCCAGTATGAATGCATGTTCGAGGGTCAGGATACCATAGGCTTTGAACACGAAACAAAAACTGACAAAATGTCAATCCATCAAAACAGGAAAGTGATCAACAAACCTTGAAGCCCACGTGTTGATATAGACGTCAGTACGTGTGTTAGGCATTGCTTGTCAAACAAACTGAACTTCCGTTATTTTCAAACCACAATGTCATTGTTTTTGTGTGAATAAGTCATAAATCGATGCTTGTTATTGACAGTGGTGGTAGTAAGTACTTCAAGACCACCTAAGGTATTAAAAGATGCTAACCTATCATGAGGGTATTCAGTCCCTGTGGTTTTAAGGCCAGTAATGACTGAATTGCTCTAAACATATAATGAGGTAAACTTTAAAATGAAAGTACATGGAATACCTGAATGGCAGAAGATGTTTTTGGTCACAAAGAAGTAACATGTTTTCAGGTCTAGTCGATCTACAGTCTGTTGAGAAATATACTGCACATTTTACAGACAACACAGAGTCAGAGTGTCTTGATGTTGGATAGAATCAGATTTGAGGTAGAGGAAATCTGAAATTTTGTGGAAGAACTGAAACCATTAAAGCTATTCAGAAATTTGCAAAACATGTTTTTGTTTTTGGCCATTCCATGGTAGCTGTGACCATGAAAATCTCAGAATATGCAGTTCCGATATATATTTTCCAAATGGGAATAGCGAATCGGTCGATTGCACTCAAGAGACATTGTTTTAAAGCTAAAGTAATATCAGTCTTGAGAGGGCACTATACAACATAAAGAGTTTATTATTTACAATTTCATCACTTTAGACTCGATTTCAACCGCAACAACGATCATTGAATATTGTAAAATCGCATATGCTTCCAATATGTTCATTTGAGCCAAATTCATGACCCCATACCAAAACTTTGTGCAGTCAAACCTGTCTATAGCGACCACCCAAGGGAAACACAAATAGTGGCCGTTGTAGACAGGTGGCCGTTTGCGGCCATTTTGATTTTGAATAATTGATTGACGGCACTCGCAAGGCCTCTCGCAGACCCGCCGCGACCCACCAATGCGACCAACAGCAGCCGTGTAGCGAGCAGGTATAGGTAGCGACTAGCCACAGCAGCGCAATTTCGCTCACACAGTCAGGCGATCGTCGGCACAGTGGCTAATTATAAAGCTACATGTAGATCTAATGGTCATTTACCCAGAATAAAACTATTCAACCCCAAGCTCTTCAATCAAAACATTTAATTACCAACAGGATATTGTTTTTTGCACATTTCATGAAAACAAAACAATGCAGAGTCATTGTCATGAACTTCAATCAATAGGTGACTTGATTGTTCGTCCGCACAGGCTAGGCCAGGCCTGGCGAGTGATGTACGGAACCTGTCTGTCAATCAAATTCTCAGGCTCGGTCATCTTGATTTCTTTTGAATAATTTCTGACATGCGTTAAAAAAAAATGCAGGACAATTTTAAAGAAAGAAAATTATGTTTAATCATTTCATATTTTTATTTTAACTAAACACCGTACCACTCTTTGTTTATTAAATTTTTAAACACCGATAAAAAAAAACCTTGCGTTGTTAGATTTATCTATTGGCTCTCTGCCTCGTTTTTGCCCGACTGAGCCCTTCTAAAGCCACGGAGAATCCTTATAAAGCTACAGGAAAATGAAACATGTAATCGCTGTGTGGAAATTCAACGGAGAATCCTTTTGGATTTTGATAAATAAGTTGAATTTCCACAAAGCAATTTCTATGTTTCATTTTCTTGTGGCTTTATAAGGATTCTCCATGGCTTTATAAGGGCTCAGTCATGCGAAAACGAGGCAGAGAGCCAATAGATAAATCTAACAACGCAAGGTTTTTTTTATCGGTGTTATAAAAATTAATAAACAAAGAGTGGTACGGTTTTGAGTCAAAATAAAAAATACGAAATGATTAAACATATATATTTAAAAAAAAAAATTTTCCAGCATTTTTTAAAACGCATGTCAGAAATTATTTAAAAGAAATCAAGATGACTGAGCCTGAAAATTTTGATTGACAGGCTCCGCTTACGTCATTCGCCAGGCCTGGCCTAGCCTGTGCGGCGCGACGAACAATCGAGTCATCAATTGAAGTTCATGACAATGACTCTGCATTGTTATGTTTTCATGAAATGTGCAAGAAACAATATCCTGTCGGTAATTAAATGTTTTGATTGAAGGGGTTGAATAGTTTTATTGTGTGTAAAATTGACCATTAGATCTACATGTAGCTTTATAGTGAGCCGCTGTGCCGACGACCGCCTGACTGTGTGAGCGAAATTGCGCTGCTGTGGCTGGTTGCTACCCGGTCGCTACACGGCTGCTGTTGGTCGCTTTACGGCTGGCCCTGGCGGTCGTTGTGTGGGCATTTTCGGTAGCCAGCGGAAGCAAATGAGTGGCCGCTGGTCGCTTTAGACAGGTGGTCGTTGGACAGGTCCTTAACTACATGAAATCTCACGGGGAATTTAAGTGGTCGTTATGGACAGGTGGTCGTTACAGACAGGTGGTCTTAACACAGGTTTGACTGTAATACCTTTAGGTAAAATTTTGCCATCAAATTTTGGGGCTCCCAACACTTTAGAGGGGCTTTAATGTATTCAGAAAGAGCAATATAACATTTGTAAAATGCTTATTAATTGTATCATGATGATATTCCTTAAATGGTTTGCATTTCAATTCAGACTGTTATGTCAGCATGTGAGGCTGCCCTGTTGCTCATGTATTAATAACCATTTTATCTGTGTATTCCTATCTACAGGGGAACAAGCGTAACCGGTCACTGGTCAGGGTCGGTTCTCTGGCCAATATCCTCTCACCTGTGTCCTCAGTCAAGAAAGTTGGACAGGCCATCCAGGTAAGTGACTGTAAATGCCTCTGTTACACCAAGGGTGAATCTAGGGTTTTTGAAGGGGTGGACAATCCTGAAAATGGCACAATTAGGTGGCCATCATATATTGTTGTTATTGTTGCGGTGGTGGGGAGGTTGGCGGTAGTGGCGGTTGTTGGTGTTGTTCTTCAGGTGTGCTATTTTGGTTTCAGTGCTAGTCCTCACAGCAGATAGTGTTATTCTAATGATCATTGCAAGAAGAACTCCATCTTTATCAGAAGAAACCTTCCAATGCATCTTTTGTTGATTTACATATAGGTTCTGTTGTGTAATCTCTTTTGCATATATTCTACATAATATACACATATATTATCTCTGGTAGATGTAGAAATATAGTTGTCCATCATTGATAGATATCCAATGGGGGACAATGTCTGCTTTCTAACTATGAAATCAGTCTCAAATGTTCGATAGAAATTTTATGCAAGTAAAATGTGTTTGCGACTTTGCGCCTAAATAATTAGATTTTTTTTCTCAAAATGTGCCATACAAATGCTGTGGGTTAAATGTCAATTGTTATGGGTACTATAAAAGGTAGACATATAACCCATCCTCTTTCGGATGGGGACGTAAAAAAGTCGGACCCAGACGAAAATAATTATATCTGATTGAACATTTGAAACATGTCTGTAAAAACCCAATTACACACACACACACACACACACACACCATTGTCTATGTCAAGTGGGTGGCTCCTGTATTAAAGATACTATGTCCCTTTTGCAGCCAACATCAAATTCTGTAGAACTTTGCAGGAATTATGAATATGTCCTGTATGTCCTATCTGTGAAATTTAAACGTTAGCAGTGTCCTAATATTCAAATTATGCAAGGAAACCCTTTTACTTGCTAGACTTCACTGTCAGACCCTATTGAGTGACTGACTGGCTTTTTTCATCTTTGGTAATAACATACATAAAATGAGCTGTAAAGGGTTCATGAGCATTTGTCTACATCAATAACCAACTTCTTGTATGGCCAAAATTAAACTGATTGAATCTTTGCGCAGCATAAAACGTACGACCATTCAGTACAATGGTCTGAAAAATCAGACTATTACTTACTGGCTCTATAGCTCCTAAGTCGATTCGACAACTAATAGTCGTTATTTTTCCACTTAAAGACATTTTCAAGCCCCTTTTTTTAGGGAAGTTCTAAATTAGTATTGTCTTTCAAATGCCGTTGGAATTTAACCTTTTCATTTTTTGGGCCTGCAAATGGGACATAGTACCTTTAAGGTACATGTAGATTCAGAAGTCTTTGGGCAATGATCCAATGTAATGAAGAGCTTTCCAAATATATCTTTAACAGTCACTAAAATTGGATATATTCTATCTCATTGTAAGTATTTGGACTAATGAGATTGTTACAGGCTAATTAGCTTTTTGTCATTGCTAGGTTTATTGTTGTTTTTTTACATGAAAGAAAGGAAGTACAGTCAAGTGCAATTCAGAATAGACCTGTAGACTAAAATATGTAAAGACAGATGTCATGATTTGTGGAAGTATTCTGGTTATTTCTGGAGGTATCCACCTCTTGCTTCAATTAGTGTTGATACTTAGATAGCAGTCACAGATGGGATGCTCCACAGATGACTCTTCTAACGATGCAAGTTGGTCTCATCCCTTGTTCAGTTGACCTTTTAAGTATGCTTTAATGGTCCTTCCTGTGTTCATTAAATAGGTACATTAGATGCAGAATGAGATATATATATATATATATATACAGACTACAGAGTTTAGAGACAGACAGACAGACAGACAGATAGAGAAAGGGATGCAGAAGTTTGACATAATTATAGAGAGGTCTGCAACTGGGGGTGTTGGGTAGAGATCATCAAGAACTCAAAATAGATGAGAGGGTGAATTTGCATTGTTAAAAAGATTGGAGCTACATATAAGCTGAAGGTGTGCCATTTGATGTGATGAGCTACTAACATACCTGCCAACTGTTCCCAATTTGGAGCAGCGAAAAAAAATATAAGGGAGCGGTAAGCGATTTAGCCCTAGTATGCTCTGAAAAAAGCTCTGGTAAAAATATAATAAAATACTAAAGTATCTTTGTGATTAAATCATCCTTAAACAACATCAAATCCTAAAAGAGCTCCCACACACAAAAAAGTAATTTTTTACTCTGGTTTGGAGATATTGGAACCATGAGGATGGGGGGCTTCTAATTAATTTTAAGAATCATACATCTAGTCTAAAATATACTTTTCTGTTTTTGGGTACTCCTTTAGAAAATGTTGTTGTAGAACTTGGATTTTCTAACAGCAATACTTGTGTATTTTATTGGGAAAAAGAAAAAAAGAAAAATTGTTGAGTAGTATGACGGAAATAAAGGATATCATTAAGCCCCGCATATTTTGTGCAAGCCCTATGCTATGCGGGTGCGTACGCTGCATTAACTAGGTGGTCTACTCAACAAGACATTTACTGTTTACTGAGAATGTAGTTAAATTGCTTGCATTATCTCTTGAAGCTCATATTTTTGGTGATTGATAACACCCTTCTGGCTCTAAACTGGCAGGTACAAGTACATGGATGTGTTTACTAAATTCTGTTTGAGGTTTTGAACTTAACAGAAGTCTGGGATCTAGTGTGAGAGAGTGTGTTTTAAAAGACAAATTGACTTCATTATAACTAATGACATGTCATTAAAATACCACAGCTATATTATAACTCTACTGCCCTTTACAAAGTATTATACTTAACCCTAATAAGGCCGGGGGGGGGCCATCATGGCCCCCTCCGCGATTTTTCTGATTGTTCGGGAACGCAAATGGATGACGCCCGCCGCTTCATGACTTTATTCTTTCGAGTCTTGCGCATCTTTTAAAACAATTTTTTTGAAAATCGGACCTACCGTTACAAAGTCACGTGACCTTTGTCTTTACATGTCGGCCGAAAATCGCTCATTTTCGTGATTTGTGTACAAAACATATGGAAATATCATTTTTCCTAAAAGAGATAAAACATTGGTTATTTGGTCTTGTTTAAAGTTTAGGTGTTTGTTTTGGGGTCAAAATAGTTAAATTATAGTTAGAAATGAAATAAAACAACAAAAACAATAAAATACATAAGTTAAAAAAACAATGAAATACATAAGAAATTATCAAAACAAGAGATAACATAAGGAATAACCTAGCTTTCCAAATTTTTTTTTCGTATTATTATTCCAAATGGTCTAACAAATATATGTAGGGGAAAAGAAAGCTTAAATATGAAGAATATATGATTTATGGGTAAAAATATGAATTTTTTGACCTTATTTGCATAATTTACCATAAATATGCAAATGAGTAATTTTTTCAAAAATTGAAATTGCTATATTATTCTATACACTTCACTTGACATGCATGCAAATTTGCGGCGATCGGCCGTTTCACGGCCGAGATCTTAGGGGCCATAATGGCCCCCGGCCGTATTAAGAACTCAAATAGCCCGGCCTTATTAGGGTTAAAGGGGAAGAAAAAAATCAAATGATTGCAGGTTGCAATGTTTCTGGTCAGAGTCAGGTGGCTTTACTGGAAATGAACATTAATGATACTCTGGCTGTCCATCGCAGGAATAATTTGCCCATGGTTTTTATCTCAGATACAATGCTCACACAAACACGTATAAAACTAAACAGTCATGTATCTCATCAGGATGGGGAGGGGGGAGAAAAAAGACACTCAATGACACTCACAAATTCTCTTAAACATAAGGAAGAGGAAAAAAAATGACCAAAGGGATAAACATGCTTGAAAATGGCAACACAAAATACCGGTATATGTTCTCTCTCTCTCTCTCTCTTAGTTGAAACTTGCAAAAACCCATGTAGATATATTGAGTTTTAGCCACAGGAGAAGTCTTTCTTATTCATTAGTAATGATTGAAAAATAGGGAGAAATTACCAGGTCAGAAGGAAATGGGATGGGAAAGGACCATCATCACACTATTGGAATACAATGTTACATGTATTGTCGCATGTATGATGTAGGTCATTGTCTAGACTAATCCTACCACCTAAATCCAGTCTTCCTGTCATCTGGCATAATATTTCCAGGAACCTTGATACTTTCATTTGTCAGTAAAGCCTATATGTCACATGCTTTATAGCCACTGTACTTGTTCCGCAGTTCATTGTCATATTTAGGGGTATTGGGCAAAACAGGAAAAATTGTGTAATCATAAAGCATGTATAATGACCTTATATAACAGGGAGCAGCTTTCATACAACTTTCTTTGTTTTGGAGGGAAATGTGTGGTTCTGTACATGTTTCATCACAAAGTGATCTACATATTTACCCCGTCTGTATTGTGTACATGTATCATGAATCCAATCTCTCTGTTCCAAGGAAGATGAAATACACACCATCATTTCATACCAGGGCATATATAGGGATGAATGGACGTGTCCTGGCATTTGTTTCTCTTTCTCTTTCTCTCTGTCTCTGTGTGTCTCGACATCTAGACCATGGTCTCGCTATGTCTATGTCTATCTCTCTCCGTCTCTCTCCGTCTCTCTCCATCTCTCTCTCTCTCTCTCTGTTTTGCCATGTCTATCTCTATCTCTCTCCGTCTCTCTTGTGTCTGTCTGCCCCCTCCCCTCTCTCTCTCTCTCTCTCTCTCTCTCTCTCTCCCTCCCTCTCTCTCTCTCTCTCTCTCTCTCTCCCTCCCTCTCTCCCTCTCTCTCCCTCTCTCTCTCTCTCTCTCTCTCCCTCTCTCTCTCCCTCTCTCTCTCTCCTCTCTCTCTCTCTCTCTCTCTCTCTCCCTCTCTCTCTCCCTCTCTCCCTCTCTCTCTCCCTCTCTCTCTCTCTCTCTCTCCTCTCTCTCCCTCTCTCCCTCTCCCTCTCTCCCTCCCCTCTCCCTCTCTCTCTCTCCCTCCCTCTCTCTCCCTCCCTCTCCTTCCTCCCTCCTCTCTTCTATTAATAGACTTTTGTTTTGTTTCAGTTTTACTCATGAGAGTGGCAGATAATACTAGTACATGTATTAGTAAACTGATATCTGGCTGCACCTTGGTTTTGTCTGAATTTCATCCTCGATTTTTAATGTACATTGGGGGTCATTGACCCTGAAATGTGGTAGCTAGTACAATAGAAAGTGACTATTTAACAGTTCACTTTCTTCCTGTTTTCAGGGCAAATCAGTACACTACAAGTCACTAACAGATCTATTTTGCAAGGTGTGCTATTGGTTTTGTACATTGTTCGTGTTCATATAGGCTTGTCATAACCACCTGCATTTGTATGTCCTTCTTTTCAAGCAAATAAGACTATTCAGTGCACCAATGTTTATTATGCCAATATGAAAACTCAGTAGAATATATTAATGTAATTTAAAATTATGTGGGAATGGTCTTCATTTGATGTAGTACCATGCGCAGATATGAGACTACATGTATATTTACGAGAACCCTCCCCCTCCCCCCTTAATTTTTTTTTTTTTTAAATACAAATGTGACTTTTACTTTTCAGTACTAACTGCATGTAGATGATGCATGCCAATAAAATGTGAAGCAATTAAGCATACATGCATTCATTTCCTGACAGCAAGTGGGAATTTAATGATCTTTAGGACAATATCATGCTAAATATGTCTGAAGCATTTTCACTACAACCTTGTTCTGTAATTTAATCCAGCACTGATACATAGTGAACCACCTCAAGAAGAAGAAGAAAAAGAGGGAAATGAATAAGGGTTAGTAGTAGTAGTAGAAGAAGAAGAAGAAGAAGAAGAAGAAGAAGAAGAAGAAGAAGAAGAAGAAGAAGAAGAAGAAGAAGAAGAAGAAGAAGAAGAAGAAGAAGAAGAAGAAGAAGAAGAAGAAGAAGAAGAAGGAGGAGGAGGAGGAGGAGGAGGAGGAGGAGGAGGAGGAGGAGGAGGAGGAGGAGGAGGAGGAGAAGGAGAAGGAGGAGGAGAAGGAGAAGGAGAAGAAGAAAAAAAAGGAAAAGAAAGAGTCTAGTTTAATTGTTCAAATCCAATTTTCAATCCAAGTTGAAACATGATAGCTTTATATAGCCTTTTCAATCTCTACTTGAGCAGTAAAGCAGCTGATTTTATAGTGCTCTGTTAAAATCACACAATAAGTGAAATACAAAAGGTCAATTACAACTTTGAAATACACTCATCGATCCACATGTGACTTGAACAAATGACTTTTATTACTCCCTTTTATAACACCCCATCATGAGACAAAAATAATGTATGTGAAAAGCAAATAAAGTATTGAAAATGTCAGCCTTCCTCTCGAACAGCTGATTTATATTGGTGCCCAACTAAAGTCTTGAATTGCTGAAATCTCTCCACCACTTGAACAGCTGATTTCCTGGTCCCTTCTTCCATCTCAAAATCTGCTTAAAACATTCTTGCTTGGGAAACCCTTTGCTTACCCTTACCTCATGTTGAGAAAGATTTAGTCTGAATGTTCTACATGTATGTGAAACTTTTGATTTATGTTCCACTCTGATAATTAATAAGCAGCTTTCTAGCACAGTCTTCCTGTCATAAACAGCCCAGGGTAATCTCAATTATCTCCTTGAGTATCTCTTAAATGAGATTGCACGATGCATCAAGTCATGCTTTTCATTGTTATGTGAGTACAACTCAGTACACACACAAATAGGGGTGTGAAAAAGGAGGGTCTGTGTGATTGAGTATGGATATGGATTCTGGAATAACCATTCGAGATGTTTGTTTTGCTTCAAACATTAATCTTAGGATGGCAAGCATTGGGCAGAATACTTTTCAGTTTATTTTTCTGTTTATTTGTTAATTTTTCTGTTTATTTGTTTATTTTTCTGTTGTAAAATATTCTTATTTTAGATTGAAATTTAAAAAAAGATAATAATTTATAATGTTTGTGTGAGCGAATTCTTGTAAAATATGTATGGATACACTTATCTTTTTTTTTTTTTTTTTTGGGGGTCTAATTTTTCTAAAGCAAGTACAAATGTATTTTAGATTCGCTTGCCCCGGGCAACACTGAACCTTTTTTTTTTAGGGGGGGGGGTATAGTAAGCTGTCTTGTCACCTTTCACTATAAAAAATGGTACCATGCTTCCCATGAATACAATTTCAGAATAGATTAAAGATGCAGGTTATCAGGTCACTCTATTTGAAAAGAGCTCCTTTTTGCCAAGAAATCAAGCTCATTAAAACAAGCCACTGTCAGAAAGTCTTCAACCTTTTTTTAAAGATCAAGCCTGAGAGAGAGTACTGAAGATTTGAAGTGTTTCTAGGGAATGTTTCCTTGAGAGCACCTGAAAATCAAGATGCCTTGGTTTCATCGCCCTGGTCTGTCAAGTGTAATGATGGCGGTAATTGATGACGGCTCAGTAGGAGTCTCTGTAATCGACACTGGACTCGATCTCCACTCTTCCCGGCATTCCAGATAGGATTGTTCCTCCAGAGTTTTCTCTTCGTCATAAAGTCAGATAAGCTTTCTGCAGGTACCATGCAGTACTCTGAATTTTATCCCCATTTTCTCTATCATTTGTCTTTATTATTTACTGCATGGTATTCCAGGTGGAAATTAATAATAGTGTCAGTACAAAATTACAAAAATATTAAAGTTACAATCTTATTGTATTGATTATTTATTATTTGTACAGCTACAGCTGATGGTACCAAAGCTTGTGTAATAGCTTGATCTGTACTGATTGTTATATACAGCTTAAAGTGTAAGAATCACCAAAACAAGTTTTGCTCTTGATTTAAGGAGTTGCTTGTGGCTACACTGTATTCAAAATATGAGCTTCGAATACTACTTCTACAAAGAGATATTGCAAGTTTAATACATTATCAGTGATCAGTAAAACGTTTTGTTGAGTAGCCTAGTTAACACAAGCGTATGCATTCGCATAGAATAGGTACACATATACAAAAGTATGAAACCCAAGTCCGACTTGGGTTCCGTGCAAGCACTATATGCAGGGTTTAATGTTATCCTTTATTTTCTTCATCTCCTTAAGCATTCACCTATAGAATGGCAGGTAAAGTTTTTTTGAGGTTGATTTTATACATTCTAGCTATACACGACAAATTGTATCAGGTGATTGGTACACTTTAAATTGATGCTTTATTAATATGATATGAATGTTATTCTACTTGGCTGACAATTTTGATTATGATACAGTCATGCAAATAAAAACAAAACAAAACAAAATTAGTTTGATCTGTAAGGGTTCACATACATTTCAAAGATAAAGCATGTGCATGTAGAGGGGCATTTTCCAAGCCCCTCGGATAGGGCTTAAAGCTACAGGTCCACCAGTCATTTTGCCTTGAATGTTTTTTCTTGACAGTCAGGTAAAGTAACCAATCAGGTGCATAATTGCATATGGCGGTAGTGTCATTGTCCTATTTCTGCCAAACAGACCTTGTTGATTTTTCAGGAATAAATACTGCATATGGCCATGATACTGCACTCGTGTTCCATCACCACCCTTACTGCAGTCAGCCAGCGAATATAAATGGTTGTTGTTATTAGAAAGTTGAAAATTAATCCTCTTGTTTACTTACAGTACTTGTAAAAGTTCTATTGTTTAAAGAACCATTATTTATGTTGAAGTACATGTACCTGCAAAACAACTAACAAAACCTGGGTCCTGTTGCATAAAACTAATATCATTGATGGTAACTTTGCCATCAATGGTAACTTCCATGGAATACTTGATTTTGGTTGGCTGTTGAGCAATGTTATCATGGTAGTTACCATTGATGGCACAGTTACCATTAATGGTAAGTTTTATGCAACAGGTCCCTGGGCAGGGTAATAAAGTATTTTTAAATAAACATGCGCCCGAGACAGGTGCACAGGAACTCAAAATCTAAATCTGGACCCTCAAACTTTGGAGATTTGTATAGTGCTTATGCATACAGACTTCATTTTGAATCTGGAACCCCTTCCAAAAAGGTTAGTGTAGAGTCCTGCTACAGCCCACAAGACCAACAATTTTAGTCCCATTCTGAGCCTTCTGATAACTTTTGTTTTAGGGTTCACTGGAGCGTCATCCCACGATATTGACGACACAAGAGACCAAAAATGTCAGTCCCATGGGCCTCAATGTAATCCCAGAGGGTTCAAGAGACCGATGGTCCAATAAGACGATCAGCCAACAAAACCGACATTTTTCTCATGGGCTGTCGGTCTAGCTTAGTGAACTTTTTTTGTCATTGTTGGTCTTGTAGGCTGTAGGTCTAGTGAACCTTTTTCTCAATCTCAGTCTTGTGGGCTAGCCGATTGTCTACTGGAATGACTCCATCATTCACTTGCTCTTGCCAGAAAAGAAGAAAGTAAAAGACCACTTTGAACTATCTAGATCAAATCAGGATACCTGGATACATAGGAAGGTAGTCAGACAATGGCTTCTATAAGCCAGTAAGACTTAGGAATTACAGAATTCATTAAAAGAAAGGTAAAGTCCAGTTTCAAGTGAGCTGTTTATCAGTTCTACGACACATGCTCCGACGATAATTTCTCTGTGGTCAATTACCTACCCTAGCCAAATTCCTAACTTCAACCTTCGACTATACACTACACCTAACCTTAAACCTAACTCCAAAGGCCCAAACCCAATTACAACCCTTCCGCTAATGCAAATTATTGGAAGAAATCAAGCTAAACAAATTTTGAATCACCATTTTTATCAAGGAAAGAGTCCACCTCAATTAGCCCAAGACTTCCCCTTCTCAAATGTAATTTCCATTAGCTTGAAGCTCTATTATCAGAGGTAAAATGCAAATTAAATACATTACCACTTTGTTCATTGAGAGGCCTACCTGTTCATATCTTACGTTTTGTAGTGTATCTAGAGATTTAGTGGTAACATTTCTTGGAAGATATGTAGGGAATACAGTAGGAAGGATGATAACCAGGCTCTTGCCACTATGAGATGTGAGAGAAGTGTTGAGATGTACAAATGTACTTCTGTTATTAACCTTTTTTAGAATAATACATTTTTCCTGATGCAGGTGATACAGAAATCCTTTTTGGGAATCAATCTTCAGTGTGATCCCGAATTAGAACACAGTTATAGCTTGTCTTAGCAAATCATATTCAACCAATTGATCTTCAGCCTAATGTATATAGTTAACTCACATTGAAGACTTTTTAGCACTTCCCTTTTGATATAGTTACTCCAAAACAGCCCTTTCTCATTGATTTTAACTCCCACACTTGTGATGTTGTTCACAGACACCTACCAGTTCGACCTGACCGTACGTTTCAAGTGAAACTTACCGCCCACGCATAAATCTGCTTCTCGGTCCTTTCTCAGAAGTAAGACCAAATATAACCGAGGAGTTAGGAGAGCTCCTAGATATAGCCATCCCTTTCTATTTCCTCGATGCAGGAATGCCAACAGTAGTGGGTTAAACTCGTTAAACTGTTGTCCATTTTCTCAGTGCTGAGCGCAGTGGGTAGTATTGTGCCAAAGGAAAAGAAATGTCTATTTTGAGAGATAGTTTGCCAGAAGCAAGCCGAGTGGTCCAAATGTCCAGCAGGGTTTCGTCTTACTTTCTTTGGATCTCAGTTTGTAGGTCAAACGTTGTTTTGTTTTGAATCCCTAGTAAAGTTGTTGTATGAGTGCTTGTTGTAGAGATAAGTTTCAGATTTATTTATTTTGAATTCAATGAAAAAGAAAGATATATATGTACAATGGACAATCACGTTTAGTTGATTGTCACAGGAGATGCATTAATCGGGTTAGCATCAAATTTCTCAGAAAAGAGGGAGGAATCCCACAGGTAAATTAAAACAAAAAACTCAAGGGACAAGTACACATGGCCATTTCAAGATTTGAATCTTATGCATTTAAACATTATGTATACATTTGATAAGCCCCCCACCACCAAAAAAAAAAACAACAACAACTTAAGATTTCATTGATTTTTAAATGGATAGTGAGAAGAGAAAGGAACAGAGTTGGAGAAGGGGGTGATCATGAATTTGCGTCAAGAGGACTTCCCTCTTTAGTTGGCGCCAGTGGTCAATTCAGCTGCCATCGTAGGTCTATTTATGAGAGCCTCAATGACCATGGCATTAATCATTCGTACAGACTGACTCGAGACAACACCGCACCCTGTCTTTAATTACGCAAAGAAGCTAACGCCTCTCCACTCATCAAGAACTTTTATGACTGATGGGATCATCCATGAGTTTCCTGTCCCAATCATTCAGGTATCCTTAATTATCAAAGTGATAAGGTTCTATTATGGTGTCAAATAAAAAAGGAAAAAGATGAAGAATCTCACCAAGGAGATATTAGGGGCATTAACACTGCAAGCAAGAGCCATAGGTTTTTCTAGGCAACTACACCAGGAAAAAAATATTTAAACAATTTCAGGGGCTACTTTTCAAGCTTGCTTGCATGAAAATAACACCCTTTAATTTGTTTTGCATTGAACTCTATGCAAATTCTGGGGGGGGGGTCTTTTATGACTTTCTGAGGCTTTTCGGGCGAATTTGCCCGAGCCCCGTGTAATTTTTTCCTGAACTACACATAAACATACAAAATAACCTGAATTAAAAAGAACCCTTTTTGGTCCTTTTAAACTCTTTAATTGCACAATCTCAAAACAGAGTTGAATTATTCGTTTTTTTATTCTCGTCACTTGCTGTTGTATTGCAGGCAGTAGCAACAAGTCTCGCATGTGCGCTACTAGGCTAAAACAAAAAACAGAATTGGCTATCATCAACATCTTTTAATGGGTTTTTCTAGTAGAGTAAAATGGTAGAGCAAAGGTTTTTCAAATTGGTTTTTAGCAGCCTAATTTGGCCTACTGATATCTCTTTGATATCACAGATTTCTATTAAAAAAAATCACCTGAGCTTTCAATCACATGTAGCTCAGACACATAAAAGATTCATATCCAAGAATCCTGATGAAACACCCACGTAAAAAAGATTTTCTCTGGCATACGTTGATGTACATGTGCATATATTTAGGCACAACATTCATATCTGCCACCTGTGCGTGAAATAATCACAATGGTTGCTGCTGTTTTTACAGATATGTTCCTGCAGCAGCAAACATTTAGGAGTTGGTAAATTTCACTCCCTGTAAGGCAATATTTGACACTCATTTTGAGGCATTTTTAAATAAACGGAGCTGTAGATCATGCTTTCTTTCAAACGTATTAAGAACATGTACATGTAGTGTATCAATCTGTCAAAGCATGCAGCCTCGTCAGGAGTGGATGGGAATGATGGAATTTAATTTGCTTATTTATCTGCTTCAATTTCAAGCGATTTTTTTCTTCTTCTCCTTTTTGTTGTTGTTTGACATTGAAAATTGTACGTAAAGACCACCTGTCTGTCTGTCTGTAAATAGAGTGCTCCTTACCTTCTTTGAGCAGTCTTTCATACAGGTTTGACTGTAATGTTCTCTTTAATCACTAGAAAACAATGTTTTAAAAATCAAAATCAATGATGATAACAATGAAACACAGATTCAGTGTACAGGAATACAATACTCCTTTAAAGAAACCATAATCATACATAATGCATAGATTACTTCTCTGGTGCTTTATTTTTTTGTCAAATCCTGTATGGGCATTTCCTATCTTGTAGATTTTGCCCCCTTTTCTTTCTTTTTTTCAGAATGTAATGGAAACTTAGAAATTCTAGGTATTTAGAAAATGCAAAATTACTGATGTTATTTCTGTGTTTATTTATTCAAAGAAATAATCAGACAAGGTCTGTACTCTGTATCATGCGGTTTAGCAAAAAATTTGTAGAATAGGTAGAATAACGGTGGCTAAGCTATTTTGAAGAACGATCAAATTAGAGGATTAAATTGATACCTGATTAACCTGAAGTCTACAAATAATCAAATATTGGTTTTGTACTCCAGTGCTGGAACCCTGGAATCGCAAGTATGTCAGGAATTTAAAGAATCCCTTATGTTTGTGTGAGGGATGTGCAAATAGTTCTTTTCCAAAGATGAGAAGTAATCCTTAACACATGGGTGAACTCACAAACAATGTGTATTTTTAGTTTTACTCGCATAACATGGCCCAAATATAACTATTGCATTTTGTTTCTTCTACTTTGTTGCCAAAATTGCAAATTGTGAGTGTTATAGAATGGTCAGTATTTTAAGGGGTCCTTTTTCCCCCATAATATCTAATTGGGATTTTTACATTTATTTATGTACGTAGGCCCCCTACATGTATGTATTCTACTTTTAATACTTTAAATTACATTACATTACATCATCATCAGAAATTACTTATTTTCTTGTATCAAAAGGTTGACTATCCATTTCACACAAATTTGTACATTACTTGATTGATTTTGTTTATTTTATTTGTTTTATTTATAATATTGATTTTTATATCATCTTTGCAAGCATGCATATTCATGCTCATTAATTCATTAATGTCCCATTGATTCAATTTTTTTCCCTTTGGAATACATGTATAGAAAAAGTAAGAAATTCAGCTAAACAATCAATACGAATAGATACACCTTATATAGGAGGACTACAGAATAGTAGCATAATGTGCTTTCAGCCCTGAGTTTGACAACTAAAGAACTTTGCATTTCAATTCTTTTGAATTTGATATCAAATACACAGAAATAAGCAGACAAAGAATGACTACAAACTTTGTTTTTGTCTAGGTTTTAAAAATGACATTAACTACTCAAAAAGCAGATACATACACGTGTCTATACACATGTCTACATCAAACGTGTCTACATTAAACGTGTCTGATCAAATGAGATAAGATGGTCCCTCTAATGGTTTTCATATTACTCCCCTACTTTTACAATGAAATTAGCCCACCATAGATTCCACCAATCACAGTATAAGGAGGTGCGGCCTACTCCTTTCGTGTACACTCTCAATGCAGACTATGAGTGAGCGATCATCCCTGCATTGCTTGTTTGCAGCTACATGTATATTCTACATGATATGGGTTTCCCCTTTTTGTATACCATTGTGATTTCATAGAAGTCTGCCTCTTGCAGGGAATAGGGAATACCTTGCATCTTTTGATAAAATATGTTGTCTGTCATCGTCTGGACTTAGTAGTTAACAACCTGTCTGTGCGTGGAGTAGTCAGAGCTTTGCAAAAGCTCTCATGTCACTTGTGGATGTGAGGAATTTACCAAGCAACCAGACGCTCTTTGAAGGATTATTTAAAAGGATTTTGTTGTCAACTTTCATATTTTGAATCAGCTGCATTCATGATGGCTCCACTCTTTCATACATCTGAGGTATGTTGACAGTGATGTTTTGAATTTTAATTACCATCACCAATGTTGAGTTAAGATGCTGCTTGTACTTTGTAGACAGCATGTGTGGACATAGGATAGTAAAGGATGTATTTGGTGATCCTCTGTCTCAGTGTTTCTAGATTATGTACCTCAGTCTACACTTATTCTTCAAAGTTCACTTTGATTTTTTTTTTTGTATTGTTCATTCTTTTATTATCTGTACAACATATGTCTTCTACAAACTTGCCTTCAGTGAAAGTAGTTGAACGGATTTGGATTTGGTCAACATGTTCTAGATATCCTGAAAAGATCTGTGTACAATGCTCCCAAATTTGTAGCATTTTCAAGCTGTCATGACAATAATGATAACAGATTTATTCAAGTGATTGAATCTATAGACAACAGTGATTGGGCAGTAAGGTTTTAAAAGGGAAATGCAAAATATTTTAATCTGAAGAAAACAAGGATTATCCATGGTAAGCCATTTCCTTCTTAGAACCAATCAAACATGAAGGATTACCATTCAACTTATTGCAGGTACAATGTAGTAGAACTGAAGACATTTTGACGTCTTTGTCGATTGTTTTGTAGTTTTTGTTGATGTTTAAAAAAGAGGTAAACAGGAAACGGTTAGATGAAGAATAGCAAGGCACATTTAGCGAGCGAGAGACAGAGAGAGAGAGAGAGAGAGAGGGATGCAAAATGTTCATTGACTGAGCCAATATGTTGAACCCTCTACACCAAATATTCTAAAGGATGCAGTTACCACTGACAGTGAAAACAAAATCCTGCCTGTTTCGTTTAGAAGCATTATTTTTAAAAAATGTATTGATTATTTCTTTATCTCACACTCACTGTTTCTTTATATCTGGCTCTCTTGTGTTTTAACCCTGATCATTTTTTAAAGTGTCAGTGAACATGAGATATATGAGATTCTGTTAGCTTCAATTAGCTTGAAACGATATTGTTACGTTGTTCTCATTGGCTTCTGCTCGTTTTGTGTTGCAGCGATCCATGAGCTTCAAAGGCGGCCACAGTGGAACGATGACCATCAAACCCTACTGTAAACCCCCAGCTACACCCACCAAGAGGCGGGACAACAAACTCTGGTCCGAGACAGTCCAGGGAAATATCAACGAGCCTCTCACCAAGATAGAGATCAAGAGACAGGAGGTGGGTCTCGGTTAATTCTCTCCCAAGACACTATACAGCTAGTCCTACCACATTGACCATTTGAATTTAGAGACCTTACAGACAAATCTTTTTCTGATATATATATATTTTGTTGGTCCCTTGAGTGGTCTATTTCAGTCAAAACTGCCAAAGAGTTCACCTGCATTTTAAGACATACGTGTCTGTAAAGACCAATGGTCAAATTTCCCTGTAATAGCAATCTTTCTGTACAATTACACTGTTCTATCTATATGACTACGGTATCACATTGCATTATGAACACTTAAACCTACAGATGTATTTCTTTAAAGAATATTGATCAGCCAGACTGCCGTAGTCTTCTTTTAAATTGAATTATTCAAACAATTATGCATATCAGGACTCTGGTGAAATTTAAAAGGAAGGGAAAACGTGTGAGTTGATTGTCACAAGTTGCAAGATTTAACAAAGTGTCCATATTTCTCTGTGTTTGCAGGCAATCTTTGAGTTGTTCCAGGGTGAGGTCGACCTGGTGGATGATCTCTACCTGGTGATGAAGACATACAGAGATGCCATGAGATCCCTTCAGATCCTCACCGATCAAGAACTCAACATCATCTTCGGCTCTCTGGAAGAACTCTGCATGATCCATGAAGGTAAGCGTAGATCCTCTTAACCCGTTGGTTACTGAATGCTCTCATTTGCATAAAGGCTTAATACAGGGACTACCAGGTTCCTGTAGGGAATATGTTCACATTTTCTCTGTCAATATATCTTAATTAACCCATTCAGGACAGAAGTTTTGAAGTGCTCAGTCATTCAACATTCCATGTTCAACACTAGTATTTCTCTTTTATTACTACTTTTTTAAGTATTTAAAAAAAATATATAATGATAATGAACGTTGCTTATATAGCGCATATAACTAACATAAAGAAAGTCCCTTAAAAAAAGGAGAAAAAGGGCAAAATAAAAAATAAATAGTTATGCCTGGTACATGGGTACAATATCAAAACATATACATAGGCAGAAACAGCGTTGAATGGTTAGAGATTCACCAATTTGTATATACAGTATATATATATTTTCTTTTCTTAGTTTAAATGGACCTTTTCAACATGTTTCCAGTTCATGAGTTTAATGTTTATTTCTGTTGTAAATTCCTTGTGTCAAACACTACAGTACTTGAATGTACCAAACAAAGTGGACTTTTGTGCTCTTTATGCCCATAAGTCTAGTTTATGAATAGGGCTCTGAATGAAAAGCTATAGAGCCAAACCACAAAAATGCCGGCAATTATCATGAATTGGTTCACATTGAAGTGTTAGGTGTGAGTGTAATTATTGTTAGTATTGCATTGTGATTGTGCTGTTGTCAGGTGTGGTTATTTTTGTAAATAAATTATGTTTGATTGCTATAGAAACTGTATTATTCCTGCTCATCATCAATCGGATATTTAGGTATTGTAATGTGTGGGAAAATATGCCAAAAATGTGGTTTGGTTTATTTTTGGATGAACGATTAAATACCGTTGAATCACTCAATTGCGTCTAACAAACAACAGGAATAAACAAACATTACCGATATGGGTATCACTTCCTTTCAGTTTGTGCCACCGCTTGTAACGCAGACTGCGTGATTGTCATGCAAGATGTCAAACGAGTTTCCTTCGAACATTCTTTTGTGGTAGAAAGGAGGGAAATATTTTGTTTTTCCCTGATGTGAATGGCCCGGGGTTTATCATATGACTCTGATGCCATAAAAGGCATTCTTTATGGGAAGCCAGACCATGCAGGTTGACGTTCTACTTTAAACTTTGCGGATATGCTCTGACATATGGAAAACAATTGATGTAAAATGATTGCTTTTCAGTAAGTGTTTTTGCAATGAAATTGTGGGTTTTTTCTTTGGTCTTGAAAATATTGTTTGTAGTTATTGGAACTCTTGACATTGTATTTGACAAGTGTAAATTAGTGGCAGAAAATGCTTAAAACCAGAAAAGAAAGAAAGCCTCATTTCATCCTTGCAGAATCTAAAGAGAGAAAATAAAATCACCCATACTAACGCAGTTCAAAGAGATTTACATTGTAAACTCATTTTTTAATTTTTTTTTTTTTTTTTTTTGGGGGATAAATCTGACAATTGAAAGAACAAGAATATTTTACACATGACAGAGATTCATACAATATTGCATTATCACTGCACTATCATGCTGTGCTTGAATCGTATTGCCGCCATCTGTATAGTTTCGAGGAAGTAGGGCAATATCTCAAAGATTTAAGCCGACATGTCAGATTTCCTGACGGATCATTTCACAGGATATATGTCTTCATGTATTGTGTCATGTTCAGTTGGGATTATATATAGAGATTCCACTAGTTCCTTCCTTTCACATGACCAGAAATACCATATATAAAATCCACAGTTATCTGAGCTTGTGTGAGCAAAGAGCTGATTTATACTACATAATAAATAATAGTAATAAAAATCTCTGTTATCCAGGGAAGCCTCATCGGTATCAATACTCTTCTTCCTTGGAGCCATGTATATGATCACAACTCTTCATCATTATGATCAAATTCTTCTTAAAACTCAACCCGATATTTTTTATTTGTAAACAGTAAAAATGAGCAGATTGCATTTCATATTGCAGTTTTCAGGTAGATTTAGCCATTACGGGGCACAGGAGGAACTTTGTGTACATTAAGCAGAAATGCAGGGTGTTGGTTTCAGCTTGGGCCCGGCCAGCTCTGCTTGTTTCGTATTCATGTGCTACGTCCCTAATCAGTTTGAAAACCTCTGGGGGTTTAGGCAACGAAAAGGTCCACTCAATTTCTCAGGTCGTTAATTAAGCCTCCCTCTGCCCTTTATTGGATATTAATGGCAGTTCTAGGAAACAGAATGTGGTTTGGAAGCATAGCTGGAAGTATAGAGTATAGATTGACATCCAGTCTAATGAAGAGTCTTTTCTTTTCATTTTCTATCTAGAGCTTGTATGCGATCTTCAGAAACAGAGAGGTAAAAATGGTGCAACAGAAGAAGTTGGAAAGGTCTTGCTGAAATGGGTAAGCATTCATGCTATAATAATATTATTCTCCTCATCCAGTGGGTCTTGATAATAATGCGTCAATTGCTTTAATTAGATATGTCTGTAATCTGGGCCCGTTTAATAAAGAGTTGCTATTAATCACAACTTATCTTCGATTGATATCAATCTCAACTATGTAAGTAAGAGGTAATTTGGAGACTGCAAACTTGCATCTCTTTATAAGATGGGTTCCTGACTTATTCATTTAATATTTCTTTCAAACAAGGAAAGATTCGTTATCAATTTTCATGTGTAGGTGTATCACGTTCATGATATAAACGTGCCTAAGATCACTCACAAACCTACACAAAAATTAATAACAAAGCTTTCCTTGATGCAGGGCTATAGGAAATAAACAAGATTAAATGAATACTTACCTGTACTACTTTATCCTTCCATGTCTTATTACACCCACATACAGCTGCTGTAATGAATGTAAAAATAGAGCATTCGGAATATATTTGTAATATCCTTTCTTTTTTATTTTTTATTTTACTTTTTTAAATCTTTTATATTTGCAGCTGCCTATTGTGACGGAAGTGTATGTGACGTACTGTACAAACCAACTTGCAGCTAAAACCTTACTAGATGAAAAGAAACAGGATTCAAAGGTAAGAAATCATATCAATTAGTATCTACTTAGTACATTTCATGTTCTGCTACTTGTTCTGAGAACCATATTATGAAGCATATAAATGTCTCTAAGGTGTTAGTCGTTTATTGCATAATATTACTTCTTTTTTCATACTTTGTATCCATCTCTATCTCTATCTTCCTTTAACTTTCTTTCTCTTAAATTCTTCTGACTCTTTTCTTTCTCTTTTTTTTTTTTTTAAATATCTTTTTCTCTTTCTCTCTCATTCTCTCCCTCTTTCTGTCTGTCTGTCTATCTGTCTCTCTTTCTCTCTCTCTCTCTCTCTCTCTCTCTTTAATAGTCTTTTTCTCTCTCTCTCTTTAATAGTCTTTTTTTCTCTCTCTCTCTCTTTAATAGTCTCTCTCTCTCTTTAATAGTCTTTTTTCTCTCTCTCTTTAATAGTCTTTTTTCTCTCTCTCTCTTTAATAGTCTTTTTCTCTCTCTCTCTTTAATAGTCTTTTCTCTCTCTCTTAGTCTTTCTGTCTTCCTCTCTATCTCTCTTCCTCTTCCTCTCTAATGCTTCCGACTGCCTCTAATACCGGTAATTTCAGACTTTGACTAATGACAATCAGCTTTGCGCTGTACGTCTTCACGTAATAATAGCTCATCTTTTATGCAGACGATCTATGCACGCACTCCATGTCTCAGGGGGCTTCCATGCCCTCTCTTTCTTAGTAAAGACACTTGTGGTTGCCTCATGTGATTATTGCTAATTATGTCTGGCTCATTTATGTATTAATGAAATCTCATTTATTTTTTCCTCTCTCTCTGTCTCTTTCCCCGCTCTCCCACGCTTCCTCTCTCCCATTCTCTCCTCCCCCCATCCATCCCTCCATTTTTCTTCTTCCTAAATCTTACCTTTACTATGACGACCACTAGGTCAACGACTTCCTGGAGAGGTGCATTGAATCTCCGTTCAGCCGAAAACTGGACCTGTGGAACTTCCTTGATGTCCCTCGCAGTCGATTGGTGAAATACCCTCTCCTCTTCAAGAACATCCTCAAAGGGACGCCCTCAGACCACGAGGACAAGATCAACATCACATTAGCGGTAAGATATCTCAGATTTTGTCTTTTCATGTAAACAACTTTTATGTCCATTTTGCTCTCAAAATTATAATTCTTACTGTGTTCTGCCTGATATTATACTAGATTACTCATGAATATTTGCTAACCATAACTGTAAATCTCAGAGAGGGAATCAAATATTGTTTAACCGTTCAGGATTTACCTCTTATCTTCATCTAACCTCTGTTATTGCTCAATTCAACCTCTCATATGTTATGACCTTTACCCTCTGTAGATCAAGATGTGTAAGGAGATCATCAGCGAGGTCGACAGGAGAACGGGAGAGACTAAATGCAAGCATTACATCGACATGTTTGAGTATCTCGACGACAGGCAACGCAACCACCTCATCGCATACCAGAAGAATCTTCTCTGTGCGGGTGTCCTCAAGAGCAGTAAAGGAACGGTAAGTTGAACTCTGTCGTTTATCCCCTGAAAGAAAAAGGAAATTATCATAATGCTATGAAATGAGCACCAAGATAGCATTTGATTTTTTTCAACAATCAAATACATGTTTAGACACCCTATGAAATTTGTCTTGCTTGAAATCTGTAATTTGTGAAGCATGTTTTAAGTTTCTTACAATCCTTTTTTTCCTTTTCTTCATCATACAGAAACTTCATGTATTCCTCTTCGAAGACATTCTGGTGGTGACGAGACTGATTACGAGAAACAATCGCAAGTGTTATCAGGTGTACAGGCAGCCCATCCCCGTCAGGACGATGGCGCTAGAGGACATACCAGAGGGAGAGGTCAGGAGGTCAGGTTCTTTTAGAGGGGCACTCTCACACGGGCCTTCAGGTAAGAGATCCAAGCCTTGCTGCACTCTGAATTTAGTCTGCTGATTTGAACTTTTATCTGGATTTAGTGATAAAACCTGTCCATGCCACCATTGAAAATGCTGGCATTGTTTCGGATTCTAAAAATTGATATGATTCAAAGGGTATTTTGTTATGAACAAAAGTATAAAGAGAAAAATGGGTGGAGATCATTAATGTCAGAGTAGGGTCTCAAATTTCAGACTAAGTTCAATAACCTGCACTCTGAGAAGTTCAAACCTTGTTATTTTTTATTCACTTGTCTTGATTTCATTTGAAATCAGTGCAGTCCACTTGCATGCATGTAACATTGTGACATGTATCATGTTGATATGCATTGTGAAGAAATGTTGTTTGGTAAGAATTTAATGTATGTGAAAGAGTACAAACAGGGTGCAAAGTTATGTGGAATGCTTGAGGCACATGCCTGATACACCTATGATACGATACAATAAGCAAGACAGCATAACACTTCTCGTGTAAAGTGTAAAGAATGCATGAAATGTCACCTTTCGTATTCAGGGCAACTCTACAAATCCTGAAATGTGTCAGGTCAAACAGAGAGTGTGAAAAATATGTGTGAAGATTTTGAGCGTGTTTGTCGTGTCGCTTGCCTGGATTGTTTGTGCTTAGTCACTCATTCAGCTTAGAGTAGGGACGATTGAATTGCTTGCAGGCAGATTGCGTTCCCTAATTGCTATTAATTACAAGTCACACACCCCGTTATTGATTTCCTCGCACTATCAAGTCATCTGGCAAGGATTATGACATGAAAACAAATCCCAGGGGTGCTGTTTGGTTTATTAATACATATTTCAACCACTCTCAATGACAGCCCTGTGCTGTTCCAAGGGCAACCCCCCTTATAAGTTGAGGCGTCGCCCTCTCGCTCTCTCCCACTCTACTCATCCCCCATTTCCTGTCATACTCTAATCAAACAATCGGCATAACATGGCTAAGTTTGTAGCTTGGGTTGTACCGCCTATGTCCAGGGCACTCCTCTGATCCCCTTGCCAGGCTAGCCTTCCTCCCCAGCCCAGCCTAATCCTAATTAGATTGACCCTGCTAATCTAAGAGGTAATAGGCCTTGGAGGATTTCAGCCATGCATGCACCAAGACTTCATATCCAATTAAGAGCAGCTCACTCACAAAAAAAACATGTTTTTAATCCAAAATGGCACCTAGATTACCAATATATCTCTTATCTCTGTGATATGAAGTCCATCAAGACATGTAATGCTCAATATTGGAAAAGTCAAGTTGACAGCTAAAGATTATGTGTTATAGTTATACACTATAACCTGTGTGGGAGCAAAAAAATGGATAGGACATTTTCATATTCATGATCTATCCTATATGTATATACATAGTTCACTGTGGCACCTTCTGAAAGAAAAGGGAAAAAATATCATTCCATCTGACTTGTTTCTCTTAACACCCCTTGTGGTCCTTTTGTCTGATGTAAACCAATCCTTATTCAGCCCAAGGCTTTACACTCTCCCTCATGTACATTGTAGCTCTAGAACGCTCCCTTGGTCACTTAAATCTTGACCTGAGTATCATCCATCCCAGTTCAAAGTCTCTTGATTCTTTTTTGATTGAAACCCACGTGGGGGACTGACTGAGCGACTGCTAAATATGAAATGCAGCCTGAGGGCTGAAAATATATATCTGTTTGGATGATGATGTTTTTTTTTGGAATTTATATGTGTTGTTGCATGACCTGGACTTGTGTTGCATTCATTCAGTAGTCAATCTGCTGCACGTAGTCATATTGATGCACGTCATTCATTTGTTCATTTATATAGCAATCTCTCCATGGTCTCCACCCCAACTTTTGTTATAGTTTCTTCAAAATCAAATCCCCTTCTCTCTTTTTTTCCTCCTCCCTTCTCGTGCATGTAAATTTTCCAAATTAATTCAATCATGCAATATCACATTAGAGATCCTTCATGCAATCCCAGGGATTTATAGCCATGTGATCATGTGATCATGTGATTTAGACTATTTATAGAAGCATTGATGCTGAAGATAAGAGGGTGGGAGATGATTCAGTGGGTGTTGTGACATGTACCCATGTCCTCAAGTTACCTTCTGCTGATACGAATATCATAATTGCACCGTCCTAAAATCAGCTGTTGATGTATTTTTCTCTCAGATCAAAGTTTGATACTTCATGTAACCATGAACAAGTTTCCATAACTAACAGTAATGAGAATAATTCACATTTCACGTATACTGTATAAAACCCTTGTTTTATACATTAGTTAGAATTGTGATATTTTTCATTATCATGGACCATTTCCCCTAGCTTTCAGTGATTGAAAGTTATTTGTAGCTTTGTTGTGACTTTAAATGAACTTGTATGGCACACCTCCAATATACAAGGTTTATGAAAAGCTGAGTATTTTTCAGCTTGGTTTCTTAAAAAATTCATATTTGGACTTTTGATACTTTATATGACCATAAACATGTTCCCGTACTGTGCAATGATTAAAACTTATTCAGATCTCTGGTGGTATCTAACTTCAACTTTCAGAAACTAATAATAGTATATACAGTCAAACCTGCTTAAATGACCACCTGTCTACAAAGACCACATTTTTTGTTTCCCTTGAAAACGGTTTCTCATTGAAACATGTACTAAAGGAACCTGTCTACAAAGAAATACTTTTTGTGTTTCCCTTGGGCGGTCGCTATAGACAGGTTTGACTGTATATGAAGGTTATGTATTTCACTTGATTTTGGACCAGCTTCAGTTCACTCATGGTTTTCTCTTCTTTCTTTCTTTTTTTCTGTTTTATTCTACAGTCAAGTGTGGTTTCAAGGTCCGTTCAACAGATTCAAACCTCTCACAGTCCTTCACACTGCATTCAAGTGACGAACACGACAAGAAACAGTGGCTTCAACTCTTCAGAAGCGCCATCAGGAGGGCGAGACAAGACGAGACGTGCGTCTGAGCCACGCCCACCCACCCCCACCCCCTTCCAGCAGCTTAAACCCTAATCCTGCTGTAGAGATGAATTTTTACCAGTTCCGCTTGTACTCATCATCATGCCATCACCAGTGAGAGACGTTGCCATTTATGATCTATGATAGAGAAAGCAATGAGCTTGATGATGATTTGATTCGAAGAAAATGACCATACCTCTACAAATATCAGGACTGAGGACACTTTTTATTGGTCGAGAGAGAAATCAAGCGCCAGGGAGAAAGCCGTTTTTATTTTGCCTCCTTCCCACAACATCTTGCCATTCTATGAGAGGGGAGAGCCGGCTGGCAGGATGAGCGATGCTAGAGTCCTGAAACCATGTGGGAAGAACGTGATTTATCGCACCACCATTCGACTCTCCGGAGACCTCCAAAGGTTGTGACATGTGGCACTTACTGCCTGCCACTCACTCGCTTCAGTCACTACCCCTGTCACATTCCATTCCAGACCTACAAGGACTGAACCCTAACGTCCTGCACCTCTCACATCAATGGTATAGTGGAGAAACCAACAGATTATTCTAGATATATTTATATATATTTGCAAAGTTGTGTCAATGTAAGGTGATATGTACTCATTACATATGTGAGTTACATGTCGCTTCTGTACAGCCATCTGCCGAAGGACCAAAATATGACAGATTCCAGTCAGCATACAATGAATCTCATTAAATATTTAGGTATAGATGAGTAGGAAGTTATAGAAAATAACATTACATCAATTTCTGAATGTTATTTTACTTGCAAACATGAACCCTCCTCTTACCCCCTTTTTCTTCCTCTGTTTTTCCTTGTTTAATGAAATTACTCAAACTCTGTACATGCACATGGTTGTCTCTGTGTGATAGTGTACATGTATTCTCATTGAAGTATTTTCCAGGACTAGAATTGTATGAGTAGCATAGAGGCATATCTTATGAATATATTTTGTACAATGCTGAATGCTCATACTTAACCTGTCTGTTTTTAATCAGGAATTTCTTTACTTTTATATTGTAAGTTAGAGCTTTTATACAAATGCAATGTATTCGGAGTCGATGATTTTCGTTCTTATTGTCGTCATGTAAAACAACAAAATCACAAAAAAATATATAAACATATAAAAGATGCACATATGAGGTATGGATTTGATGTCAAAGTGTTATCTCACATTCCTATTGATGCTTTTCATATGGATACTGGTTGAAAGCACAGATACATTTTTGCTCTTTGTCTGTGTTGAATTTCAATAAGCATTTTATAGCGATTATTTAAATTAAAACCTAATTTGTTCTGTAACGTAATACGAAAACTGCATCATCCATGAGTTGAAAATTGATATCAAGGCAGAACATATATATCTTCTTCAATGTTTTGTTGCCATGCTTGTTTTAATGTAGGACATCATGTTCATTTAAATTTATCCCCAAAACATCCCAATTACATCCCAATTATACAGTGAAACAAATACTAACAACTCAAACTTTTACTAGGAAGAGTTCCTTTGTGATAAATGTTCTTTAGGGGCACTTTTATAAGCAAGTAAGTTCTCGTGAGAGAAGAATTATATATAGATTGATATGTATTTCGTCAGTCTCTTTGGATTTACTAGCTTGGATAAAGGAAAACCAGTTGTGAGAATAACCACTAATGAACAATGCATATTATTTTGTAGACAAATTACATCTCCATCATGCCAACTATGACCCCCCAAAAAGAATATAACAAACATAACCAGTATCTTGCCATTGTAAACTTTCCTTCTGTAGAGCTTATGACCTTACATGAGCCTGAAATAGTTCAAGTCAAAATATACCATTTTTATTATGTTTGATGATAGATTATGTGTAGATTTCATGCAAATTTTGACACTTAAATAATTTTAATTGGTAAACTAGAACGAAAAATATATGTTTTTTTTATTTAAAGAGGAACATTAACACTTCCAGTGAATATGCAGGTCTATATGATACCTAATACCTATCCCCATGTGGAAGGAAAGTGTGTACCTTGAAGGTTATCTTAATGATATTGGTGGTGAATGACCAGATTTTCCCATAATGTTTGCCCAGCTTGCCTTAATTAAAGATCCAATGTGCATATTTTCAACACATTTTGGTTCACCAACACCGCAAATGCCCATAACATGTTAAAACCATTGTGTTTTTATGAGCAATCACTCATTGTTGCTCTATGTGGTTTGGAAGCATATGTTTAGAATGACGGTGATGCCCAAATTTGAACATTTCATTATTTAAGTTTCAAAAGTTTACTTGTCATTGAAATGGTTCAGAAATTTTATGATTGTGAAGGAGAAGAGGTGACATTGAATAAAGAAAAGGCTTCATTGTGCAAATGAAAAATATAGAATCGTATGATGCTTTTTGATTTTCAATGATTTTCCCAGTGTGATTGATGATCATGGTGTTAATGATGATATTAATGATGATATTAATGATAACCCCTTAAATGTTGATGAGAATGGAGTTGGTGGAACTGTCACAGTGAAAGAAAGGTGTTATAATAGTGAATGTGTGATACAGATGATGATGATGATGATGATGATGATGATGATGATGATGATGATGAAGGTGTTGATGATGATGATGATTATGATGATGAAGGTGTTGATGATAATGATGATTATGATGATAATGACAGGGATGATAATGATATTGAAACTGATGATTGGTGATTCAAGTTATTTCGGTTAAGATTGTCAGTAAATTCTAAAGATTGAGCAAGGGTGGATCCAGGATTCTTAAATTAGGGGCACAATAGGTCCTGCTCTAAAGTTGAGGACATTTTCTTTTTTAGTCTTTACTTGTTTGTGTTTATTAAAACCTTTGATGGCGCATTTTAGTTTTCAGACATTATTCTTTATCGAGAAACTTTATAAGAGGTCCGACCCCCTCCCCTTCCCCTCCCTTCATAATGTTTAACAGAACCACTGAATGAAGGAACGGGTAGATGGGAATTCAAATTACTTTAATCATCTTTACTCGCTACTTTTTTTTAACTTTAACGTACCCCTATTCCATATGATTATCTTTTATTCTAATAACCTGTTAAACAAATAACCCCCCACCCGGAGAGATAATGAAAATTGTGCTGATTTCATGAATGACAAATCATTAGAGAGGAGATAATGAGGGCACTTCGATTCGTAGAAAATAGGATATACCATTAAGTAAGATAGGAGATATCATTAAGTAGGACAAGAGATACCGAAGGGAGAAGAAAATTAATATTCCCATCGGACTTTGCCAGTCTTTGAGATAATGCTGACTTCGTTTGTTTCATTGTCCATTTCCAAGCAGACGTGGACTAATACCTTTTGTAAATATAGGTCATTTTTTATTTATTGCAGCGCTGTGAATGTCCGTTTCCCCCATTATACAATCCAAGAATTGCTCCCGGTCACACTTATAGCTCAAGTCAATTCAAGTGTATCCGTCTTTTTCCACTCGGACTTTGTTCAGGGATGAAAACAGTGGCCTCGAAGACGAGTTCAAACCCGGATTCTTCCACTTCAACATCGTTTTCAACTACCTCTACTTAAGATGGAACAGGCTCTATATTATAAGTTTTAGCATACGCCTGATGTGTGCATGAAGAGAGAGGATGGAGTTCGACAGCTTCTTGAATTGTTTTCAAAAAAAGATTTTATTGTCTACTTGAAACCCCCTCAAAGCACTCCAATAAACTGTGTCTGATGACGCACTTTAAATCAGCGCTTCTCATTATCTTTTCTACATTGCATAATAAGGGATAGAAATAGAATTTTGAGATGTCCCATGCATGACAAAAAGAACAAAAATGTCGACATTTTCTGTAACATAATACTAGGTTCATCTTCAGACAGTCCAGGGTTTAACAATTCCCTGGATATATAGGGATATAAAAAGTCTGAAAATCTTCTAAGCTCGCGCTCTTTACTCTCTCGAATAAAAACTGCATTTCTTATTTATAAAAAAAATTTCAAACCATTTGACTGATTTTCCGCCTTATTTTGAGTTATTGCTAACGAGCCAACAGCATTGTTGAAATTGGGATAAAATAGTTTATGAAGGTAAATTAAGGTAGTTGTCAACCTCCCGCCCCATAAAGGTCGGCCACGTTTATTACTGGTGACCTGAGGAACACTTTGCAGCAATGTAATACCATGAAAAAGGGGACACCATGGAAGCCCTTGTCAGATCCGCGTTAAATACAAGTCATCGTATCAATGGTAAGGATACAACCCTTCATCAGCCAACCAACCAATCAAATAATCAATCAATCTATCAATCATTTATTAAATCAGTCAGTCAATCAATCAATCTTAACCGAAGTAAGACAGGGCCTCTGCATTCGAAATAGGAAAAACACCTGAATACAGAGAATCACACCAATTTGATATTAAACGGGCTATGTAAGGGAAAAACCCTGTTCCAGGGTTATGGGTAAATGATTCTAGTCTCTAAATCAATATTGCCATGTTCTGGACCACTTTTCACCATACTGACTGTTACACAAGGTAATCCCCCACCCCCCGCCACCCCCCCCCCAAAAAAAAAATCGAGGGCATGCTCTCGCCGCTTTTCGAACACCTTGTTCCTTTGTTGAAGGGGAAGTCCACCCTGATATTAAGTTGGTTTTAAAAGAAGCAGAATGTAAGAGGAACAGCTCATTGAAAGTTTGAGCAAAATCCAATTAAAAATAGTCAACGCAAAGCGTAGCATCCCCCTCGCCGGGTACAAAATAATGGCCTATATACGTCAGAAATTCTATCAAAATCCACCCAACAATACATAATTACCAATTTTTGCATATTTAATGAGCTGTGACCTTTGACCTACATACTCAACAACATTACGTACGTTATTGAATGAAAACCACATTTTCGCATATATAATTAGGTATTTGCGCATATTTAATGAGCTATGACCTTTGACCTACATACTCCGAAATCGAACTTGGGATGTATTTTGATACCATGTACCTTCTTATCAAATTTCATTCAAATCCACCAAACATTACTAAAGTTATCGAACGGAAACAAAATTTTCGAATACATAATTAGCTTTTTCCCCGCATATTTAATGAGCTATGACCTTTGACCTTCGACCTACATACTGCGAAATCGAACTTAGGCTGTGTTTTGATACCATGTATCTTCATATCAAATTTCATTAAAAGCCGTCAAACATTACTAAAGTTATCGAACGGAAAAAGATTTGTTACGGACGGACGGAAGGATGGACGGCAGCGTTACTATATATCCCCTCCGACTTCGTCGGCGAGGGGATAATAAGAAAGTTATGCATTTTGTAAGGTATGATCAATCAAACACAAATTGGCAGCTCTATGACGTATCTTGCGATATCCCCTCCCATTTGCCCTGTACTAAAAAAACTTCAAAAATGTTTATTTTCCTTAAGAAAATTTGCAACTATAATATTTACCCTAAATATAATTATTACAAATATGTTTTTTATACAACCCCTGTATGAAACAAATCTATTCCATCATTAATAGCTAAGAGTGTCGTGGTCGTGGTCGTGGTCGAGTGGTTTAAGGCGCTTGACTGGAGAGGCGAAGGTCGAGGGTTCGAATCCCGACACGGCACTAATATCCTTTGGCAAGATATTTACCTGCACTTGCTACTCTCCACCCAGGTGTTAAATGGGTACCCGGTAGGATGCGAAAGTTCATGTGCTTGGATAAGCAAGTGTGCGCTTGTAAAATGGCGACTGGCTGGAATGCTCCCCGGAGTGGAAAATGTGCATACATTGTGTGCGGGTAAGCCTGAATCCGATGACCGGGGTAATAATGTATCTGTAAAGCGCTTAGGCACATCGTTGGATCGATGTATTGGGCGCTATATAAAAGCGGAATATTATTATTATTATTATTATTAAGAAAATGAAGTTTATGAAATTTTTTCTACAGAATAAATAGGAGGAGCTAGCAAGATACGTCTCAGCGTTGCCATTTTTTGTTTAACTGATGACAACTTCAGAAATTCAAAAATAAATCTATTTTTAATCGGAAATTAATTTTGCTCAAACTTTCACTAATTTGTTTTTCTAATTTTTCTGCTTTTTTTAAAGCCAAGATAATATCAGGGTGAATTTCCCTTTAATAAGTTTTATACGTGCCAACTCCGAGATAAAAGAAATATAGCAAAATTTAATTTGTATTGACTTTATTTCTCCTGTTAAAGATAGAAAACAAATCATAACGTATATATGAATGAATAATACAGAGTCAAAAAAAAATATATATATTATTTCCATATGACACTATACCTATTTTTAAAAAAGTGTGATATTTATTGAAGTCTTTTCTTGGCTACCAAGCATGGGGTGACCAGAGTTTTGTTCTCAAGCTAAACAAATGCATTTAAAGAATCACCGGACGTTAAAAAATTACATAGGCCTATTACATTACATATCATATATATCGACTACCTTCAAAACACGAAAAGATCATTTCCGTTTTTACATGAGCACAAAGGATGTTCTTTGAATTTGTTTCTTCTTCTACTTGTAAATTTCAAAGGGCTTTGCGGCCTATACCGAAGATCTATTATATATCACCAGGCACACTCAAAACCCGGTTTACACACTACCCTCGGCAAGAAGTGTAGCGTATTGACATGCATAGGGTGTGTCTCTCCTACACAGGGGTGTCGATCACGGGGGGGGGGGGTGGCCTGTACAATCATCCCCCAATAATTCACCATAAAAAAAAATGAAGAGAAAAATTAATGATGAGATGAGATGAGAGTAGTAATGGTTATTACTCGCAAGATGACCATCAATATACACATTTTGCTATCTCATTTTCATAATACATTTATATAAATAGAAAACGAAGTAAATGAGACAACCGTTTATGAGACAAGAATAAATTGAATTCTCGCTCATACGGCTTCATCAGGAATTGATGAATTTATTCAATTTATTCAATCAACAGCATCATAGAAATGCAGTGCGCCAAATGCAAAGCCGCAGCGTTAAAAAGCAACGAGCTAAATGTTAAGCGCGAAGCGCAAAAGTGCAAAAAAAGAAGTAGAGAGTGGGAGAGTTATAAGATAAGTTCACTAGTTGTTATGTTGTTTCCGTTCACCCTTTTTAAAACTCACGTCATTGTATCTTTATTTGTTTTTTTTTTCACTCATTTTATTTCCTGATATTTCCTAAAACATTTTTCAAAACGCGCTAGGAGTTACAGTCGTGTATTTGTTTAACTCTTTTAATTTGGGCATTATTGCCAAGAAAAATTATCAACCAATTCCTCAATATAAAGAACTCTTAAAGGTAAAGGAAAGCATCTGAGCAAGAATATCACATGACTTTTGGCCAGTTCAATCTGAAGTGATTTTTAAAGCTATGACTATGTGGGGTTGATGATGCGTTTTTTTCATAATGCAAGACTGCAAGTAAAGTAATAAAATATGGTATCATTGAAGAGAAAGACAGTTTTGTCCAAATGGCAGCATGTAGGAGACGAAACTTTCAGTTTGTTCCCTGATTCATACTCAGTATCTATTTTGTTTTATTGATTTCATCCATTTCTTTGTTTATTTATATCTCTACATGTAAAACATTTGAAGAGCTATTTTCCGAAAGGAGCAAAATCTTTTGATAGCAAATGGAGATAATGATATACATTTTCCTCTATTTACCTTGAACAAAATTATTAACCTAAATTACGAGAGAAATTATGAACACATGCATCTTTTAATAACAATTTTCCATAGACACCTGAACAAAATCGGGTAAACAAAGAGTTCTTTCTTAAGTTACACACATGGATCTAGTGCCTCTTGAAAATAAGCTCTTTGTATGTACATAAACAAGCAATACAACAGAATACTCCAGTTCGATATTTTGGAGAAAGATTATTATGTCACAACTTATTTTTGTTTTATTGAAAAGCTGATGTAGGCCTATGTATTGTATTCAAACGTAACAGGCATAAGATAGTTAAGGTGTTTTTGAAGGTTAGAATGTTATTAAGTTTGAAGTTTTGTTTATAACACCCTTCCAATAATAATGCACCTTCTAAGACTGGTTATAGTTTTTGAGAAAAAAATAGTGCTCTGGTCAGGGCCTTAGGGAATATTATGCTTATATTTTAGAGCGTATCTGGTATGATAAGTATATCTGGGTGAAGAAGGAGATAATGGAAGTTTGTTGTTTGGTAGTTGGAACGTAAGTTTTATATTATGTTTTTAAGAAACAGACAGTTTGTATGAGATCAGGAGTGGAAATTTTCTGTCATTTTGAGAACCAAATTTTGCATCAGTGATATTCTGTTTCATTGAATTGAGTTTCCCGCAGAGAGGATTCAGTTGGTTTAATTAAAGAAGGAAGAGAGTCAAATGAAGAACCAAAAGCAATATGTTTTTCATTTACTAATGAGAACTATGTTTTTTGAGATCTCCTTACACAGAATATTGGAATGGGTTTTTCACGATGAATGTTGTTTGGAGACATCAATATTCATAAAATGTATGTTTCTATCACCAGGAAATAAAGAATTTTCTGTCTACATGAACCTTTCCTGGTTGCTTATTAATGCATTTGCCCACTGGTAACATAATACTTTTCCAAGTTGATATCCCTCACCATTGGATTTTTTTTGGTAATGTCTAAATTTCTTCTTCTTCTTCCATTTTGAGTATATACCTCTTTACCTCTCGTACTATTTTGAGTACATACCTCTTTACCTCTCGTACTATACTGGGATGTGTGCAAGTGGACCACTAACTTCGTTTAAAAATAGATGATATCAGTCTGGTAGGCCTACACTGCAGGCAAGAGTCTGGACTAAAATTTAGCATGTTATTCATTTTATTACCACTCTTATATTCTCTGAAATGTTATCTTTATTGAGGGTGACTTGAACAAGTTAATAACTTGGAAGGGAGGGGTGCAACCTGCCACACGCTTCTACCTCTTGGTTGCTTTGATCCATTGTCGAAAATATTTTGGCACCTATCATCCCCCCAACCACGGATACAAATCGACACCCCTGCTCCTACACACGTTTTTAAAATACTTTTATATTTCAATTTCAATTATATATATTTAATACAAGATGATCTTATAAACTATAACGGACATGTTTCCGGTTGGAAAAATGATAATTTATTCATTTATTTATTTATTTAAAATGATTTAATTCATGAAAAAACATTCTTGGCCCGAGAGCCGAATTGCAGTTTTTTTTTTACAAAGTATACATCAGTGAAAAAGTAAACTTACACGTAAAACATATGCATCATACCATTGTGGTAGTAAAATTGTAATTCGTTTTGTACATATAATATATAATTGTGCTTCTATACGACACCTGCTCCGGCTACAATTACTCCGCGGCAATTCAGTACATTAATCGAACGGACAAGAAACCTACACCGCACCCAACCCCAACACCAAGCACCAATCCAGCTCAAGACCCAACATCAAATTCAACCCCAACCCCCACGTCCCTGATGAAATAAAACCTGGAGCAACCGCCGCCGGAGCATGTGTCGAGTCGCCATCGTTGTACATTATGGCAGATTGCTTGGTACATATAAAGGAATCTGAATATTATTACCATATTTGCAATAAAATTATATATTGAACCTATACAATATATGAACAGAGAATAAATTTGTTTGAAATTCGAAAGAATTAAATGTTATGAGTGGAAATTGCATAGCCAGATGTGTAGTGTATTTTCTTCAATAACAGAAACAGAGTCAACAACAGCAAAAAAGAAGTCAATAATAGCAAATAATTAAGGGGCGGATCCAGGGTGGGTGGGGGGGGGCCCTTCCCCTGGCAAAAAAACAGGTAATAACACCCTTTTTTTGTTAAAAAGAAGAAGATGGGCCCCCTCCCCTGGCGCTCAAGGGGGGTGGGGTGGGTGGATGTTGATTTTTTTTTTTTAATGGCACAGTTCCCCCGTTGAGCAAAAAAAAAAAAAAAAATGTGCTCACTACCACCCCGAGCGAAAAATCGGCCGGTGCGATTTTTTAAATTTTCGCACGAAATGGGCCCCTTCTTTGGCCTTCTTTGGCCCTCTCTTGCCGCCGGCTGGATCCGCCCGTTTTAGACTATACATTTTCAAATACTTTCCGTTAATTGTGTAGTTCCACTCACGAGAGGGCGGCACGTCACGCTCAGAGCCATCTACAGTAATCAATGACACTGTTCACGCTCGGGGCGCTCTCTTACGGAAACCCGAATTTCATTTTTGTATTTTTTACTATTATTTTTTTATTCTTTTTGTACATCGAAACAAAGTACAAAACTTGAACATCATGAACGATGTGTTTTTGAAATACCATGTAAAGTAAATATAATCCTACACCAAGGTAAGATCAGTACTATAAGACTCTTTGACTGAACATTGCCTTTTGGTGAAAACTATTCATACCAATGAACACACAATAATGCACTACCCAAGGTGGTATTAATTGCAGTATTGTATTTTAGGAACGTAGTAAACTTTTTTTACCTTATCAATATCGATATCTATGAATGTTTTATCCAGTCGTGATTAGCAGATTTCGATTTTTCCCGGACAAGCAAGTGAAGCATCCCTGAACCTAAAAATTATCAAGACACTAGTGTTTGTTTAATCTTTACCGTGAATAGTAATTACTGATCAACCAGACGAATTCGGGCATCTTTGAAAACATATTAATCTATCCGGCAAAACATGAAGCATTACAAGATACAGAACGTCAATGTAATTGCAGCATTGGACCCTTTTAAGACTTCAAACATTTTGTTCTATTCAGCGAGTAAAAAACAAACTGCTCGTTTTTGTTAAAGGTAGGCCTTTTTCCGAAAGGGAGACAAGAATCACTCAACTTCTGCACTTCCTTAAATGTGGCTCTCTCTCGTACACCGACGTGAAATGTACCGTCTGAATTGTCTTTATAAAATGATTAACAGTCAGCTTGATATAGCCTACCATAACGACACCCAACCCAAGCCTGACAGAAACGGACGCGGACATTCAACTCAACTTGTAGTACCTGCGGCCAAGTTAGAGGTGTATGAATATTACCCCCTCGTACGATCAAAGCTTGGAACGAGTTGCATCCTCCATTAGTTTCCCAAACGGATGCAACAAAATTAAAGGCATCCCTTCTTAAAGCTAGGTCCTTTCTCCCCTATAGTCCTCCCTCCACCACCGTCACTCCCAGTTAATATTCAACAAGGAGTATTTCAGAGTAAAACCTACAATGTACCAATTAAGTACCGCGTCAGTTGTGTACATACCGACAGAAAAGAAGACAAAATTATGTCATCTTCATCACGAATCATTGACATGACTATTTCCACAGCATTTCAATTTCTTGCAATAGATCCGCTGCAATGAAAATATTGTTGATATACTTAGTGGCGAATATAAGGGGGGGGGGGCACGTGGCCGTAATCGAATAGCAACATTACAACAACAAAATTAAAAAGGGAAAAGTTGAGATCGGGGAAAAGTACGAGAAAAGAACTTGAAGGCGATAGCATCGGACCCCCTATAGGTGTCCTTATCAATTTAGATTTTCATCCACCTAAAAGATGCAAGCTAGTGCCCCCACAATAGCTAGACCTACGCTTCGCCACTGAGTATATAATATCATTTATCGATGGATCGGTCTCATCTCACAAAATGTTTTCGTATAAAATCTAAGAAATACAATAAACTAAGTAATCATGCTTCTACGATACTGCAAAGTTATTGACGTGCATACAAATTCAAATATATACAATACAAGTAAAAATGAGTAGCAATTAAACCTTAAGTATCACATGATAAAGGCAAATGCAGCAAAATACCATTGGAATTGATCGTATCTTCGCAACAATATTGAAATGTAATTCAAGTCTGCATGAGATATGTTTACACGCAGAAAGGCATATAGATAATATATTCATAATTTTCGAAAGCACATGATTGACAAGCCCCTCTCTTTGTACAAAAATCAGTAAAAAGAGAAAAGAAAAAGAAAATCTACTCTATTTAATTCAACGCTGAAGGATTTTGTTTTTATGATTTTAAATTATGGAAGTCGATCTCAGTGCGTTTGAAGAAGAAAAGGCAACAGAGTATTAATCCACAAGTTATAGATATATGCTCTAAAAAAAAATCAAATATCTTCTGACTTTAAGCCTAATCATAAAAATTGCACAGTGACGTCAGATAATTACGAGAGCTGCTTCATGCACATAATAACAAAATTTGTTTACTCCGACCAGTTTTAAGCCACAGGGTAGGAAAATGTCTACTAACTTGATGCCAAACTTGCATAGAGTATATTTTGTGTGTGTGCATTCATAATGATAATACTATTGTAGTAACTTTAATGTTTCACAAGGCGTCAATTTGTTCTTATCTTGGAGCTCCAGTTCTCTTTGGAATAAATTGTGCTCTTCATGTTTGTATATATATACCACATACATGTACTTCACTAGAACTAAATTGATAAATGAAATAAATCCTCAAAATAAAGATGCTTATATTTCGCACGGTAAAGAGGAAAACAAAAAATATTTCGCACGGTAAAACTTTCAATTCAGTAAAATGCAAGTAATAGGATACCTGGTCATTGATATTTCTCGTTCTATTCCATCAAACTAAGGATGGATTGGGAGTTTCTACCACTGTAATCTGGAGATTATGTTCAGCCAGAACACTTGAAATCCTTGGGTGGACTTCTAAAAGCGGTGCTATACAGGAAGTATTAAGCTAGAAATCTCCCTTGTATAGAGTATAATCAGTCGGATTTAATTCCGACAGAAAGGCACCTGCTTCGTATATCTTCGGTCATAGAATCGGAAAACCATACATCTGTCTGCCAATTCACTAACCGCACGGAGGCAAACTTTCACTTTATTTTCTATTAAAAAAAAAATCTTCATTGTATTTTGTTTATTTGATGTTGTTTATTTCAATCGATAATTTCCGAGAAAAAAGTCTACTGCCGACAGACATTATGATTACATTACCGTTGAGATAAACAAATCTATTCATTTTGTTTTTATTGAATAAATCATTTGACTTAATCAATCAAAATTGATTGATATGTCATGTCTTTAGTAAAAATATATTCTACATAAATGATTTGTAAATCACTATTTAAATTCTCTTAAAATCTAAGTAATTTGCATCAATTTATTTCAATTGTTATCTACTTAAAGGATTTAAGTAATAATGCTTCGAAGAAATATGGTCATTTGTTTACTTAATCACATCAAAATTAGTCGTCCCTCCAAAAAAGTAGAACATGTTTTTTGTTAGCTTCCCTATATTATGATGCACCTCCTATTATTTGAGCTCAAACGTTTTCTTTTTTATTTCATAGAATGCGTTTTCATGAATCATAAGTCAATGACTTTAGAGTATTTTACAGTCCAGTATATAGATTCCCTTGGAGACGTCTGGATTATATGCTGATTGAGAATTTATTCCTTGCGTAATATTATAGTATCCTGAAGTATAGATTGCTACTTCATCTTAACATAAGGATATGAAGGACATTTCAAATGTTGATACCTAGAGCGTCTTATTTTAAAGGTTATAGCTTCAGACTTGATTCAGTTATCTTCATCAATTCATTGACAAACCGATATCAAACTCATGAAAGCTGTAAGACGTTTAAAGTGAATAAGACTCGAGGCTCGTCCAGAGCCTCCCTGTCGAAGCACTAATGTCTTTTAGCAAGACATTAATCTACATTTGCCATACTCCACCCAGGTGAGGTATATGGGTACCCGGTAAGAAGCAAGTCCTTGAATGCTTGAAAGCTTTTTCAAGGTAGCTCGCCTAAAGCCGGGGTAATAATATAATTGCAGGGCCTTTCAGGGAGAACAAGAAATATTAATATCATAAATTAGTTAATTATTATTATCAATTAATTAATGTGACGCGGCAATATAATAAATGTACTGGGCTTCACATTTCTGTACCTTATAACAAAAACAAAACAAACAAAAAAGAAGAAGAAAACACACAAAAAACATATTTGGCCTGAATCACTACCCCTAGTGATTCAGTGTCCTAGAAAACTCTAGGGCTGCTGTTGGGTTTGTTCTTGAGCTCAAGTCCAGCAAGGGATTGCTGTTTTGTGGCTTCTGAAAAAAGTCTTTATAACTTCTCCATTTCACTGGCCTCAGCGTTGTAATCCTCGGACTGTGGTGTAATAGACGGTTCAATCAAGAATTTGATTCTCTGAAAAGCGAAAGAAAGAACAAAAGAAAGAAAAGGATGAAAGAAAAAAAAAGAAGAAACAGTATACAGGTAGGTTCACAAGCAAACAAAAAGTATCAATAGAGAAAAATGAAAATACAAGTAGAATAAATACTGGTATAATTTTGGCAAGATTCAATCGAAAATATTTTTGCCTACCGTTTTCACCAACAAGACGTGTTCATTTAATCTTTGAATACATAACCTAAATCTACATCTCCATCTACGTTGACTTTGGGTACACCATTTGGTATCTCGCCGAGTGTTTCAGTGGTATTCAAATTCCGATCATGTTTAAATCACGCTATTTGCATGTATGAAGCGCGGTCGAATTCAGGTATTGCTTGAGAAATGAACATGATGTCCGTTGCACACGAAGTGTTAGTTTTATGACGTAGGGTTGCGTCAGTGACTGGCGTGTTCTCAATTGATTTGACGCACCATCTGAGAGCGACACAGTATAAAAGTGAATGCAACATGAACAGCTATAAAATTGCGTTGAATTCCTGGCGCATGCACCAATTGCCCTCACTGGCTTCATTAGCGCAGGACCTAATAACGCAATCGAAACGACGCTGCGTGTGCAACGGCCATGACGCATGATGGAGACGTAAACGGATCAATGGTAAGAAGGTCATGTTCAAACGGCTGTATAAGGGGACGTCAATTCCATTGCACCAATCAGGGACATTCGTATGAACAGCCTGGGAGAGTTAAATTCCATGTTAAAGATGCACCTTTTTGAAATCGGATGCAAGGGGTTGCGAGAGGTTTCGACATTGACGAACCATTGGCCTAGTAAATTATTTAATCTACACATCATATCGGTATGAAGTAACAGGCCTTCAAACCATCTGTATTGTCTTATCTATTTCTTCGGAATGGAACGAACTACTTTAAGCAGAGAATGACGCTTCTCATACAGCCGTCATCATTCATGAAGGGTAATTTTGACATCTATATACCAACCTCTAAGACAGGCCCGTCGAGTGTACTAATCTTGTAGATCATGGTGACCGGAATACACAGCATTGAGGAGAGAGCCATACCGAACCCTAGGACTTCGGCGTATCTTGGGTACTCATACTCATCGTAAGTCATAGGACCCCAGGTGACTATGCTAAAGATCCAGATAATCTATAAGTCGTTACACGATTACAAAGGGAAACGAAAACGATTTTCAATCTTCACATCATACAAAGAGGCATTGTGATGAATGTATTTGAAGCTATAGAGTACAAGAACCTGGAGCATACAGCTTTTTATAGAAAAAAACGAACATTGCATGTACAGTCACCGTCCTTGAAGAACATTAGACTATCGTCATTCAATGTATCAAAAAAGGAGAGATCGATTATCGAAAGACACACAAGTGTTCGTTGAGAACTTGATATTTCAGACCTTCATCTACTGCGTGCTTTGAATGATTAGAATGGTTTTTCATGTTTTTTCTCGTTGTAAAGTACGTTTTCCCAACTTTGGTAGATTCTCATTTAAAAGTTATAACCTGTTTGACCCTGAATAATACTTTATTTTACAGATTGACTCATGTTCCGTCCAATAATATCTTATTTGTAACTCTGCTGCCACGGATAACTGAGGAGCAGCCTTTTCAAAAAGAGTTGTCAAAATCCCCTCGTATCAAGTTTGGGCTGAATCATTGAATATGGGTCAAAAGCTATTAACGCATTGTCATTTCAATCCGAAAACATTGCTGACTTATTCACATTGATTTTGAGCCTTTGAATAGAAAAGGTAATAATGTCAACTCAGACTCAAAAAAAGCCTAAATTACAAGCAAAATCTATGACATTTTCTTTGCTATGATGACACAATCTTGGCTTCTCTTGCTCCCCTTGTTTAATGTAAGCCTTATCATTGGGTCATTCACAATGGACAAAGTTTACTTGGGATGCTATCTTCTTTCATGAAAGTCTACTCTCAATATCTTTGGTAATTACCATCACGATTTTATTTCCTTGCCTTTTCTGAATCTTTGAGGTAAGTAAACCTCTAAACTCTCATTTACTATTCGAGACAAATAGCTTATGCGCCTTGTCTTTTCTGAATCTTTGAGGTAAGTAAACCTCTAAACTCTCATTTACTATTCGAGACAAATAGCTTATGCGCCTTGTCTTTTCTGAATCTTTGAGGTAAGTAAACCTCTAAACTCTCATTTACTATTCGAGACAAATAGCTTATGCGCCTTGCCTTTTCTGAATCTTTGAGGTAAGTAAACCTCTAAACTCTCATTTACTATTCGAGACAAATAGCTTATGCGCCTTGTCTTTTCTGAATCTTTGAGGTAAGTAAACCTCTAAACTCTCATTTACTATTCGAGACAAATAGCTTATGCGCCTTGCCTTTTCTGAATCTTTGAGGTAAGTAAACCTCTAAACTCTCATTTACTATTCGAGACAAATAGCTTATGCGCCTTGCCTTTTCTGAATCTTTGAGGTAAGTAAACCTCTAAACTCTCATTTACTATTCGAGACAAATAGCTTATGCGCCTTGCCCTTGCAATGAACAAAATTAAGTGAAATTTTAGATATCACGAGACAAGAAGATATCAGGCTGTTAAAAATAATTTAAGATTTTCCTGTGGATTGGGCGCTGCATGAAACAGAATTTAACCTTTAATCAAAGGGATTTGAAAGACCAAAGTAACACATGCATATGGCCTGACCCACATTCGGTGCTTGAGCCCAAACTTGGTACAAGGAGATTTTGACGGCGCTTTTAAAAACTCCTGGTGCTCAGTCATCCGTGGCAGAAAAATTATGAATAGGGTATCATTAGACAGAATACTAAATTCTCTTTACGATGAAATATATTTTACAGTGATATTGATAATGACTTTTTAATTATAGGCTACCAAAGTTTGGTATAGCTTTTTATACGCACTGTATTAGCACATGGGGGAGTCGACCTCTAGTACATCTACTGGAAGACGTGAGGATTTGTGTGCGCGCAGTTCTGTATCAGAAACTTTGAAGAATGTAAATGCATCATTCCCCGCATTTCGATACACACTATGTACACGGACTAGTAAATATGCCCCGGATTTGTTTTCACTCTCGGTAGAAAAAAAAGAGTATATGGGGGAGGTATAGTACATCTCTCCCCTCCCTCTAACCTTAAACAGTGTGTAAACATTTTTCACTCAAAAAATCTGAGCCACCTATTATAACAAGTCAACGCAAAGCGTAGCATCCCCTCGCAGGGTACAAATGGCCTACATACGTCAGAACAAGTTACCTCCATTAGACTATACTATTATATTACTAGGCAAGGAAGTTAACCACATTTTCACATATATAATTAGGTGTTTTTGCATATGTAATGAGCTATGACCTTTCACCTTTGACCTACATACTCGGAAATCGAACTTAGGCTGTATTTTGATACCATGTACCTTCATATTAAATTTCATTAAAATCCGTCAAACATTATTAAAGTTAACGAACGGAAACCAGATTTGCATATTTAATGAACTATGACCTTTGACCTACATACTTCGAAATCGAACTTAGGCTGTGTTTTGATACCATGCACCTTCATATCAAATTTCATAAAAATCCGTCAAACATTACTAAAGTTATGGATCGGAAACCAGATGTGTATTTTTTTCGCATATTTAATGAGCTTATGACCTTTGACCTTTGACCTACATACTCCGAAATCGAACTTAGCCTGTATTTTGATACCATGTACCTTCATATCAAATTTCATTAAAATCCGTCAAACATTACTGAAGTTATCAACCGGAAACCAAATTTGTTACGAACGAAAGAACGGAAGAACGGAAGCACGGAAGCACGAAAGGAAGGACGAACAGCAGCGTTTCTATATCCCATCCGACTTCGTCGGCGAGGGGATAATAACTGACGCCTAAGGTCTCTTTAAGAAATACCTGCCTCTTGGTATGCATCAACGATTAATGGTCTTTGCATATAGCTATCTGATCTAATTTTTAAGAAACCATTCAAACTGATATCATGCTTTGTTTAGTTTTATTTCATTTTTTTAATAGAATTTGCATCTCATGATGAATATGGCAATGGTTTGGTAGATTAACGGATTTTGAAATGCAAATAGCTTTCTGATCTAATTTTTAAAATACCCAGAAACCATAAAAACTTATATCATACTTATTCAGTTGATTTTATTTTCCTAGAATTTGCATCTCATAATGAATATGGCAATGGTATGGTAGATTAACGATCTTTGAGGTGCAAATAGCTATCTGATCTACTCAGGCCTGGATCTACTTCAAGAACCCATTCAAACTGATATCATTCTTGTTTAATTATTTATTATTTTTTGTTATAGAATTTGCATCTCATAATGAATATGTCAGTGGTATACGGTCTTCGCGAAGCAAATAGCTATCAGATCTAATTATAAACAAAATCAAGAAACCATATAAACTGATATCATGCTTGTTAAGTTTTTATTTTTTTAGAATTTGAATCTCATAATGAATATGGTAGGGGCTTCTTTTGAAGCGCTCATTCCGTGACACTCCTGCGCTCCAACATTACCCCGCGACCGAATATGTAGCGCTCTGGCATGATATCGGATACCCATCTACACCTAGGTAAGGAGTGGCAAATGTGGATTAATATCTTGCCGTGATGGGATTCGAACCCTCGACCTTTTGAGTGAAAGTCAAGTGTATGAACCACTATACCAGGACACCACGAAAATAATCGTAGCACTTTTGACGATTTACATCAATTATTACTTTGAAAGACGTATACTTACCAATGTCATACCGGGAAGGGTAAACATCCAGCAATACTTGAACCATGGGAACGGCCGATACCCTATCATATCCACAATGTTTTCATAAAACCGGTTAGCACCTTTAAAGTAAAGAAAATAAATCAGGGCACACAAAATGAGACACATATTAAAACTGAAACCTAACAAATGTAAGTTTATCCCATCCCAACTCATGCGAGTATGCGTTTCATTATCTTTGCTATTTTGGGAGTGTCATCTTTCAATTCTTAATACAAGTTCTGGAATTGACACTCGAATCGAGAATATGGCACATACTTATATTTTCAAAGATTACCCGGTAATTGCTTTCACAAACAATTATATGCAGGATTCTACCAATCCCTTTTCACTTTAGAGTGTGAAACGAGATATAAACTGTAGGCAACTTTAGATTAATCTATATTGCGTTAAATTGCGTTAAATGCATTAGATAGAGAGGGGGCACAAGGGTACATGTGCACGGCGAACAGAAAAGTAAGTAAAGGCATGGGAAACGGGGGCAGGGGGGGACTCTTTGAGAATGAAAAGAAGACGCCACCCTTCCGATCAAACATCCTCCCCCTGTGTACTGACCTTTTTTAATTTGCATTTTCGGCGTCCCTCAAATGTCTGACCCCACTATGCCATTTAACATGAAAATCAAAACCATCTCCAATAATACTTTTAAATATGGCATCTCGTAAGGGTTTATGTCATTAATTTCTATACCATCCGCGATGATTCGTGCTTTCATATTTTGCTTACCGTAAAACCAGCTCACAGTCACTCCTTCAAAGAAAGCAATCCAGAGAAGAGCGATACCACTCACTGCGTAGGCATCAAAGATTTGAAAGACGTACATCCCACCCTTTCAATATCAAGCAAATAAACAAAAAACAGACCAGAAAGGACGTTTAGTATGTATTTAATTGTCAATTACGACTCAATTTTAAGGTATCAAAACAAAAACAAATAGGCAATACCGTACGTACATGTAATCTCTGTTGCGAGAACCTCGCTACAGAGATTACAGTGGCCGGAAGATTTTTTTAAAAGCGGCGGGGAGACTTCTTCTCGAGTCTTTGGTGCCGCTGCCCAAATTTGCTAGGTTTTGATAATACATGTAGTTCATGCCGGGAACTAGAGGGCGCGATTACTAGAAAAATTCTCGACCTCAAATAATGAGCTGCATTTCTTCTTCATAAATAACTAGTTAATGAATAGAACTGAAACATATCGACTTCTATATTCTCTTACCTATGGTTTGTGTGCATGGTTGATGTTCAAGCGAGAGCCGCATACAAAGTATGCATGGTTTGAGCGCAAGATATTGACTAATGGGGCGTTGCAAGAAAGTTGCAATCAATTGCAAATCCCCAATTCAAGCTTAAAGGGAACCAAAACCTTCATCCTAAGTTACCTTTATTGTAAAGTTTAAACGATTTGAATAAGATAAGTGAAAAATTGAACAAAATCAGGCAAGGTATAAGGAAGTTAAAGCTAAAGAAATAACTTGTCACCAGAGGGCGATATTTAATTTGATGGCATAATTTGTGGACAACTCTTCATGCCTTCTGATCATGGAATTTCACAATTCTTTCATTTTCTTCGTATTCATTTGTGTTCAATATCCGACTTCATAAAATGTGAAGTAGAATATCATTTTGCATTCTATATCTTGTTTTCAGGGGAGTAGATTATCTCAATCACAAGAAAGAAGGAAAAACATTAAATTCCATGATCAGAAGGCATGGAGAGTTGCTTAAAAGAATTTGTCATGTTTTCGAGCACATATTGGTTATAAAGTCGTAACTAGACTTGTTGTCAAGATATTGATCTGATTTTATTTAAATGGCAGTGTGATAGCCATTTTATGTGACGAAATCCAAGAGTCAAAATTAATTTCCTTAAATAATGCCCATTGCACATGATCATGGAATTTCAAAATTCTTTCATTTTCTTCGTATTCATTTGTGTTCAATATCCGACTTCATAAAATGTGAAGTAGAATATCATTTTGCATTCTATATCTTGTTTTCAGGGGAGTAGATTATCTCAATCACAAGAAAGAAGGAAAAACATTAAATTCCATGATCAGAAGGCATGGAGAGTTGTCCACAAATGATGCCATCAAATTAAATATCGCCCTCTGGTGACAAGTTATTTCTTTAGCTTTAACTTCCTTATACCTTGCCTGATTTTGTTCAATTTTTCACTTATCTTATTCAAATCGTTTAAACTTTACAATAAAGGTAACTTAGGATGAAGGTTTTGGTTCCCTTTAATTCTTGCGATTATTTGCAAATTTGCAATTGATCGCAACTCAACTTTCTTGCAACTCCCCATTAGTAAGAGATAATGACAAAAAAGCTTGGACTTGACAAGATAAGAATAGTCGTATAATCAAGCGGGGAAAAATTACATTCTCAACTGCCCCCTTATAATTGGAAATAGATTATACAATGTAAAAAAAGAAGTAAAAAAAGAGAGAGAGAAAAAAAAAGAGGGACAGCAGTTTGTACTCGGAACCTCCTTTGGGTTTTAAAAAAAATATTTTTAATTGTAATACATTTAATTACTTTAACGAGATGGACATGACGGGTGTTGCAAACTAAGTGCGTTATTATCGTTATCATTATCAATAAGCCAGTTATAAAGATTTTTCAATAATCTAAACTCTGCCCCATTTTTATTTCATGGATCTAACAACTCATCCCTCTCTCCCACGGCTATTGGCGCCTCGCAAGAGAAACGATATACCATTCATGAAATGTGCGATTAAATGTACATTTGCTTGCTAATGATAGCCGCACGTGAGATAATTCAGAATAGCCACGAACACCTGGTAAAGTTGAAGACCTTGGTATGCATATTATACAAGTCAAGTCGAAGCTAATGTATGTTATACATGAGACGTCATTTAAATTGCCTGACGTACAAAATATGAATGCAAAATGAACACCCCCCCAAAAAAAAATTATTAAAAAAAACAATATCGCTTTGAAATACGGGCGAACGTGCAGTGACTTAATCAGCGCAGACATGGGCATACCTTCTCAATGGTTCATCTTCTATACAGTATACAAACATTGAAAAAGCATCAGGACTTTCAACCATTCAGAGTCGTGTCTTTTAGACGTGCGTCTGATCTTTAGATCGAATCTTTATTGGCAAATGTCGAAGTCCACAGCTCATATGGACATGACGGATGATGCGAACTAAGTGCGTTATGTTATTATCGTTATCATTATCAATAAGCCAGTTATAAAGATTTTTCAATAATCTAAACTCTGCCCTATTTCTTTCATGGATACAACTCATCCCTCTCTCCCATGGCTATTGGCGCCTCACAAGAGAAGCGATATATACCATTCATCAAATGTGCGATTAAATGTACATTTGCTTGCTAATGATAGCCGCACGTGAGATAATTCAGAATAGCCACGAACAGCTGCGGTAAAGTTGATGACCTTGGTATACAAAGTATACAAGTCAAGTCGAAGCTAATGTATGTTATACATGAGACGTCATTTAAACTGCATGACGTACAAAATATGAATGCAAATTGAACACCCGAAAAAAAAAAAAATAAAAAAAAACAACATCGCTTTGAAATACTGGCGAACGTGCAGTGACTTAATTAGTGCAGACATGGGCATACCTTCTCAATGGTTCATCTTCTATACAGTGTACAAATATTGTAAAAGCATCAGGACTTTCAACCATTCAGAGTCGTGTCTTTTAGACGTGCGTCTGATCTTTAGATCGAATCTTTATTGGCAAATGTCGAAGTCCACACCTCATATTTCAGGCCCTCTCCTTGACGAGCAAGACAGGTAGTCTCGGTGATCCCCCATTTAAAAAGTTCCTCTCGGCGAATTTCAAATTTTGTTGGCAATTTACTTATTTTTAAGCCCTTGACAAACCGCAAAATTATCCTTTTTTGAAGGAGGAAGGGGCTTATTGGATAACTTTCAATTAAATTATCAAAAAGATTTGGTCCCGGAAACCTTCCAATTCAAACTATTCTAGCAATAACACTGACGCCATGTTCATACATACCTCCATGACCATGACCAATCCAATGAGATATGAAATGATACAGACGAAGAGCACGAAAAGTTCTCTATGATACGGACGACGCATCCAGATAGGGAACAGATCTCCTACAGCCGTTACAAAACCCTCAACACCAACGAACTGCACGACAGATAATATTAATAACAATTACAATAATAGTAATAATGACGGCAATGATACTAATTACAATAAACAATAATAAACCATTGTTTATAGCACATATCTCATTATAACACATCTCTCTCCGCTTCTAGAGGGGTTTGCCCTTGATTTACCCTTGCTATAGCTCCGGCAGACGTTATCAGCACACATTGTATTCACGGGATAAATCTTGCCAGGTATCCCTCAACACCTGGGTGAAGAGAAAATCTCTAGGTCTAAAATGTCTTGTATTGGTACATACATATCGGCCGGAGATTCGAACCCTAAATCATTTGATCGAGATTCGAGTGAATGAACCACTATACAACGATACTGTCACTGATGGGGCGAGCAGTTGGGAAGCAGAGAATAAAGGATGAAAGTAGAATGACATTGTGGACACACACACACACAAAAGAAAATGTCGCGTACTCCGGAGTGTAGAGCCAGAGGAGAGAAAGTTGAAATGAAACGGTAGGCCTACATGAAATATTAAAAGAAGAAAATCATGAAGGTGACATGTTTCTATTCATATTGTTTTGAATTGTAAAAATAAGTAATTTAACATCTTGTTTAGATGCAAAGGTCTTCGGATGTATGTTGCATTTTCCCCCTTTTTTACGGGGAAGAGGGGGGGGGGGCGATATAGAAAATTGTTTTCATCATACTTACTTGACTATCTAATCCCACCATAAGTATCATAACGAAGAAAAGAATAGCCCACAACGGTGCTAGCGGCATCAAAGCGACAGCACGGGGGTAAGCTATAAAAGCTAGACCGGGACCTGGAAAAGAAATGACGTGATAGGCGTCAAACACATTAGGTAATTCATTGTCAAAGAACCTTCTGCTCAAACCATGTGATTAAACACAAGTCAATAAAATCAAACGTATCTTGATCTTCAGCCTATCAGAATAATATTGTATAGACTTTTGATAGATTTTTTCTTTAAGTTGCGTTTAGTCGGAAATTTGTGTGTGATCCTTTTTCAATCTTCATATCATGTCCGCTACAAAGGGGCCCACTTCGTGCGAAAATTTGAAAACCGTGCCGGCCGATTTTCCGCTCAGGGGTTAGTAAGCACATTTTTTTTTAACCACCACCCCTCCCCTTGAGCGCCAGGAGAGGGGCCTATCTTCTTTTTTGGTACAAAAAAGGGTGTTTTTACCTGTTGTTTTTTTTTCTAGGCCCCTGGATCCGCCACTGGCTACATAAGAGGCGTCAGGGACCGACGAAGGCGATTAGCGCGGACTTTGAAGCGCCAAGTGAAAATGAAAGCGTGAAAGGGTTAAAAACTGAGAGCACACATAACGCTGAATAACTGGCGCATGCAGTAGTTTATTTCATATTCCCGCGTGACGTAGTTATAAATGACGCAATCGAAATGACGCCTCAATGTGCAATGGGCATTATTTAAGGAAATTAATTTTGACTCTTGGATTTTGTCACATAAAATGGCTATCACACTGCCATTTAAATAAAATCAGATCAATATCTTGACAACAAGTCTAGTTACGACTTTATAACCAATATGTGCTCGAAAACATGACAAATTATTTCAAGCACAGAAAGAAATGGGCTGAAAATTGTTTATAACGAGGCAGATACATATCATACACCGAGAAACAAATTGACGTAATTGTTGTGGAGGAGGGAGGAGATATGTTTATGAATAGAGAAAAGTGGAGCAAAGAAAAATAAAAGAGAAAACAATAGTAAGTTAAAAGGAAGAAATTACGATAATTCCTGTTGCATTTCCGTGTTGCGTTGGTTTAGATGAGCGCCATCACATTGATCGATGGCTTGGAAATGCCACGTGACAGGGGTCTAAAAATACTAAAACTATCAGGTATTACTTTTAAAAAATGAAAAAATCACCTTTAGAGGCTACCTCTTCTATGGGTACATTTTGTTCATAAGACATGTGTCCGAGAACAGAGAAGATGGCTATTCCGCCGTAAAAACTTGTAAAAGAGTTCATTCCAGCCAGAATCATACTGTCCCTGCGCAGAAGAAAGAAGAAGAAGAAGAAGAAGAAGAAGAAGAAGAAGAAGAAGAAAAGTTAATGGACTTCTCTTTTTTCAACACGAGACGATGTTTTGGGGGTGTTTTTTTGCCTCACCAAAGGCAATTCTGCATGAAAGAAATCCTTAAAAACAATTGCAATGTGATGATTTCAAGTTCCAAATCCATGATTTTGTTCAATTAACTGTTTCACTTTCGTTAGAATCATTCGTGACCTGAACAAACGTTAGAAATACAAAACACAAATTATACAACACATTACAAGAAAGGAATAAAATCGGAAGTAAACAGGCATACACACTATACATGTATATCTCTCCTAAACATTCATCTTCATGTTATCATACTGTTTTTAATTCACAAGTCGTTGAAAATTGCTTGGGTGTACCCTACCATTTAAAGTTGTCAATAATGCGCATGCACCTAGTTAATCAACAATAATGAAAGCATTTCAATCAAGCAACGATTTTAAAGAACCGTACCTGTACACGTTGTGATGATACTTATTGTAACTACCAAGCGATATGCAAGCTCCTAGACCTATAGCATATGAGTAGAAAATCTGAGTTCCACTGTCCATCCACACCTGAAATGAAGAAATATACAATTACATTGAGAAAAATGATGTCGACAAGATTCCAGTAAACTTAGTAAAATTAAAAAGATGAACATCATGTAAGATCTGAAATATGTTTTCACTCACTTTATTAAATTTGCCTTCTTATACGTTTCGCACAAAATTATTTTAATTGATGTAGGCTAATCTACGCGATTTTTGTTTTCTTTCAACGAGAGCTCAAATTAAAAAAAAGCAAAGTGACATTAAAATACCCTTTTTTACACGAAATTGTGAAATTACGGGTAGTGAACCCATACATCAAGACGAGTAGTAAATTTCAAATGTCGGATAAACTAAAGGACTTGAAAACACTGGAGGAGAGGGGGAGGGGGAGACAAGGTTTATTATTAAAGAGGGGGGGACGAGAAATTTGATTTCATTGAAAATTATTCATTCATATATTCATTTCTCAACACGGGCAATATCCGCTTTCTCTTTAGTCCTTTTCTTCAGAAAATCAGCCGATGTATCCAAACTTTGAAAAGTCGGAGAATACAATCTGATAAAACTTAAACATGGCTTTGAAACGAAACTTCTTCTTTTTTTTAATTCAAATTTTTAAAAGAAAAAGTGAATATAAAAATTGAAGTGATGAAATTCTTCAATCTCTTGTAGCAGTTGTTCGATTATTCAGCTAATAATTTCATAATTTGGCTAAAATTAATGAAAGACGATCGCAAAAACTTTTAAGAAATTATCCAAGGGTAATATCTCTATATATGTATGTTCCTATCGTATTTCTATAGTATAAGTGATGGACAAAGCTACTGAAATTGCCATAGGTCGATTTTATAAAAGTAACTACGAAGGTGTTAACTAAATACCTGTCCATCTCCAAGGCGCGATAAATCAGGCTTGACATAAAACAAAAGACCATCCGCTGCTCCCGGTAGCGTAACGCCTCGTATAAGCAACGCAGTGAGGACCAAATACGGGAAAGTAGCAGTGAAATATACAACCTACAAAACAAAGACATATATATATGTAAAACACACGTACTTAAAATGAAGTCAAATGCTCATTACTACGACTAAAGAGTCATCGCAAAACCCTCGAAATTTTTTTTTTTCTTAACCCTCGGTGGTATTTTTTGTGTGTGTATAAATGAATGGCAATTTTCAGGAGGTAAAAACCGCCGCGGCACAAAATCATATTTTGTGCCGCCTGGCTGGCTTTAGTTGAGGTACTATTTACGGCTGGGGAAAATAGTGTGTTTGATTTTGATCATGTGACAAACTTTTAACCAATCACTGAACAAGAATATATGACGTATATAACATCAAGTATGACTTTACGGGTACAGACTGCACAGCTTTTGGCAACACTCTTCTCGCGAGAAATTTTTAACGATGGCGAGGTTCACCAGCACTTTTTTGTTTGTGTTTTTGTTCACAAATGGATGTATGATCCCGATTTTCGTTCATATACATGGGTTGATATATGACATTATTATCTATATAAGGCAGGCCCGTCGGAAGAAATTTTAAAGTGGTACGGTTTCAGTGGGGGTCGGGTGAAGCCCCCTTGAAGCTCTTGCATTTTGAAAAATGAAATGACAATTTCCATGGTTAATACAAGTGGAAATTCGATGGCGTAAGGAGCAAAAACGTTTAGAGGGGGGCAGAAAAAAAATCCACATCACCACTACTCTTACTTGTCACATGCAGGCCGTTTTCCAAGTTGGGGGCTAACGTTTTTACGATCAGGTAGAGCGTAGCGAGCGAAGTGAGAAGAGCGTAAATTGCGTGGGGTCCCGGGGCAAAGCCCCGGCGGGGATCAAGGGGCAACACCCCGGAAGCTCAAGGGTTTTAGGCATTTAATTACGGTCAGATGAACATATTTTTATACCTTGTGACACTGGCAGGTCAATAATTGGCGTGGGGTCCCCCGGAAGCTCAGGGTTTTTAGGCATTTAATTAAGGTCAGATGCGGCATATTTTGATAACTTATTTATGACACTGGCAGGTCATTATTGGCTTGGGGTAAAGGGGCGGAGCCCCCAGAAGCTCAGGGGTTTTAAGCATTTAATTACGGCCAGAAGAGCATCCAGGGGCCCGCCTTATGGCCCTTGGCGGGGTCCAGGGGACAGAGCCCCCGGAAGATGAGGGGTTTTAGGCATTTAATCACGGTCAGATGAGCATCCAGGGGCCCGCCTTTAGGCCCCTGGTGGGGTCCAGGGGCGGAACTTTAGGATTTTAGGCATTTAATAACGGTCGGATGAGCATATTTTTTATACCTCATTTAATTGTGACACTGGCAGGTCACTATTCTTTCTTTCTTTCTTTCTATTTCTCTTTAACATAATTTTTTCAAAAAAGTGAGGGGGGCTCTAGCCCCCGAGCCCCGCCGTTCCGCGGGCCCTGACATGTAGGCTTCTAAATAAGCATATTTTTTGCCCGACTGTAAATTTGGGAATTTGTAATTTTCCAACTAACGCATACAAAAGTATAATTTACAAAAAAGTTATAAAAAATCCCGGAAAGTCATTACAGCAACTCCCCCTTCCCCCGGCCCATCCCCTGGATCCGCCCTGACCCCATCAAATAAATATATGGGTCAAATAGACCCGCAAAATGCCGTAGTCCCTGGTTGTCCCATGAATTAACCAAAGGGCGGGAAGAATGGTGTCCAAATGATCGTGTCCAATAGGCCTACGTTGGAATTGAGAGCAAATTTTTAAAAATTGAATGAAGAGATGACGAAAATGGGCGGGAAAATCTATATAGGCCTAATAACCTATAAATAGGAGGTTTCACGGTCAGGTGGCGATGGTGACGAGCTTAATTTATCACTTTCTTGAGGATATTATTTTTAAGATTGGCGATTGGATGAAAAGTTTTGTGGCATATATGCTGTCTTTCGGTTTATGTGATAATGCGTTTCATAATAATGCAAAAAAAGGCATAAGTCACTTCGATGTTTGTGTTCTTCCATTAAGCTGATGACAGGCCTACGATCAGCCTTCTCTCTTCTCTTCTTCTTCTTCTTCTTCAAGATAATCTGCCTCCTTCACTGCTGAAGATTCTTGCAGATAATGTGCATGTGTGTGGCGACATAGAGATGCCCAGGTGTGCAGGTGAAAGGTGTATACATACATAGTGCCAGTAAAAAAGTTGCCGGAATTTACTTCCCCCCTGCAGGCCTTAAATTTCAATATTTTTAGGGCAAGGCCACTTTTCTGTAGGGCACATTCCTATATTACAGCACAAATAGGAAGAATTGGAAAGGGCACAAAAAATCTCCAAGGCCAATGAGTGGGGCATTGAGGCCAATCAAAAGGGCATCCAAGGCCATGGCCTTGGTGGCCTTGGATTAATTTAAGCCCTGCCCCTGTCTTTAGTTGTCGCTGGAAGGCTTCCACTGATGGAGCCAGGACAACCTCGAGAGGGAGAGCGTTCCACTGTCGAACAGTGCGAGGAAAGAAGGAGTAAATATGTTGCTCTGTTCGTGACTGCATGACACGATAACAGTACGAACGAGACGATCTTGTAGTTCTTACGACTGTTGCCGGTTGGATGTAGTGGTGGATGTCAAAGTCAACCAAAGAGAAGTGCATCTTGTACAGTAAGGTGAGACGTTGATGCTCACTTCTCTTCTGAAGGGAGGTCCATCCAAGTTGACTCAGCATGTCAGAGACGCTAGATGTATGGTGGTAGCGGTTGAGAACATATCTCGCCGCTCGTCTCTGGACCATCTCCAACTGGTTTAGACATCTGATGGTGTGTGGATCCCAGACAGCACTCCCGTACTCAAGAAGAGGGCGGGCGAGAGCCTGGTATGCAGTAGTCTTAAGCTGAGTGGAGTTGACACGCAGGTTCCTTCTAAGAAAGGCTAGGGTGTTGTTTGCCTTCTTGCAGGTGGCAGATACATGCTGTGTCCAGTTGAGGTCAGCAGTGAGAGTAATGCCAAGGTATTTGGCAGCTGACACAGACTCCAAGATTTCTCCATTGAGGGAATAATGATGTACATACTTGGTCTTCTTCCTGGAGACAGTTATGACCTGGCATTTCTTTGGATTTAGTGCCATCATCCACTTGCTTGACCACCTACAAAGCTGATCAAGATCCTGCTGTAGCAATTCTGCATCCTCAGGTGTCTGGATGGTATGGTACAGAACTGTGTCATCGGCGAAGAGTCTGACTTTCGTTAAAAGTTGGTTTGGCAAGTCATTTATTTAAAAAAGAGGCAGGGTCCGAGTACTGACCCTTGAGGCACGCCTGACTGGACATCTACCGTTGATGACGTATGACCATCCGGGACAACTTGCTGCTTACGGTTGGAGAGAAAACTGGATATCCAGTCAATGTTGTGGCCTCTCACACAATAGTATTTCATCTTCTTTAGAAGCCTCTGGTGACCAACCTTATCGAAGGCTTTACTGAAGTGGGTGATTACTATGTCCGTCTGATTGTTGTCCTCCATGTTGTTCAAGAGGTCAGTGACAAAGCCAGTCAGTTGCAGTTCACATGACTTCTTAGCTTGAAAACTCTTCTCTTTTCTTCTCCCTTTCCCATCTCTCTCTCTCTCTCTTTTTAAAGGCTGAAAAGTGGTACGGTCAATCTCGTACCAACCGTAGCGGCTCCGACGGGCCTGATATAAGGCTTCCAAATGGTAGAAATCAGTGTGTTCAATATCTTTAGCGCAGTCCCCGGATGACTGACCAATATTGTTTTTGTATCAATTGCTTAGTCATCCGGGAACTTCAACTATCGATATCGATATCGATATAGATAATATTGTATGGCTTTGTTTTCGTGTGATACAAGAATATATTGCTCTCGCCAAGACATTATCATAGCTCGAGCAATATATTCTTGTATCACGATTAAAGCCATCCAATATTATATAAAGATCTCGAAACATAATACATATGGAGGGTGTTTCACAAAGTTCCCAAGTCGAACTTATTAACTCTAAGTTGGACTTATGGAGAGCCATTTGTAGCCTTAAAATAAGAATATATTCAAAAGCAAAATTCCAAGTATTTTAGACTTTTCATAAATTCCACATTAAGAACATGATATCCCCTTGATAATAGAAAATATGAAAGATTTGAATCAACATTTTATTCCCTATTAAAATAACCTTTACACAATATCTTTAAAGATGCTAACGGCTTGCCATAATTGTTAAGTCCAACTTAGAGATAAGTTCAACTTAGGATCCTTGTGAAACACCCCCATGGTCTGATATTCGTAAAACTGTTTATTTAAAAAAGTGCACAGGCCTTACGAAAAAAGAATATATAATAATTCCAATGAAACGGTGTCTTTAAACGGGAGGGGGCGGGGCTATATAATAGGGAACAAAATGACCCCGTCCTATCCGAAGCCAGTTGGCTTTGACACGGTGCTTTTTGTTTGTTCACGTTGTTGGTATGTGTTTTTCTTTTCTTGTTGTTATAAATATTTTCTTTAAAAGTCTTTTCCAGTGAAATTTCTTCAGAGTTCTTTTTACATTGCCAAGAGTTTTTATGATTGGATTGTGTATGAGCAAGTTGTAAAGTTTTTGCATTCCAACTGGACAGACCCTTGGTAACTCGACTGTATGATTGTTAGTTGTTTGGAAATGTTTGTGACTGTGTTTGGTACCAAATGCGCTATCTGTGATATCCGTTTTTCAATAACATCAATCTAAATGAATACAAAGTACACCTTTAATATGCAAAACGGAACGTTGTTGATAATTAACACTATAATTACAGTGTGTAAATATGTTCATGCATAGAGAATATGAAATGTTAAGAATAATAAATGCATGAAAAAGAAGTAGTAAGTGAAATATAATTTATACCTTTCCGGTCCATTTGACCCCCTTCCAGATGCAGAAATAGCATAGAATCCAAGCTACGAGAAGTGAGACAGCGAGATGCCACACCACAGACCCCATTTCCTCAAGGCCATGGGATAGCTGGAGAACCTTTCTCCTACAGGCACGATCACAAACATAACTCATAAGATGCACAAGTGTCCATTTGCCAAAGTTTTTAAGTTCTATAAGCATTATACCATAATGCAGATCAAATAAGGTACGGAGATGAGGAGGAGGGGAAGGAAGGAGGGGTATGGAGGAAGGAGGATGGAAGATGAGGGAAATAACTTAGAAGGGGAAGGAGGGGTACGGCACTGTGGATCGTAGAATAGTTTATTCAATTGACATTCCATGAACGAGGCCCAGGTTCATATCCCGCCCGCCTACAGAGCATTTTAGCTACAGCTGTCTCTATCAACCCAGGAGTAGTAAATCCATACCATGTAGGAGGAAACAACAATAATGATAATGATGATGATGGTGATAATAATAATAACAATAATGATAATAACATGTAATTGATTTGAGTAATCAAATACGATAATTTCGTATACACTAGAGCGTTAGAAACGGACACTAGTTCCAAATAACAACCCATTCCTGCGTGTATCGCTATTATGCTCATCATTCCCATTGCCATAATTTTGATAATTGTTTAAAAGAATATGGAATTTAAAGAGTGCTGCATTCCTCTTTCGTGCACCCGGGAGAATCAAAATGGAACTTACTCCCAAAACTCCTCCACTGGTGTACTCTTGTGGAACTCAGCACACGTATGATTGGTACCGGCCACCATCTCCTCAATCAAAATCAGACTGTCATTCGAGAAAACCGTCTCGTTCACACAAGTGAAATTAGACTAGAAAGAAAACAAGAATTTGTAAAATTATAAATCCTGGTATTGATATCCGAAATGAAATTATATAAGGCTAAATGTTAGCCTTAATTATATTTATGAAGTAATAATAACTTAAAAGGTCCATTTAATATGAAATCAGAAAGATAGGAACGTTTTAGGATTTTCACATTTATAGTTTTAGTGATTACATCTTTACCCCCCCCCCCACACATTAATTGATGCACCTGGAAAGGATTACATTGAATATCCAAATGACTGCAAAAATGACGTAGCATAGGCTCAAAAAGTGAGATGGGGAGGTAGGTGGCATAGGTCTTAAATGTGGATAATTCCTTCCTTTTTCTTTCCACTTTCCCCCTCTCTCTCACGCTCTCTTCTCTCTTTTAAGTTGTTCAACAGGGGTGCCCTGTTCCTGGCCCCATTAGCTACGCCATCGATAGGCATTGTGATGACCAAAATTAACCCATACTTCATATTCTACGCAGAAATGTGTATTCCAATCGTTCCCACAGTGTACCCATGGTAGTTCGCTGGTGAAGGAACTGACGAGGTAGTAGAGCGCCCATGCAAGGATCACGACATAGTAAATATTGCACCACCAGGCAATCACACAGGTAGAAATACCGATTCCTGCAATCACAAAACAAAAACAAGTGAACTGAATCGAGGGTTTTTATAATTATGTATTCCATTCTTTTGAGATGTATTTGTCACTATAGTTACCGAGTACAAGTACACTTTGGACAGTGAAATATTTTTTTCCCTTCTATTATTTTATTGCAACCAAAATAACAACATACAAACAAATATCAAACAACGTGTTAAACAATGAACAATTTAAATCAAGACTGATTAACCAAACAAAACCACTGAAAAGGGGCAGAACTGCATAATTTCAATCTCCAGTCACTATCATAGTAAATCACTCAATACACAAGTGTGTCCATGGCTATGTATTATAAAAGGTGAATAAAGTAGAGGACTTAATCATAAGAAAACCGCGACCTCTTCCTCAGATAACTCCCTAATTTGCCCCTTTTTAAGCTATGACATATTGAATTCTCTGTTTACTTTTTACTAGAACTGAAAACAATTCACAGTTCAAAGTTGATTCTTGCAATCTGCATTCTGTAGGTACAGAGCTTTAAACCTTGGCCAAGTCTTATATATACTTGTGATTTATCGCAACTTACTTGCAAATGATATCAATCTCAAATATGTACATACGAGATACGAGACAATTTGCGATTGGTTAGAGGACTTGCGATTGATTTGGATCCACTAATTGGTGTAATAGGATGACTATTACAGGTAAATAAGAAAAATAGGCTTTCATGTACATAAAACAAGTTTAATTAAAAAAAAAAACTATAACTAGGCCAACTACACTGGAAATGCCCAAAAATGATGAACGGCCAAGCATCTGACAAGTCGAATTTTGCGTAAATAATTAATCTTTATATAAGTTTTTCACAATAATCTTCTGATAAAATAAAACAAAAACTGAATCGTACTGTATCCGGCAAGAAATTATGAAGAATTTTGAACTTGTGCAAAGACATTCTGTCAATACACGTATTTTCATTTAATCTAGCTTTTTATCCCATACTCGTAATCTAGCAATACAGTAAAAAAAAAAAAAAATGAAACTTGTACCAGAAAAAGAGTTCAATAGCAAACAGCAAAGGTGGATGTTAAGTATAAATAATATATTTGAACAACCATTTTATCTTTGACCCTATACCTACATGTAGCTGTGTATATATACCATTACCCCCAGTAAAAGGGTACTTTTCGCGCGACAAAGTCCGGCCCGAGAATTGTAAAGAAAGGGGTGTATTTGACTTTTCACCCAGAGATTTCTTTAAAAAGGGGTGTTTTTCTTTCTTTCTTTGGATTCCTGAGAAATTTAAAAAGGGGGTTATAAAATATTTAAAAGGTTTTTTTTCTCTCTCTCTCTCTTTGGACTCCTGAGAAATTTAAAAGGGGGGTCATAAAATATCTTGAATATCATATATAGAGGGGTACATTGAGCAGTGTTCCGGATTTAGGGGGGTCTCCAAGGCAAGAAAAGCCCGCGAAAGGGGGGGGGGGTGTTCAGAAATGTTGGCAGTCCTGAGATAGGGGGTGCTTTCAAAGGGAAGGAACAAGCGTACGCGTACCCTTAATAACACTGAATTGGGGGTATCCTCCCAGGACACAATTGGCCGGCCGGGTGATTGCCCAAGGGGTAATTATCCTAGAACCACATTTTGTTCGCCCTCTTGAGAAGAAAATATCCACTTGTGTATCGTATCAGAGAATGTGCCATCGGTGAATAAATGAATAATGATTACATTAACTTTAATAAGCATAACTCCAGTATTCATCTCGATGGGTTTTACAATGTTGGTATTATACAAGTAACCTTTGGTGGCTTTACTTATTGAAGAGGGCAGCGTTTCACGAAACCATCATAAGTACAAGTCCGTGGACCAACCATCGAAACGCGTGAATTAAATTTAACCCGCGTTTCAATGGGATGTTGGTGAACTGGTACGGTTTCGTGAAACGTTGCCCAGGGACCCGTTTCACAAAGCCTTTTTTCAATGACAAATGACAAAAATCAGTGACAAATCTGCTGATAACCAATCAGAAGCAAGGATTTCACTAGCTTATAACAAAAATTGTCTTTTGTCACTGATGACAACTTTTTTTTAATGGGGCCCTGGTGTTCACAGAAACTCGGTAAACATACAATACTGAGGTTACCTTGAAAGAGAGGACATATTTTCCATGCTTTGATGCCTCCTAGGGAAGTGTACTGTCCTAGGGCAGCCTCGATGAAAAAGAGCGGAATGCCTCCCAAAACGGCGCAAATGAAGTATGGAATCAGGAAAGCTCCTACAACGAAAGGGTTACCGTCGAGAAACATTTAAATTTACCAAACACAAAGATATTCTGTAATTATGTTAGTATTTATATTTTATTTATTGTGGGTTTTGGGGTTTTTGATTGTTTTTGTTTTTGTTTTAGGCGTGGTTTTGTTATTGTAATAATTCAGTTTAAAAAAAAAATAATGATTGATAATAAATATTGTATGATTCAACTAGTGTTATTTTAAAAAAGATTTATGTTTAATTTGATATTCCACATGTACAATTTTTAATTATTGCATTATTATACTTATGTTTTTATACTGTTATTGTATTATGCAGGGCTTTCTTGAAAAGCAGATCCATTGGCTTCAAATGGAACTGAATGAAACTACCCTGTTGAAAGAAATCATGAATAATAAAAAATAACTAGAAATTTAATTCGTCATTGAGGACGAATTAGGTGGTCTGTCTTCAATTCTTATGATAATGCTCATCTTCAATTCAATGATCGAATTTAATGATGTTAATGTAAAATGATGTATTAAGATAGAATTGATGAATGAAGTACTGATCGATGAACTGATGAACTGATAGATAGAACTGATGTGAAATGAACTGAATTGATGAGCTAAACTTATGAACTGATGAATGAACTGATGAACTGATAGATTGAACTGTGACCTGAACTGAAGTGATAACTAACTGATGAACAAAATATTGAGAAATGATTATGATCAAAATCATGATCATAATGAAATTTAAGAGAAGGAGAGAGGGAGACGGGTTATATAGTCATGTAAAAATACATGAGCTGGACCGAGGGATGAAAGAGGAATCAGAATACACTTGGAAGGAGAGAGGATAGTATAAGGAAACATGGTAGGGGTGAAATAAGAATACAAAGGGCAAAATGAAGAGCTAGAGGAAATTAAAGAAAATTACAAGATATATCGGAGCTATAGGAGAACGATTGAGAACCAGAGCCAGAGGCGGGAAAGGGAGAGGGTGAGATCGAGAGTATGAGATGCAGCTAGAGAAAGAGGGCCGATCGAGGCAGAGCAAGAGAGGGAGACAGAGATCGGGAGAGAGTGAAAAAGTAGAGAGAGAGATGCAAAGACAGCTAGAGCAAGAGAAGGATACGGGTAGAACGAGAGAGGGGAAGGGAAACAGAGCAAGAGAGGAGAGAGAAAGAGAGAGATCGAGAGAGAGATGCAATGGAGAACGATGCATTCAATATTTCCATCATAAATAGAATTGAATATAGAGAAATTAAGAGAGAAGTATAGAGATGTAAACAATTCTATGTCCGTTGGAGAGACGTAAACATTGCAATTAACTGGGCTGAATAACTGGAAAAATATAAACGTCTGGGAAGGAGACTATAGCATCATAGAAATAGGACAATTTGATAAAGTAGCAGACTTTGGAGATCAACCCTATATAGGTTTAATACACGACAAGGTATCAGATTTCCCATAGGGTAGTATACGCAAACTATTGACATTTCCCTCCCATAGATATAACACGCAAAATTAGGCATTTTATTACATAGTTTGTGATTTTATCACCTCGAAAATAATCATTCGTGCCTATATAGCGCCTACAAAACGATTCGTGAGAAATTATATGCGCGAGAAATATACTGGACGAGTGTAGCCAGGCGAATTGTCTGTAGGGCGAACCTAGGCTGATAAGTATTTGGCCGATTTATTGCACACGTACCGACACATGCATGTACCGGTATACGTAGTTACGTCTACATACATCATAGGTAGCTAGCTGAGCTGCGTCATATCAGTTCCTGAGTTGTATTGCATCAAAGCCTGGCTTAACAGTTTACACATCGCTCTTAGCTTTCTGATCTGATTTTTGCGAGTGGTCAACCGGCACAAGTTTGTAAGTATATATAGAGACCTGAGAGCAACAGTATAGACTAATGTAAAATAATCTAGACATGAAAAAATTGAAGGGTAGATTATTTCTAGACCGAAAAGGCGAAAGCTCAAGTTCAGTCTCTGAGTCTGATAATGTAGGCCTAGGGCTAGAGTAGAGAGTCTAATATATGTAATGATATCGACGGTTCTGTTGAGAGTGAGATTACATCTGGCTCCTCTGATCTTACCGCCTCTATACATAGACTGAACTAAAGTACGGCGTATATGGGGTAGTGTGTGGAAGGAATGGTTCGGTTAGGCCGGACCGAGATGAATGGGCTATAGTATTAGTAGTGTCACGTCGCGTCGCGTTGCCCCATCTAATTAAAGGCCCCTTCAACTCCAAGTATCTCTGAAGCCCGGAGGCTCTGTCTCACCATTGGGAGCCCCTTCTGAGCATGCATGAATGAAGTCTAAGGGCGCCGCCCTTTAAGAGAACCCCCTCTCAGCATATCATGAGATAGACCTTGGACTCTACATGTTTAATTTTTGAAGCGGTTCCCGGCAGTATGCACGGATCACTCCTGATTACGGCTGTAGTATTCCAGTTATTCTAAAAACGGTTATCCTCCCTCCAAATCCGGTTGGTTTTCGGTTAACCTATACTGAATTGTGAGACATATTTTTAATCTGATATGTATCAATTTGCTTGGATTAAACATCAAAGTGTTTATTTTCTTTAGTGGTACAAGGGTTTTGTAGTACTAAAGCCTAATTTCATTCATTTCCTTTGAAAATGTGATTGAACAATAATGATTTTTATCAATTTGATGCTGGTCATGATCAGTTTTACCCATGTTTTTAAAGTATTCAACATTATTTCTGCTTCATCTTGAGCTGAATCCTAAAAATGGTTTAAAATTGAAAACCGGTTTTGACTTTAGACGGTCGGTTTCAGTTTGGTTAACCTTTTGACTACAGCTTTACTGCGGATGAGTGACGGATCACTGGGGATTGAATACGGTGTTAATGCCTAAAGCCCCATTTACACATTGACAATTGAAACGGCAATTTATGGCAGTTTTACATTCCGCCATGATCAACGAGCAATGCCTAAAGCCCCATTTACACATTGACAATTGAAACGGCAATTTATGGCAGTTTTACATTCCGTCATGGTCAACGAGCAACGTGTTGACACATTAGTTGGGTTGACACAGTACTTGCTAAACTTAAGAATTAGGTTGAAAACTTAATCATCTACGATTAGGTTGCTAATCATCAATGATTAGTGCCGTATAGATGCACTAGAAAATTAGCAATTTTTAAGTTTAGTTGAAAATTCAGACTCTAAAATTTCTTAGGGTTTACGCTCAATTCACGAGCAGGGGGGTCCGCAGTCTATCATTATCCCGTGGACGCAGTTTAATCAATGAGCTCCACGATTAGCGTGACCTCTCCGTCAACCCTCTGTGCGTCCCTGTAGCTGGGATTATCTCGGCACTTCCGGCCAATGATTGATTGGGAGGGTTGCTTAAAAACTTAATCTTAAACATTAGTTGTCGTGTGGACGCTCGTTATTATTTATGGGGTAATTAAGCTCTTATCATTGATGATTAGCAATTGTCGATGATTAGGTACTGTTTAAATGTAACTATTGTAGGACATTACAGGACTGTTTTTGTGGAGGAACATGGGACAGATTTATTGCTTTAAAGGTAGGCGTGAATAAGATCTCTAAATTTGAATCTTAAAAAAAAAAAAAAGAAGAAAAGTATCAGGTTGGATAATTAATGTAGGTGACCTTTGGGAAAAATCAATTCTAGCATATTAATTTAGCATGAAAAGTGCATACGGTAAGTAGTGTTTTGTCAAGTCGAGGGCCCCGTTGCATAAAACTTTTGTATCTTTACAATTAATGGTATCTCTGCAAACTCTGGTAATTACCATAGTAACAGTGCTCGATAGCTACCGTATTTGCCGGCGATAAGGCCGCAGCGCCGCACCCCCGATTTTGACATTTCATAGACTAAACAAAATATTTTTTTAAAAAAAATGTAAAAAAAATACTGCCCTCTCCGGCCGAAGTCACAGTCGTGTATTGCGACATAGATACTGTACCTGCGCTCGCGCGGGTTGTGAGGATTTCTTTACTACTTTAGCGATGGCACAAACTTAATTCTAGATCTACCAGCACATTTTGTTTGGTAAGTTATGAAGTTTATTTACGAGATTGACAAAACTTTGCCCTTCATGTCAACAATATAACACAAAATTGTCGGTAAAACATGTCTAGAAATGTCCAGTACCATTGCACATTAGTCATTGTAGTCCCATATGTACGAATTCGTGCTGGTTTCATGGTTTTGACTTGCGATTTTTTACTGTTGTGGCGCATTGGCCGCACCCCGACTTTTGGATATTTTCTCTTCCAAAAATACTGCGGCCTTTACGCCGGCAAATACGGTAATCAAAATCAAGAAATCAATGGTATTTACCATAGTTTGCAGAGATAGCATTAATTGTAAAGATACGATAGTTTTATGCAATGGGGTCGTGATGGTTGATAGGTATGACATACTGAATTGTTATAATGAGGTTGCACTGTATTATGAAATGTTTGAGTGACATCAAAGTATGCAAATAAGTTGTTACCAACGAGCAATGCCTAAAGCCCCATTTACACATTGACACTTGAAACGGCAATTTATGGCAGTTTTACATTCCGCCATGGTCAACGAGCAATGACTAAAGCCCCATTTACACTTTGACAATTGAAACGGCAATTTATGGCAGTTGTACATTCCGTCATGGTCAACGAGCAATGCGTAAAGCCCCATTTACACATTGACAATTGAAACAGCAATTTATGGCAGTTGTACATTCCGTCATGGTCAACGAGTTATGAATATTGGAGGTTTCAGTAAATACCTGTTATGGAGATCCTTGATTTGGCAACTTTGCCAGCGTTTATGATGTCATAGAGGACAACTCTCCATTCGTTTTGTGTATGGATTTTCACAAAAATGGATAAATATGAAATTTTACATTAGGAGTCTATATAGTTCTTCCCTTGATGCAACCATGTCATACTCGAGCAGTAAATCAGAATAATTTTTAATTTTTCTTGAAAATAAAGAAAATGATAAATTTTGTGTACAAAATGAATGGAGAGTTGTCCTCTATGACATCAGTGATACTGATCACAGATACTGGCAAAGGTGCCAATTTCAGGTTCCCCATAATGAGGATTTATTGAAGCATTAAAAGTATATAACTCTTGAACGGATTGTCCTATTTTGCTAAAATGTTCACAGCTTTCTCTTATTATTCTTCATTCACTGAATGCACACATTTGCCTGAGTTTTGTTCCCCTTTAAAGTCCATTTTGTGGGAAAAAATGTTTAAAGGAATTTTTTCTTCAAGTTTGCCCTCTGAAAGATAATATCCTTTCTCATTTTAACAAACCCTATGATGTATACTTGGTGTGGAATCGTAAAACCATATCTGTTATTATCTCTTCTTGCAGGTGTCTGGGTCCTCTTGCAGGTGTCTGGGTCCTCTGGCAGGTGTGTGGGTCTTCTTGTAGGTATGTGGGTCTTGTGATTGTATGTTTGTTTGTCTTTGTTTAGTCGTTTATCTTTATCTTTCTTTCCCAATCTTTGAAGAGATCCTGCTCTCAAAAGAGAGTTAACCTCACCCAAAAGTGTGTGTCTTTATTCATTGTATTTCACCTTTATGAATATCTATATTGGCTGACTAAAAATGTTTAAACAATAGGGATGATAATGGGAAACTGTTCATGCGTTTTGCAGAAAAACCGGAATAGCAGGATGTTGTGAAGGGGGGTTGCCCTGTGAAAGATAAAATCCCTTCTCATTTTAACAAACCTTATGATGTATACTTGGTATGAAATCGTAAAACCATATCTGTTATTATCTCTTCTTGCAGGTGTCTGGGTCCTCTTGCAGGTGTCTGGGTCTTCTGGCAGGTGTCTGGGTCCTCTGGCAGGTGTCTGGGTCCTCTGGCAGGTGTGTGGGTCTTCTTGTAGGTGTGTGGGTCTTGTGATTGTATGTTTGTTTTCCCCTCGCCGACGAAGTCGGAGGGGATATAGGAACGCTGCCATCCGTCATTCCGTGCGTGCGTGCGTGCGTGCGTCCATAACAAATTTGGTTTCCGATCAATAACTTCAGTAATGATTGGCTCCATAAGCTCCATTTCAAGTAGTTTTTAAATCAAATGTAAGATGGAATGAAAAAAATCTGCCAAAAATTTGAACGAAATTGCATACGTAATAAGAATGGCTATATGAAACTTTGTATGTGACATTTTTTACACTACCATTGATGAGATCATTTTCTGGACAAGTCTTAAAATGTTTTGTACATACATCGGAGGTGGTGGAGCGTCGATGTCGGATAAAAGAAGTGGAGGGGCACGTTTTGTCTGACAAACGATAGCTGGCTTTCCACTTTCATTGTCTAAGCCTGTTTTTTCATTGCCTTTGATTCACATAAACATTTTCATTTAGCTTAAGATTTGCACGCTTTCTTGAGCCAAACTCCAGATATTTAATGTAGGATTTTTTTGTCCACAACATATTTGGGATTAAAGCAATGAAAACATCTGTGTTTGAAGAATTACAGAACACATGAAATTTTGTGTACTAAACATATTGAGAGTAGTCCACAATTTATATCGGCAATAGCTATGGTAGTGTCAAAAACAGACAATTTCATTTAGGTATAACTTTCATATTTGCTGAATATGTAATTGAACATATTGTTTTATAAAAATGCACTTTCTTATTTATAGACATGGCTACTGTTGAAAAAAAAATGACAAAATTAACCCCCATTTTTAATAAAAATGTTTCAAATAGAAGACTTTTTGAAGGATAACTTCATAAAGGTGAAAATTTTGCCTTATAAAAGATGGACGATGCCCCCTTTAAGTGTAACAAATGTTATGATCTAATTATTCTTTCGTTTTCTTACAGGTGTCTGGCTGTTGAGATTGTATGTTTGTCCTTGTGCCTGGAAATTTGACTCTTTTTCAGGAAAAGTGCTTGTTTTGTGTTTTCATCTTTTCATTGTATACATTTGAACCAAATTACTTCATCTCACGTCTTTTCTTATCTCAGAAGAGATCCTGCTCTCAGAAGAGAGTGTCCCACACTCCAGAAGGGTGTGCGTCTTTAACCATTTCATCACATTTCACCCACGGAGACCGTGGTAAAGAATCAATATCCACGACGAAGTCGTTGGTTACGAATCAATATCCACGAGGAAGTCGTTGGTAACAAATCAATATCCACGAGGAAGTCGTTGGTAACGAATCAATATCCACGAGGAAGTCGTTGGTAAAGAATCAATATCCACGAGGAAGTCGTAAAGAATCGATATCCACGAGGAAGTCGTGGTAAAAGTATATATAACAATCCATATAAACATACAGAAAAGCAATAATAGAAAATTGAATTGGGATATATAGAGTTTTAGAAATATATGCGAGCTTGATTGATTGGAGAGAGAATAAGAAAGAAAATTAGTTGAAGATATACAGAGTTCCAGAAATACAAGTGAGTTACATTGATTGCAAAGAGAGAAGAAAGAAAATTGAATCGGGATAAAATATATAGAGTTTTAGAAATATAAGCGAGCTTGTTTGATTGGAGAGAGAATAAGAAAGAAAATTAGTTGAAGATATACAGAGTTCCAGAATTATAAGTGAGTTACATTGATTGCAAAGAGAGTTGAAAGAAAATTAGGTGATATACAGAATTCCAGAAATATAAGTGAGGTACATTGATTGCAAAGAGAGAAGAAAGAAAATTGAATCAGGATATATAGAGTTTTAGAAATATATGCGAGCTTGTTTGATTGGAGAGAGAATAAGAAAGAAAATTAGTTGAAGATATATACAGAGTTCCAGAATTATAAGTGAGTTACATTGATTGCAAAGAGAGTTGAAAGAAAATTAGGTGATATACAGAATTCCAGAAATATAAGTGAGGTACATTGATTGCAAAGAGAGAAGAAAGAAAATTGAATCGGGATATATATAGAGTTTTAGAGATATATGCGAGCTTGATTGATTGGAGAGAGAATAAGAAAGAAAATTAGTTGAAGATATACAGAGTTCCAGAATTATAAGTGAGTTACATTGATTGCAAAGAGAGAAGAAAGAAAATTGAATCGGGGGTTTATAGTTTCATAATTGGAGAGACAATAAGAAAAAAATTAGGTGAGGATATATACAGAGTTTCAGAATTATAAGTGAGCTACAAAGAGAGAAGAAAGAAAATTGAATCTGGATATAAAGAGTTTTAGAAATATAAGCTTGATTGATCGGAGAGTTAATAAATAAATTTGGGTCGGGATATATATAAGTGAGCTTGCTTGCAGAGAGAGTAAGAAAGAAATTTGAATTGTTTTAATCATTCAGAGAAGAAATAGTACACAGGAGTTCTGGAAATATAAGTGAGTGTTATTGAGTACGCTGATTACAGGGTGCAAAGATTCCAGTAAAGAGAGTAATTCTCAGATTTGGGTCTGAATACAGCTCAATTGACTTCAAAGTAACAAGGAAAGTTGAACAAAGATATATAGAGTTTTAGAAATATAAGTGGACTTGATTGTTGGCAAAGAGAGTTTGTAAAGGATTTTGTGTTTTATATACAGACTTCTGGAAATTAAGTGAGCTTGATTGAGTGCAAAAATATACATTGTGAAGTGCATATTCTGAAAAGGAAAAAAGTGTAAAATTTGGCAGCTTTTGTCTTTACCAACGACATTCTCCATAATGGATACAGCTGAATTTAAGAAAGTACTGGATGAAATCCTAGATATACTGTCTAGTACGTCAGTGAACAATTCAGAGCTGGATAAATGTTGTGTATGTAGCAATGAGATCGAAGAAAATGAAAGTAATGCAACTTGTGAATGCTGTAGAAACCATTATCATGTGACATGTATGGGATTTTCCTGTGAGAATAAACTGAGTGATATTCGATTGATTTGGATTTGTTCACTGTGTGGAAATAACAACGTTGCTCATCGTATGTTTGATACAATATGCATCCCTTTTCATTTCAATAGATACGAGCTTCTTAAGGATCAAGGTGATGAACTTTGTGTTACTGACATGCCAAGCCAATCAACCAACAAAAAGGACAGAAGCAATTGTACCAGATCAAAGAAGAGGTATGCAAAAAAGGGGAAGAAACCCAGTATGTTGCCTGAAAAACGATGTATTGATGACATGAAAATGAGTGACTGTGGCAGATGTAAACCTGATCCTGTAGACAGAGAAAATCCATCCCAATCAGATTATGAACAATTGAGAAATCAAGAATTTGAAGATGATGCTGATGACTGGGTTACTGTAAAATCAAGAAAGACAAAATGGATGGAGAAAATAAAAGACAGAAAATTGTATTCCAAATCAAGAGATGATCATCGAACAAACAGGAAAATCAAGAGAAAATCAGTGAATGGTGTAGTCTTGGAACCAGGTGTGACTTACATCGGCAAAGCAATGAAGACATTCTATGAAAGTCATGAGAAAAAATGGAAACCGAAAGAAAAATGTATGTAAGGAAAACAAGAATGTGAAAAAGAAGATGTCAGTTTGCAGTCTTATGTAGAAACTCTTTGCGTATATATACATACAGTGTGCAATCCCCATGTTCAATGAAATTGTACAGTGAGACCTGTGTGCAAATTGAAACGATGCAGACACGATCCTGGGCTGACGTAGCAGGTTATTTGCCATCTCGATCAAGAACAGATTCATGTGTTGATATTCATGCCTGCACTCGTAATCTTTTTGAACAGATCAAGGATTTCCGAATGTACAGAGTTCATGCTGGTGGCAAGGAAAAAGAAGCAAAGAACAAGAATGGTCGAGCAAGGAACAAGAAAGGTCAGTCTTCCAAAGGGAAAAAGGTACTGATGGAAATCACTCTTGTGATAAATCGGAGATTAGATTTGACAAAGATGAAGGAATAGAATTAGCAGTAAGGAATGAGAAGCAGGATACAAAGATATCAATGAATGCAGGTGACCAAGGACTTGATACAAATACATGTAAAAATGATAAACACTCAGACCAGCATATTTGCAATATGAAAGACAACAAAGGTTCAGATGGAGTTGTGCAGGCCGATTCAAAGAATAATCTGTTGAAATCAAATTTTGATGAAAATAGGGAAATTGAAACAGACGATGATAGTGGCAGTGATATTCATATACCAGTGAAACGTTCGTGTGCAAGAAATTGTATAGAATCTGAAAGTGATACAGACACAAATCCTGGATATGATTTATTCGATAGAAGCGTTTCACCAGAATGCAATATGCCTTGGAATGTTTGTGATAAACCAAAAGATATGCCTAGAAATGAACCAGTAGACAATGTCTGTGAATCGGTATTGGAAAATGATGATATGATGAAAAATGATTTTTCATATGTTTCAGATGGTGTAGAAGAAGATGCAGTGTTTGATAATGACTTAAAGAATAGAAGCTTTGATACAGTAAAACATGGTACAGACAATGATACTGATATGTCATTTAATGATCATGCTCATTCAAGGAATCCTTCAGAATCTTCTTCAGATTCAAATATCAAAGATGAAGACATTGAAAAGGCAATAGATGCTAATATGTACACATGTGCTGATGAAACGGAAACAGAAGTTGAATTTGTAGCAGATCTTGGATTACGTGATAGACCGGATAAAGATTTCAAATTTGTACCCCTCCAGAATAATGACAAACAGAACATTTGTTCAAAACTGAATATCAGATATATAGGCAAAAGCTGTGATTCAAGGTTAGATAGAGATAGCTTTATTGGAGTTCCTTTACATAGTAAACAAATTACTGGTGATGGCAATTGTTTCTTTCGTGCAATTTCATATGCAATTTCGAACTGAGCGTAATCATGCAATTCTAAGAAATGCCACTGTGAAACATTTATTGCAAACCAAGGACATGTTTAGTAATACATTGAGGCAAGAGTATAGAACAGTCAGAGAATATGTTTTGAAACGTAGAATAATGGAAGACGGAACGTGGGTTACAGACACTGAAATTAGCGCTTTAGCAAATTTAATCGATACTGATATTTATTCATACAATGACCAAGTACCATGTTGGCAATTGTTCTCTGCAAAGAAACCTGGAAGAATAAATATTGTAACATCTGATAAGGGAATTTATATACTATACACAGGAAATGTTCATTTTAATGTTGTTGAATCTGTAGATTTTGTCAATTTCAATTCATTGGAACAGACAAGAACAACTAAAGAAGATAAAACGTCAAAGAGAACTTTGCCATGTCCATCAATTCAGGCTGATGTTAAAGTAAAGCATGAGTTCAAGAAGTGTAGATCCAAGTGTCAGATAGAGGAAGAAATTGATGAAGTAGTGGATAAGTCTCCTGAAACATTTCAAAACCATGTTGATCCAAAGGGAAAAAAACGTAGGCTCACGTTGGAGACTGGTACGATAAATCATGATGAGAGGAAAGGTACTGCAAATCTTTTTGACATGACATATGAACAATGTGCAAGTAATCAGTCTGAATCAGTCGTTTACAACGAACGTAACACCAAGGATGAAACCCTTGAAAGTGATCACAAAGACAAATGCACGAGTCGATACACAAATAACGCTTGTTGCCCAAGGGACATTCAATCAAGGTGATACAAGATTTGGTTACTCAAGTGGAAAGCAGTGTGTTACCAATTCACTATCTGCACTGTTGTATAGCAAGGTAAAAATGCCAATGATTGGAAAAGTACAGATCTGGACAGGATTTTGAATAACGGTAATGAATTATATTGTTACATACGGCGATCCACTTCACTCGACAACGAATACTTATTGATATCTGATCTATTTGAATATTTGGATGCGTACGATGAATTGTTTAACATAGTATGTCGTGAACCAGTCACTGGATTGTTAGATGGAGATGAATTGATATTGGCCCAGTCTCTTTCGATGACATTGAAGCAAGCACTTGAAAAAGAACTCTGTACTGATTCTGATGCATGTTTTGTGACATTTGCTGGAAGTACTTTCATTGTATTATCTGGTCAAGATGGTTTCTTTATATTTGATTCACATTCCAGAAGCAGTCGAGGTTTCCTGATTGGTAACGGACAGAGTGTTGTACTGTACTCAAAGCTGGCAAGGTGTGTACAAGCATTGCATGAGGTTAGCAAAAACAATGGGATGCCCCTGCACACCGAATATGAAGTAACTAGTGTATGTGCTAAAGCAACTTCGGTAAGAATGAAACCTTGAAAGGCTATCCACAGTTACAGGATTTTGTTTGTAGTCCAATTCCTTCGTCAAATAGGCACAGTGAAAGTCAGTCTGGAAGCTCTGGATGTTCCATACATTGGGAAAGCTTTGATGAAGTTCAAAGATTGGATGAGAGTGTTTCCCACAAAAGATGATTGATAACCCAAATGTATTTCTCTTCCCTGAAAAATCAAACGAAGCAATCATTCATGATGTACATTTTAACGGTCAGGAATTAAAACTGAAGAGTGTGACAATTACCTTAACGAAACTAAAAGAACCACAGCTGAATAATAGTTGTCTTCTGAAAAGAAATGACTCTATCAAGACAGAATATGTAAATGAACAAAAAGGAGACTCAAAAATTGTACTAAGTGTGGGAATGACTCTGATAAATTGAATCTAGCAGACAAAGTTCAGAAGTCCAACTCAACTTTAAGCAGAAAACGAAAATTGAGTAACATTGAAAATGATGCAAAAGTCGATGTTGACCTTGGTAATGAAGTTCGAAAAACTAAATTGGGGAAAAGAAAAGAGGATGATACTTTAAGAATTGATGAAAGTGAATGTGCTGATAGTAATGCTTTGCCTTGTGACGAAAGTAATTTGTATGAAGTGAAGAAAACAAGTGGAAATTTATGTGCAAATATCAAGCAAGGAAAGACTACTGAAACAAAACAAAATTCAAATGCTGACAATTCAAGGAAAAACGTAAAAGAAAAAGTTATATTCGAACAAGGAATAAGAATAAAGAGCAAATGAGAGTAAGACGAGCTGTGACAAAGGCAATAGACAGAAATAGTAAGAAAGAAAAGCAACTTCTCAATGCAAACATACGTAAAATGAAGAGATCAATTAAGGAGAAGCATAAATATCATCATGATGTAATCTGGAAAATGACAAAAAGAAATCAAGTAAAACAAAAATACAGGGAAGAGAAAGACAATGATTCATCATACAATTCAAGGAAGGCAAGTGATAACAAACAAAGACAGAACAGAAAGTACAAACAAGATCCAAGTTTTAGGAAAAAACAGGTCACTTCTATGAAAGACAAATATCACTCTGATAAACAGTATAAACAAAAGACTCTTAATTTAAATAAACAGAAATATAGGACAAATGAACAGTTCAAAGAAAATTTAAAAACCACCATGCGAAATAAAATAAAGCAAATGTACCATAACAACAAGAATTTTAAACAAAAGCAAAAAGCTACTATGAAAATGAGCATGAGAAAGAGATACTTGAAGGATATGCATTTTAAACAAAAACAAAAGGCTACTATGAGAAAGAGATACCAGAAGGATATGCATTTTAAACAAAAACAAAAGGCTACTATGAGAAAGAGATACCAGAAGGATATGCATTTTAAACAAAACAAAAGGCTACTATGAGAAAGAGATACCAGAAGGATATGCATTTTAAACAAAAGCAAAAGGCTACTATGAAAATGAGCATGAGAAAGAGATACTTGAAGGATATGCATTTCAAACAAAAACACAAGACAGCTATGAAAACCCTGTCCCAAACTAGATACAAAGATAAGAAACTAAGGGAAAGGATACTGATGAGGTTAAATATTAAATATAAAAAAATAGAAAAATATAGACAAAAAGTAATGAAGCAGAATCTTAAAAGAGCTCTAGTTAATAAATTCAAAATGTCCGAGTTTGATAATGTACTACAGGAGTTTAGGAAGATTATTTCTCATGGTCCAGAATTTGTTTGCTGTGTTTGCTTTAAACTTCTCTTTGAGAACCAAGTAATAAAATGTATGAAGACCAATTATAAACTTCAGACATGTATAAGTGAAAAATATTTGCATGTTTGCAATTCAGAATGCAGATCAGAATGTCAAATACGCCAGTCAGCCAGATCATCACTGTGGATATGCTACACTTGTCACAAAAAGTTGCAGTCTGGAAAAGTACCTGGAGAAGCAAACATAAATAATTTACAATTACATCAAGTCCCAGAAGAACTTGCCAATTTAAACACTCTAGAACAGCATTTGATTGCACTACATATCCCTTTATGAAGTTAATGGCTTTGCCCAAAGGTGGTCAAAATGGTGTTCATGGCCCAGTTGTTTGTGTCCCTTCAAACACTTTTGAAACAGTAGATATGTTGCCAAGACCACAGACTGAAGATCAATTGATCCGTGTTAAGCTGAAAAGAAAATTGTCTTACAAAGGTTGTTATGAGTACAGATTTGTAGATAAATCTAACTTGCTTAATGCTCTGCAGTATTTAAAAGCAAATAATAAGTGGTATTTTGATGTTACAGTAAATGATAAATGGGAAAACTCACTTGAACGAAATGAAAAAGATAATGAAAAGGAAGAAGCAGTGGAAATCGGTGGTAAAGCTCGTTTAGCAAAACGTTGGAAGGAAATGGAAGAACAAATTGATTACATTTTGTCCAAAGACAAAAATGCTAATGAAAACATGCAAGACAACAGTAAACTACACAAAAAAATAGATGACAATGACACTGAAGACGATATGGAAGAACGATTACGCGGTATTCAGTTAGACTCGTGTCTCCAGCCAGTAGATATTGGACAGGAAATATTAGATCAGTATTTTGAAGACATAATATGTTGTGCTCCTTGTGAAGGAAGAAGCCCTGTATCAATTCTACAAGATGAAAGCAATGAGGCCAAATGTTTCCCAGTATTATTTCCTAAAGGTCAACCAACATTCCATGATAGAAGAGATGAAAAATAACATTAGGACGTTATCTGCACAACCGATTGATGCACGTGGACAACAGATTTGCTCAGAATACAGATTACATCTTTTATGCACAATATATTTATGAAATTCAACAGGTTATATCACAAGTTTCTATCGCATTAAGGCAAAGTCCTAACAAAAAGATGATTCGTCTTCAATAACTGCCTCAGATTTGAAAGATGCAGAGAAAGTTAAAAAATACTAAAATCAGACAAGGGCTATAAATTTTTAAAGCAAATTGTGGAACACCTCCGTATTGGCAAAAGACACAAAAAGATGTATTGGCAATGGTACGACAGCTTGGAAAGCCGACATGGTTTGCTTCTTTCTCATCTGCCGATATGAGATGGCCAGAATTAATGAATACATTGCTTAGACAAAAAGGAGACACCAGGGAATCGAGTGAATTAGACTATACAGAAAAATGTAATCTTTAAGATCAAATCCAGTAACAGTTGCCAGAATGTTTGATAAAAGATTTCACACTTTTATGAAGAGAGTTATTTTATCCCCGCTGCACCGATTGGTAAAATAGTTGATTCATTTTGGAGAGTAGAGTATCAAGCTCGTGGTTCCCTCACATTCATGCCTTGTTCTGGGTTCAAAATGCTCCACAGTTGGGTATCGATAATGATGATGATGTCGTACAATTTGTAGATAAATACATTTCTTGCCAGAAACCGGATGAAAAGGAAGATCAAGAACTACATGAAATAGTAAGCAAGGTCCAACAACACAGTAAGAAACATTCTAAATCTTGCACAAAAACAGGGAAGGCGTGTAGATTTAATTTCCCGAGACCACCATCTGGAAAAACATTCATTGTAACACCTGTTGAAGAGATTCCAGCTAAAGATTGTGGGAAAGTGCAAAATAAGGGAAAGGACAATGATCAAGTTAAAGCTTCTGAAAAGACTAAAGATGATGCAGAGAAATTGTTGAATTCAGTTAAAGATGCATTATCCAATGGAATCGAGTACAACAGTGTAAACCATCTCTTTGAAGAGCTTGACATTACACAAAATCAATTTGAGAATGCACATAATGAATTAGCATCACAACAAAGTATAATCATCAAAAGAGAAATACAAGATGTATGGGTAAATCAGTTTAATCCAAGTCTACTAAGAAGCTGGAATGCCAACATGGATTTGCAGTTCGTAACAAATGTATTTGCATGCGTGGCTTATATTGTATCCTACATGTCAAAAGCTGAAAGAGAAATCGGAATGCTATTGAGTCATACACTATCAGAAATGAAAGAGGGAAATGATAACGCAAAGGAAAGCATGAAAAAACTTGGCCAGGTGTACATGCAAAATCGTGAAGTGTCTGCTCAAGAAAGCGTCTATCGTGTTTGCAGTCTCAGATTGAAAGAATGTTCTAGGAAAGTGGAATTCATTCCTGTTGGACCCAACCCTGTCAGAATGAGTTTACCATTGCGTTATAAAAAGCAGACCAGATAACGATAATGATGATGATGAGAATGTTTGGATGCCTAGCAAGCTCGACAGATACAAAGCTCGACCTAGAAACACAGAATTCAGTGATATGTGTCTTGCAACGTTTTGTTCTCAGTACAGAATCTTAACTGCATCCCAAACGCCAAGTACAAGAAGTAAAAATGTCTTTAAATTAGATAACGATCTGGGGTATATTCAGAAGCGCACTACGGGAGATGCAGTTGTAAGATATCCCGATTCTCACCCATCATCTCACCCGAAAAATATTATTTGAGCATTTTGCAACTCTTTCTGCCATATTTTGAAGATGGACAATTAAAGCCCCAACATTTGAAACACATGAAGAGTTCTACGAGACAGGTTCTGTGAAAATATGTGGACGTGAATTGGAGAAAGTCTGGTCAATTGTCTGTACTAACCGAAAGAAGTTTGAAATGAATGCCGATGCAATTGATCATGCACAGGAGCATCTTGACAAATTTGGTCCACACGAAGATGCATGGGGTCTTTTATGTCCGGAAAAGGAAGTAGAGCGACTTGAACATCCCAAAGAAAATGTAGATGTCGAAGATTGTGATGGAGATCTTGATATCCCTGATTTAAAGAATGAACCGAAAAAGATGACTATAGCATCGAACTACGTTCTGTAAAAATTTCCAAACAAGATGGACATTCTTTGATGAGGTCTTTGAATGAGAAGCAACAGAGTGTTTTTTACAAAATACGACAGTGGTGTTTAGATAGAGTAAATGGAAAATCGGTCGAACCGTTTCATATTTTTCTAACTGGAGGTGCTGGCACTGGAAAGAGTCATTTGATCAAATGTCTTTACTATGAAGCAACACGTATACTAGCCCGAATGTTGCCACATCCTGATGATGTCTCAGTACTGAAAATGGCTCCAACCGAGTAGCTGCATACAATATCAATGGCCATACTATACATAGTATTCTTTCTATTCCAATCAAAGCACAAATACTGTATCAACCGCTGAGTGATGAGAAAATAAGTGTCCTTCGAAATAAGCTGGCTGAATTGCAAATTTTAATCATAGATGAAGTATCAATGGTAGATCAAAAGTTGATGTCTTACATTCACGGCCGCCTACGACAAATTAAACAATCACGCGATCAAACTGCTTTTGCTGGTGTTTCAGTTATTGCTGTGGGAGACATGTATCAGTTACCTCCAGTCTTTGGAATTCCTTTATATAAAGACACACTCAATGGTGCATTGTGGAATGCTAATTTCAAGAAAGTAGAACTTGAAGACATTATGAGACAAAAGATGATACCCAATTCGCTTTTCTCTTAAATAGATTACGTGTAAAACAAGGGGATGAGATTCTCTGTGATGAAGACCTAGCAATGCTCAAGTCCTGTGAGACTGGTGAAGAATGTGAAAATGCTCTGCATATCTATGCATGTAACAATGAAGTAGATGCTTGGAACAAGAAATTATTGCATACAAAATGTGGAGATGTGATATGCGTAAAAGCACAAGACATGGACAAAGATGTTAAAAAAGGAAATCAAATACTGAAAAAACCTTATACAAAGATGAAAACCCAGTTGCCTCCTTATCTGTGGATTGCAGTTAATGCTAGAGTGATGTTGCTCAAGAACATTGATGTTAGTAAAGGCCTGACAAATGGATGTTTCGGAAATGTAACAGAAATAATAACGGATCATACAAATTTGAATCCAGTTTGCATCAAAGTTAATTTTGAGAAGGCCGATGTTGGTATTCATTCAATCGAAATGTCTCAAGAATCCATTGGTAAGAAATATGTGAGAAAACAATTTCCACTTAAGCTTGCTTATGCTTGCACAATTCATAAAGTACAAGGTTCGACATTAGACAAAGCTGTTGTATCATTAAAAAGTGTATTTCAATCTGGACAGGCATATGTTGGGCTTAGTCGTTACTTCGTTATCTGGACTTGTGATAGAACATTTCGATCCTAAACGTATATATTGTAATCCAGAAATTAAAGAACGCATTGAGATTATGAAGCCGTTTATCGAGAATGAAACTTCTGAAGATATTCACGATTATAACTTTTCTTTGGTAATGCAAAATGTACAAGGATTAAAACAGCATTTTATCGATTTCAAATCCCAGTGCCAATTTGTGAATGTAGATTTTATTTGCTTGACCGAAACATGGATTAATGATGATGATCTCTGTGACGTTGTTTTAGATAACTTTCGATTTTATCATCAGCCACGACATCTTTCATACTGTAATTCTGGAGTTGGAAATGTACTCAAAGAACAATCGCACGGAGGTGTTGCAATGTATATCAAGAATACATATTCAAGTAGATTAGACATATCTGTCGACAACTTAGAGTTTATCGCAATTCTTGTCACCAAACCAGTTTCTGTTGTGATTTCAGTCGTTTATCGACCTCCATCATATAGTATCAAATCATTCTGTGAATCATTAGACAATTTGCTAGATGCATTACACAAAAGAAGCATTAGGTGTATTGTGATGGGAGATTTTAATGAGGATTTGTTTAAAGGTTCTTCACAGGTAAACAAGCTAATGTGTAATAAAGGTTACAAACAGCATGTTGTTAATGCTACTACTGAGAAGGGAACAATGATAGATCATGTGTACAGCAAAGGACTAGATTTATTGGAAACAGAGGTCATCCCTACATATTATAGTTACCACGAAGCTGTTAAGATTGCATTTTGATATTTATTGTAAAACGAGAGTGATAACAAGAGTAAATTTCATAATTTCTTGCGAAATAACATTTTTATTTATCATGTTTTTATTCTTACAAAAATGAATATGAGTAAATTACATGGAATCTTTAAAAGGCATAATGGTTGTGTATACTTTTTGGATTGCCTTACACTTATCAATGACACCATCTGCGATTGACATCACATTGAAAGCATGATTAAACTTGGTAAAACAATTTTTTCAGTTGGTTTTTCAAAAATTTGCTTAAATATGACTTTACTATTTTCATCAAACTGGTAACTCCCATAAAAGGACGTCTTACAAGGCAAGGGTATACTTTAGAGAAATTGTAATCCGTACTAAGTTATCAAATAGGTGCAACATGCTCATAATTCTGTATCAAATTTTTGGAGTAATGCAGTGTGCATCTCATTCTCCTTTAAGGTGATGTGTGTAATTTATGTGTTGTCAACCCTTGCCTTTTACCCCACAGTAACTTTAAATTTACTGGCATCATGACATATACATGTATTTTCAACTTTTAGATAGCAATAAAAAACAGTGTTACACATTAATATAATGGATTCATAAATGAATAAAAAGATGATAAATTCATGTCTTTTTTTTTCCCAGGATAAAGATTGTAAACCTGATCAGAATTTCAAAGTTGGAACATTCTACATGTATGAATTTGCAAAGTGCTCCTTCCAGACTGGGTTGGAGTAGGAGACTGGGTGGAAACCATTCAACTCTGAGGAAGACATTCAACTCAGAGTTCAAGCTTGAACATGACAAGGAGACATGCAAAGGTAAGTAAAGAGAAATATATTATTATAGTTCTGGAATATCAGAATGGGAAGTTTCATGATTATAAATAAATGTTATCATTGGGATGCAATGCTGAATAATCTGTGAAAGATGAATTGTTTGCTAGTGATATGTAGGATGTTTGTTGTGAAAAGTATTCACTATGATCTCAATAATGTTGTACAGTCACAAATATATATATATAAATTTTAAAGTATTGGATTCATAAATAAATAAATAACAAGATGATAAATTCATGGTTTTTCTTCCCAGGATAAAGATTGTAAACCTGATCAGAATTTCAAAGTTGGAACATTCTACATGTATGAATTTGCATAGTGCTCCTTCCAGACTGGGTTGGAGTAGGAGACTGGGTGGAAACCATTCAACTCTGAGGAAGACATTCAACTCAGAGTTCAAGCTTGAACATGACAAGGAGACATGCAAAGGTAAGTAAAGAGAAATATATTCTTATAGTTCTGGAATATCAGAATGGGAAGTTTCATGATTATAAATAAATGTTATCATTGGGATGCAATGCTGAATAATCTGTGAAAGATGAATTGTTTGCTAGTGATATGTAGGATGTTTGTTGAGAAAAGTATTCACTATGATCTCAATAATGTTGTACAGTCACAAATATATATATATATAAATTTTAAAGTATTGGATTCATAAATAAATAAATAACAAGATGATAAATTCATGGTTTTTCTTCCCAGGATAAAGATTGTAAACCTGATCAGAATTTCAAAGTTGGAACATTCTACATGTATGAATTTGCAAAGTGCTCCTTCCCGACTGGGTTGGAGTGGGAGACGAGGTGGAAACCATTCAACTCTGAGGAAGACATTCAACTCAGAGTTCAAGCTTGAAAATGACAAGGTAACATGCAAAGGTAAGTAAAGAAGAATATATTATCACGGTTATGGAATATCAAAATGGAAAGGTTTATGATAATGAATAAATATCATCATTGGGATACAATGTTGAATATTCTGTGAAAGATGAATTGTTTGCTAGTGATATGTAGGATGTTGATTTAAAAGTAGTATCTATGACCTCAATTATGTTGTTCAGTCAACCTTGCCTAGCTTAGTCAAATCAATTAGAACCACACAAATGGCTTTGACTTAGAAGAAATTTGACTTATATGATGTGTAAATCAATAACATAAAATCACAGTGGACTTCAAATAGGCAGTTGACTCGGACGATTGGTTGAGTTAAACGAAGTTGACTGTATTTTTCATGAAACAATGATGTTCATATGACATTTTAAATGATGTTAGTCATAATGTTTTTGTTTTTTTAAATACTGCATACATAAATGTTTTAGTGAATGGAAAGATATGGATAGTTATATGATGGTGAGTTGATATAACTCTATCTTTAACCCAGTGATCAGTAATAACACTAATCAATGAGATAAACAAGGCCAGTGTTTCTCCCTTAGTACAGGTAACATGATGAGTACCGGTATAGCAGTAGTCAACATAATGGGGATACTGATTAATTCATGTTTGGCAGTAAAGGAGAAATTAGAAATGTATGAAATTCATGGAAGTATTAAATATGTTGAATATTCCTACCATTTCAGAAAACCTGGTTCAGCAAAGACTGTAGGCCTTGGAGAGTGTTTATGGCTCTGTCATCATAACAGCATTGGGGCAGAAGTATGGAACACCAGCATATACATGTAATGTATCGGGATCTTCACAGGGTAAGGAAAGATTGACAAACTAGAATGTTTGAAAAAGCCTAACCCTACTGTACTGAGTTATTTCAAGCTCCTCCAGATAGATGGCTGACCTCGGCCACTACACTGTCGATTCCCACAAAATTGGCACACCTAGAGTAAATTAGCAATTCTATGACACATCTTTTTGCTTTGAAAATGTTACATTGGGGTTGCATAGACAGAACACTTTTTATGTCAAATGCGTTCATTAATAAGGTTAACACTTTTAGGAAAGAAAAATTCAGTACTGTTCATATTCCTAATTTTCAAATAATTTTTTTTATTTCACTTCATATAACTTCTTCAGATGACTGCAAAGCGCAACGTTGCAAAGCTCATTTCTACAACCCTAGTCACCAATGACAATGCACCACCATATCCCTTTGTTTACCAGTTCAAACAAACTACCGCCCTCGAGTCAGAAGGCTGTCCTCATCTTCGAACACACAGCGTTAACATCACCCCAGGACTTCAGCCCTCCGGTGATATCATCCTGTCTTTTACATAAGGGCTGACTGCTCTACCCTCCTTACTTGTACAGCAGTCCGGCATTTCTTGTCTACTGGATCACAGACACCCCATCTGCAGTCCCACTGCAATCGTTTCAGTCAGGACTGACACTGACGCAGTCAGCTTCTTCAAACGTGATGGCCGTCCCAGACCCTGCCATTCCTACGTCGCAAAGATTTGGCGTCATCCTGGTCACCCACCAGATACACTCAGCAATCCTGCCTTTGTCAACAATCGTGATGATAACTATGCCTAGCCTCTCGACCAAGACATTTTGAATGCCACTCTGTATGGTTCAGCATCCTTTTTTTTAGAGTAGAGAGAGAGATAGAGGGGGATGCAGAAACAAACCGCCATTCATGATGTATTTTATTATATTTGTGTTTTGACTTTGCACATACATTGCACGATTCCGGGGATTTTACACGTTTATTTGTCTGTAAGTTTGTAAATCCTTGTATTCACACAGTGTTTTGAGTGATATATTGTAAAGATAGATCTTATGCATGCTCCTTGGGAAAAGAAGTTATACATGCATGTCACTCTTCTTATCTTGGCATTACCGTAGTTTTTATATTGGTTGATGTTGCTGATATATGAAACAGATAGGCTGAATCTTATGGATATCATTGATAACAGTTACTGTTTGTCTTCTTGTTAACATCAGGATAACAGATCTTAGTAGTACAGCGAAAGACAATTCACTGTAATTTGTTATATTGTCATATATTACACGCTTATGATTTTCAATGGCACATGTTTGTACACAACAATTTTATGTCATTAGAGGTCACATATCCAGTTTGTTTCGTGAATAGACAATATTGGATTATGATTATAATGTTGTTTATTTGCAACATTTACCCCATATATAGTGGTACCTTACGATCAACTGTCAATATCTACTGCATTCACTATACATAGCACTGTGTTGCTTGTTGTAACAAAGAGGTATATAGGGCTGTTAGGGATTATCCATAATGTACATTGTTTTTAGTTTTATTGTTATTGTGTTTATCTGAGCTTATATCTCACTTGCTATGTAGGGAGCCTTTCATATACCTAGTCAGTACGTATCTTGCTTATGTACCTGTTTTATATATGTACCGGTATTCCATTTCTGTTAAATATATATATACATGTTAGAATGCCCTTTTCAGAGATTTGTACAGGGCTGGTCTTTTTAGTGTGTGCTTTTATTTTAGTATATTAAATTTTATTGGATATGCTGTTTTTTTAAATTTATTTCTTTTTAAAATGTGTTTGAAGATGATAGGTGATTACCATTTGTAATATTGCATTTCTGTTCTTTTTTAGATAGCCAAGAAAATAGCGTGATGTTAAGTTTGGTTCAGAATGTTATTTACATGCATGTAGATAGGTCTATGCAATTTAGCTTTGACTTTGGTTTGATAAGCTTTGTTTAGTGCTTTGAACTTGATTTTAACAATGAATAGACCTGTTTACTAATGTACTTCATTTCATGTTTCTCTCTATAGTCATTGGTAGCGGTGAAACAAGAATACAAAGGTTAGAAGGAAAAGTTAAAGAAGATTGGGGAACACTGGAAGACATAATGGAGGGAGAACGAGAGTCAGTGGCGGGAAAGGGAGAGGGTGAGAGAGTATAAAAAAAGAGAAGGGCAGAGACAGATCGAGACGTCGCAAGAGAGAAAGAGGGAGGCAAGGAAGGAGTGAGACAAAGGAAGGGAGAGTAGAGAGAGAGAGAGGGGGGATGCAGAAACAAAGCAAGAGCAAGAGAGAGGGGCAGAACAAGAGAGGAGAAGGGGAACATAGCAAGAGAGAGGAGAAAGAAAAAGAGATGCAATTAATAACGAGGCACTCTACCAGCATAAATAGATTTGAATATTTACTATAAAGAGAAAGGGAGAAGTTATATAGACATGTAAACAATGATGATGAACATGATGGTGATGGTAATGATATAATGTTAGATGATGATAATAATGATAATGATGATGTTGATGATCATCATGAGCGTGATCCTGACATCTGATTGAAAAAATGAGGGGACATTTAGATAGCATATAGTCTCAGCTACAACATACTCAAAAATCAACAAAAATCAAGCAGAAATAACGGCGATATTGCTCGCAAAAGACAGGAATGTAGAATCCAGATTTAAGAAAAAGTCATCTCCCATATATAGGGATTACACGCAAAAAGTAATGGATCAAGTGATAATAGGGTAATAATGAAGTAAATATTGTTGTTTATATTACATTATTTGCGATTCTTCGTGTTTTAATATTCAAAGGAGACGGTACAGTGAAAGGTCAAAAAGACAAAAAAAAAGTTGTCGGAGACGCCCGGACTCGAACCAGGGGTCTCGAGGTCGAAAGTGAAGTGCGTTACCGATATACCAAAACATTTCCCATAGCGGTTACACGTAAACGGAAAAGGGAATTCTCAAATCCCACTTTGCAAGTGAAATGTGAGCATGATCCCGGCATCTGATCGAAAAATAAAGGGCACACTTGTGATAGCTTATTGTCTCAGCTACAACATACTCAAAGCTCAGCGAAAAAAGCTAAAACGACGGAGATATTGCTCGCGAAAGACGGCAATGTAGAATCCAGTTTAGAAAAAAAGTCATGTCCCATAGAGAATACACGCAAAATGTGAAAAATTGACATGCCTCCTTTAATCGCAAAAATACACCATGATGCCTTTGTCAAAATGAAGAAAATCAATCAATATTTACAGAGATACAATCAATTTTCCAAAAATATGCTGACGTCATAATATGCAAATTGAAATTTTGAGTTCGGAGGCCATATGATGACGTCATGAGTTAATTGAGGGTCAAATGAGACATGAAATCACATCTCCGACTCATAATCTATCCAAATATGAAAAAAAATTGGGGGTATCCATCCATTCTGAAGATTGTGTATAGGCATGTTTTTGCCCATGTATTGTGGATAGAGATAGCGCAGGTCCCCGGGTGCTGTCAACTTTGACGACGCTCATTGCGTTATTACTGGTCAGAAAAAGGTGAACAAGGTATCAAAATGCTTGAAAAAATGTGCCAAATATGATGACAGAGAAAATTTGGTGATTCGATGTTTCAAAATGCCAGTACGCGCGCGCAAATTTTGAAAATGCTTAAAATGGCCTAAAACGTGTGCAAACAAAATTTGGGACGAATTAGAGCATTTTGAAATTTTGATGCGCGCGTCGAGGTGCGCGCGCAGATTTTTTCGACATTTTTTGTTGAACTTTTACCTGAAATTGATGTATACCAAATATGGTTGATTTTTGATGACTTGTTATCGAGATAAGATAATGACCTTATGTTTACAAAATGGCGCCTGGATGACGTCACGATGACCCCGTGACCTTGAGAAGGTTACTTGAACTTGATATTATAGGGCCTGATGACTTACAGAAATTCGAAGAAAATTGACATTGTCGATTTCGAGTAAACGTTAACACAAAAAAATGTACGGAAGAAATAAAAATAAAAGATACAATCAATTTTTCATAAATATGCTGACGTCATAATATGGAAATTCGTATTTTGAGTTCCAAGGCCAACTTGGGGCAAAGGGCAGAGCTATAGAAAATTAAGGAACATTACAAGACATAATAGAAGGAGAACGAGAACCAGAGGCGGGAGAGGTAGAGGGTGAGAGAGAAGAAAAAGAGAAGGGCAGAGGCAGAGGGAGACAGAGCAAGAGAATAAGAGGGAGGCAAGGCAAGAGGTCGAGGTAGAGGGAGGCAGAGAGAGGGAGAGGAGGGGTAAAAGAGTAGAGAGATATATATATGCAGAGACAGAGCAAGAGAAGGAGAGGGGCAAAATGAGAGAGGAGAAGGGAAACAGAGCAAGAGAGAGGAGAAAGAGAGAGATGCAATGGAGAACGATGCATTCAATATATCCAGCATAAATAGAATTTAATATAGAGAAAGAGAGAAGTATAGACAAGTAAACAATTCTATGTCCACGGGAGAGACGTAAACATGCATATACCTGGGCTGAATAACTGAAACGTAAAAACGTCTGGGAAGGAGACTAGCAAGGTGATTTGATATTGTAGCAGAGTTGGGAGATAAACCCTATATTAGGTTTAATACACGACAAGGAACCAGATTTCCCATAGGGTTGTACTCAAACGATTGACATTCTTCTCCCATAGATATAACACGCAAAATTAGGCATTTTATTACATTGTTTGTGATTGTATATGATAATATGTTATAATAGTCGAAGAAGATCATAAAATCAAATTTAAAACGACGGCAAAAAAAAAAAAAAAAATGACCCACCAGGAATCGAACTTGGGTCGCCGGAATGGGAGGCAAGTGCTATGACCACTATACCAAAATAATCCACATAGACATTACACGTGAACGGAAAATGGAATTCTCAAATCCCACTTTGCAAGTGAAATATGAGCATGATCCCGGCATCTGATCGAAAAATAAAGGGCACACTTGTGATAGCTTATTGTCTCAGCTACAACATACTCGAAGCTCAGCGAAAACAAAGCTAAAACGACGGAGATATTGCTCGCGAAAGACGGGAATGTAGAATCCAGTTTTGAAAAAGTCATGTCCCATAGAGAATACACGCAAAATGTGAAAAATTGACATGCCTCCTTTAATCGCAAAAATACGCCATGATGCCTTTGTCAAAATGAAAATCGTGGTGACTGCATTTGTAGAGAATTGTCTCAGCTAGAACATATCAAAATTTGGAAGAAAATCGATCAATATTTACAGAGATACAATCAATTTTCCAAAAATATGCTGACGTCATAATATGCAAATTGAAATTTTGAGTTCGGAGGCCATTATGATGACGTCATGAGTTAATTGAGGGTCAAATGAGACATGAAATCATATCTCCGACTCATAATCTATCCAAATATGAAAAAAATTGGGGTATCCATCCATTCTGAAGAGTTACAATGAGTTTTGTATAGGCATGTTTTTGCCTATGTATTGTGGATAGAGATAGCGCGGTCCGCGGGTGCTGTTATACTTTGACGGACGCTCATTGCGTTATTACTGGTCAGAAAAAGTGAACAAGGTATCAAAATGCTTGGAAAAATGTGCCAAATATGATGACAGAAAAATTTGGCGATTCTATGTTGTAAAATGCCAAAACGCGCGAAAACGCGCGCATAAGTGCGCGCGCAAATTTTGAAAATGCTTAAAATGGCCTGAAACGTGCAAACAAAATTTGGGACGAATTGGAGCATTTTGAAATTTTGATGCGCGTACGCGCGTCATGGTGCGCACGCGGATTTTGTCGACATTTTTGTTGACCTTTGACCTAAAATTGATGTATACCAAATATGGTTGATTTTTGATGACTCGTTATCGAGATAAGATATTGACCTGATGTTTACAAAATGGCGCCTGGATGACGTCACGATGACCCCATGACATTGAGAAGGTTACTTGAACTTGATATTATAGGGACTGATGACTGACAGAAATTCAAAGGAAATTGACCATGTCGATTTCGAGTAAACGTCTGCACAAAAAAGTGTACGGAAGAAATAAAAATAAACTAGACTTTAATTCGTCATGAGGACGAATTAGGTGATCTGTCTTCAATTCTTATGATCATGCTCATCTTCAATTCAATGATCCAATATAATGATGTTAATGTAAAATGATGTATTAAGATATGAATTGATGAATGAAGTACTGATGAACTGATGAACTGATAGATTGAACTGATGTGAAATGAACTGAATTGATGAGCTAAACTGATGAACTGATGAATGAACTGATAGATTGAACTGTGACCTGAACTGAAGTGATAACTTAACTGATGAACAAAATATTGAGAAATGATTATGATCAAAATCATGATCATAATGAAATTTAATGAAAATATAGATATAGAGAAGGAGAGAGGGAGACGAGTTATTGTCATGTAAAAATACATGAGCTGGACCGAGGGAAGAAAGAAGAATCAATCAGAATGCATACACTTGGAAGGAGAGAGGATAGTATAAGGAAACATGGTAGGGGTGAAATAAGAATACAAAGGGCAAAATGAAAGCTAGAGGAAATTAAAGAAAATTACAATAGATATCGGAGGGAGAACGAGAACCAGAGGCGGGAAATGGAGAGGGTGAGAGAGTATATAATGAGAGGCAGAGACAGAGGGAGGCAGAGCAAGAGAGGGAGACAGAGATAGGGAGAGAGTAAAAGAGTAGAGAGAGAGAGAGATGCAGTGAGAGAGCAAGAGAAGGATAGAGGGCAGAACAAGAGAGAGGAAGGGAAACAGAGCAACAGAGAGCAAGAGAAAGAGATGCAATGGAGAACGATGCTTTTAATATTTCCAGCATAAATAGAATTGAATATTTACTATATTATAGAGAAAGAGAGAAGTTATAGACATGTAAACAATTCTATGTCCGCGGGAGAGACGTAAAGATTGCATATACCTGGGCTGAATAACTGGAAAGTATAAACGTCTGGGAAGGAGACTAAACATCATAAAAATGGGATGATTTGATATATTCCAACAGACTTGGGAGATTAACCCTATAGGTTTAATACACGACAAGGAATCAGATTTCCCATAGGGTTGTACTCAAACGATTGACATTCTTCTCCCATAGATATAACACGCAAAATTAGGCATTTTATTACATTGTTTGTGATTGTATATGATAATATGTTATAATAGTCGAAGAAGATCATAAAATCAAATTTAAAACGACGGCAAAAAAAAAAAAAAAATGACCCACCAGGAATCGAACTTGGGTCGCCGGAATGGGAGGCAAGTGCTATGACCACTATACCAAAATAATCCACATAGACATTACACGTGAACGGAAAATGGAATTCTCAAATCCCACTTTGCAAGTGAAATATGAGCATGATCCCGGCATCTGATCGAAAAATAAAGGGCACACTTGTGATAGCTTATTGTCTCAGCTACAACATACTCGAAGCTCAGCGAAAACGCTAAAACGACGGAGATATTGCTCGCGAAAGACGGAATGTAGAATCCAGTTTTGAGAAAAAGTCATGTCCCATAGAGAATACACGCAAAATGTGAAAAATTGACATGCCTCCTTTAATCGCAAAAATACGCCATGATGCCTTTGTCAAAATGAAAATCGTGGTGACTGCATTTGTAGAGAATTGTCTCAGCTAGAACATATCAAAATTTGGAAGAAAATCGATCAATATTTACAGAGATACAATCAATTTTCCAAAAATATGCTGACGTCATAATATGCAAATTGAAATTTTGAGTTCGGAGGCCATTATGATGACGTCATGAGTTAATTGAGGGTCAAATGAGACATGAAATCATATCTCCGACTCATAATCTATCCAAATATGAAAAAAAATTGGGGGTATCCATCCATTTCACATCAGTTCAATATATCAGTTCATCAGTACTTCATTCATCTTAATACATCATTTTACATTAACATCATTAAATTGGATCATTGAATTGAAGATTAGCATGATCATAAGAATTGAAGACAGATCACCTAATTCGTCCTGATGACGAATTACTTTTCTAGTTCTTATTGTTCATGCTCATCTTCAATTCAATGATCCAATATAATGATGTTAATGTAAAATGATGTATTAAGATATGAATTGATGAATGAAGTACTGATGAACTGATGAACTGATAGATTGAACTGATGTGAAATGAACTGAATTGATGAGCTAAACTGATGAACTGATGAATGAACTGATAGATTGAACTGTGACCTGAACTGAAGTGATAACTTAACTGATGAACAAAATATTGAGAAATGAATATGATAAAAACATGATCATAATGAAATTTAATGAAAATATAGATATAGAGAAGGAGAGAGGGAGACGAGTTATTGTCATGTAAAAATACATGAGCTGGACCGAGGGAAGAAAGAAGAATCATGATCAGAATGCATACACTTGGAAGGAGAGAGGATAGTATAAGGAAACATGGTAGGGGTGAAATAAGAATACAAAGGGCAAAATGAAAAGCTAGAGGAAATTAAAGAAAATTACAATAGATATCGGAGGGAGAACGAGAACCAGAGGCCGGGAAAGGGAGAGGGTGAGAGAGTATACAATGAGAGGCAGAGACAGAGGGAGGCAGAGCAAGAGAGGGAGACAGAGATAGGGAGAGAGTAAAAGAGTAGAGAGAGAGAGAGATGCAGTGAGAGCAAGAGAAGGATAGAGGGCAGAACAAGAGAGAGGAAGGGAAACAGAGCAACAGAGAGCAAGAGAAAGAGATGCAATGGAGAACGATGCTTTTAATATTTCCAGCATAAATAGAATTGAATATTTACTATATTATAGAGAAAGAGAGAAGTTATAGACATGTAAACAATTCTATGTCCGCGGGAGAGACGTAAAGATTGCATATACCTAGGCTGAATTACTGGAAAGTATAAACGTCTGGGAAGGAGACTAAACATCATGAAAATGGGATGATTTGATATATTCCAACAGACTTGGGAGATTAACCCTATAGGTTTAATACACGACAAGGAATCAGATTTCCCATAGGGTTGTACTCAAACGATTGACATTCTTCCCATAGATATAACACGCAAAATTAGGCATTTTATTACATTGTTTGTGATTGTATATGATAATATGTTATAATAGTCGAAGAAGATCATAAAATCAAATTTAAAACGACGGCAAAAAAAAAAAAATGACCCACCAGGAATCGAACTTGGGTCGCCGGAATGGGAGGCAAGTGCTATGACCACTATACCAAAATAATCCACATAGACATTACACGTGAACGGAAAATGGAATTCTCAAATCCCACTTTGCAAGTGAAATATGAGCATGATCCCGGCATCTGATCGAAAAATAAAGGGCACACTTGTGATAGCTTATTGTCTCAGCTACAACATACTCAAAGCTCAGCGAAAACGAAGCTAAAACGACGGAGATATTGCTCGCGAAAGACGGGAATGTAGAATCCAGTTTGAGAAAAAGTCATGTCCCATAGAGAATACACGCAAAATGTGAAAAATTGACATGCCTCCTTTAATCGCAAAAATACGCCATGATGCCTTTGTCAAAATGAAAATCGTGGTGACTGCATTTGTAGAGAATTGTCTCAGCTAGAACATATCAAAATTTGGAAGAAAATCGATCAATATTTACAGAGATACAATCAATTTTCCAAAAATATGCTGACGTCATAATATGCAAATTGAAATTTTGAGTTCGGAGGCCATTATGATGACGTCATGAGTTAATTGAGGGTCAAATGACACATGAAATCATATCTCCGACTCATAATCTATCCAAATATGAAAAAAATTGGGGTATCCATCCATTCTGAAGAGTTACAATGAGTTTTGTATAGGCATGTTTTTGCCTATGTATTGTGGATAGAGATAGCGGCGCGGGTGCTGTTATACTTTGACGGACGCTCATTGCGTTATTACTGGTCAGAAAAAGTGAACAAGGTATCAAAATGCTTGGAAAAATGTGCCAAATATGATGACAGAAAAATTTGGCGATTCTATGTTGTAATGCCAAACGCGAAAAAACGCGCATATGCGCGCGCGCAAATTTTGAAAATGCTTAAAATGGCCTGAAACGTGCAAACAAAATTTGGGATGAATTAGAGCATTTTGAAATTTTGATGCGCGCGCGCGCGTCATGGTGCGCACGCGGATTTTGTCGACATTTTTGTTGACCTTGACCTAAAATTGATGTATACCAAATATGGTTGATTTTGATGACTCGTTATCGAGATAAGATATTGACCTGATGTTTACAAAATGGCGCCTGGATGACGTCACGATGACCCCATGACCTTGAGAAGGTTACTTGAACTTGATATTATAGGGACTGATGACTGACAGAAATTCAAAGGAAATTGACCATGTCGATTTCGAGTAACGTTTACACAAAAAGTGTACGGAAGAAATAAAAATAAACTAGACTTTAATTCGTCATGAGGACGAATTAGGTGATCTGTCTTCAATTCTTATTGTTCATGCTCATCTTCAATTCAATGATCCAATATAATGATGTTAATGTAAAATGATGTATTAAGATATGAATTGATGAATGAAGTACTGATGAACTGATGAACTGATAGATTGAACTGATGTGAAATGAACTGAATTGATGAGCTAAACTGATGAACTGATGAATGAACTGATAGATTGAACTGTGACCTGAACTGAAGTGATAACTTAACTGATGAACAAAATATTGAGAAATGAATATGATAAAAAAACATGATCATAATGAAATTTAATGAAAATATAGATATAGAGAAGGAGAGAGGGAGACGAGTTATTGTCATGTAAAAATACATGAGCTGGACCGAGGGAAGAAAGAAGAATCATGATCAGAATGCATACACTTGGAAGAGAGAGGATAGTATAAGGAAACATGGTAGGGGTGAAATAAGAATACAAAGGGCAAAATGAAAAGCTAGAGGAAATTAAAGAAAATTACAATAGATATCGGAGGGAGAACGAGAACCAGAGAGGGGAAATGGAGAGGGTGAGAGAGTATACAATGAGAGGCAGAGACAGAGGGAGGCAGAGCAAGAGAGGGAGACAGAGATAGGGAGAGAGTAAAAGAGTAGAGAGAGAGAGAGAGGCAGTGAGAGAGCAAGAGAAGGATAGAGGGCAGAACAAGAGAGGGGAAGGGAAACAGAGCAACAGAGAGCAAGAGAAAGAGATGCAATGGAGAACGATGCTTTTAATATTTCCAGCATAAATAGAATTGAATATTTACTATATTATAGAGAAAGAGAGAAGTTATAGACATGTAAACAATTCTATGTCCGCGGGTTTAGAGACATAGGGATTGCATATATACCTGGGCTGAATAACTGGAAAGTATAAACGTCTGGAAGGAGACTAAA